>JACATO010000337.1:2447500-2787967 GCA_018389105.1 Nautilus pompilius
GAAAGGATAACCGAATGTAGATTTAATGTTTTCAGTAAATACATATACTAAGTAAAATATCAATTCTAGGAATGATTAGTACCTGCAGAGAAGTTTAGCATAGCCTTTAAACTAGTGTTTTACAGATCTACAGTATCTTAGTAGTAAATGTGGCAACTTTCACTATCATTGCCTATGAAAGTCATCATGTCGTATGAGAATGCACCAAAAGATTTCTTTTCCTGGTGCAATCAAATGTCAGTTAGTTTCTGTAATAAAGTCATTACAAGATTCTTATAAGCAAGTATATAAAACAAAAAGTAATCATATTAAACCATAATCAGAAAAAAATGAGACTATGCTAAATAACTATAAAGGTAAACTGCTACAGTGACTTGCAATATTAATTTGACAATTCCACAAATGAATGTCTAATTGAAATTTACATATTTTAGGTGTGATTATGTGTATGTTGAATGCTTAGATAAGCAAATAACCAATGTGCACTACAACCATGCTAAAAACAGGTTATAGATAGTTCAAAGTATCATCAGTCAATGACAGATTTGCCAAAGATCTTGACATTACTTGTATGTGACCAAATGTTAGTGCTGCAGTAAAGTGAACTTCAAAGCTTTCAACAGTGACATCATGATAAGAACAATGCCATTATTCACAGACAAGATTCCCTCAAGCCAAAAACTAGTCTAACATCAACTTCACTCAATTTGGCTACAGTGAATGTATAGCATGTAAAAAAAAAAAACTTCTTTCCAATAGGAATAAAACATCTTCAAAGGTCTAATCAGAATATATGTCTGGTAAGACCCTCAAATATTGGTATCAACCAGGCTTCCCTAAATCCAGGTTTCAGCACTTCACATCTGAAAGTTGCACCTGGAAAAAAGACCTAATAACAAATACCTTTAATCCTAACATTTTCAATCACAGTCCAATATGGAGGCAGTCAGGTGTATTGCCATTTATAAGATGTATATACAATTGTACCAATAAGACATACTGAGATTCAATGTTCATATTATTCAAGAAAATGACAATAAATGCCACATTTCTTGTTGATTACAGTATGGAATAGAAATATAGACATTTAAATTCTCCAACAAAACCTTGATATGAATCTGATGGAACTCTTGTTGGAGCATTTGAAATGTCAGCTGAAAGCAACCCATCCACATCCTGCCAATGTGATGGAATTAAAAAATGATTTCTCACAGATATGGCACAACTTGGAGCAGACCATGGCACAATTTTGTTGATTCAGTTCCAAAAGCAGGTATTTTTGCTACAAAAGGTGGCTCAACCAAGTACTAACAAACAAATTTTACTTTATGGCTTGTCTTTATTTTCTGCAACAAACTAATATAATATAACAAGTTGCCAAATTATTAAGGTAGGGGAACTGTATGAAAAAATAATGATGCCAGTCAAAGGTTTTCAATCAGAATTTTGTGTATGTCTTAACTATAAAAGATCTGTAATAATTAAATATGAATGTTAATTTCATTCTTTTTCTGATATATCTGCCAAATTTTGTGTACTATATGTTCAACTCAGTAGGATTTCTACCTTCAGCCATTTCAAAACCTTGGAACTTCACAGGTTGAGCATAGTTGACCACTGCTGACAGGTAAGGATGGATATTTGTTGTTGCACCAATGTAGTGATAGTTGGACATCAGAACTGCCTCTTCATCAGCAGTCAGACTACCCTAAAAAATCAAAACAACATATCTTTAAGTAGAGTTGTAAACCACTGCAGATATATCATTTCTTATTACAGATTAGTATTCTAGAAACTCATACTATTTGTTGGATTTTGTTATGGTGAGCTTAAGTGAAACCAAGTACTTGCTTGTTTACCATTGATTCTAGTTTCTTGCAAAATCCTTCTTGTGTCTGGCTAGCATTCAGTCCCACAAGCATATAAGGTTAACAGGGAGATATAAAAACAATAAAATCTCCTAAATACAACAGATTACAGTCGACCCCGCATAATCGTGGTTCGGCATTCGCGGCCCCGGTTATTCGCAGAATTTTCCTTAGAACCTAACTAATAATTGTTCGTGGAAACCCCTGCATATTCGTGGAATCGCAAATATTTTCCGCGATTTTTTTATGGCTTTTTTCGTGGCAATATATATATTTTTCACACTTTTTAACGCTAAATTATTAATAACAATTAATTTACTAATTTTGTAATATAAATACTAACATAAATTCAGCAAAATATCAATATAAAATAAACGCTATTGGCTGGAGGTTTGAAAGTAGCCAATCCAAGAAAGTTATTCATTTCTCCTTGCTGCTGATTGGCTGCTGCCCACAAGGCCCTGTCTCAGGCAGATGCAGCCCAGCAGCCCTGCATCATCCCAGTTTACCGCATGTAGCTATCTCAAGTGTTTCGCTGAGTGTTTCTCTGAGTGTTGTATTTTTTATTAAATTATTATTATATATTTACTTATATTTTACGTTATATTTTGACATTTATAGGCATTTTTATGGACCACGTCCAATATTCGCGGTTTTTCACTCTTTGCGGGTGCTCCAGGAACGTAACCCCCGCGAATACTGGAGGGACAACTGTATGTATATATATAGTTATTACATTTTTTTTAAAGTATTTGAATTCTGAAAAATTTTGTGATGAATTTTTTTTTAATGACAACTCAAATAAATCAATTCAGTTCAGCTACTTCATACAAAGGCAAGAAACAGTCATCATGCCTTATAGAAGTTCCACCCTCCAAAAAAAAAAAAAGAAATGAAATGTGTCAACTTGATTTTTAAAGTAGTTTACACTGGCATTAAAAACTATCCTTGGTAATTTATTCCATTCATTTACAATTCTGAATGCTGATACTTCAGCCAGTTTATAATAATGCCTTCCTAGTACAGGTAATTACAGGTAACCAAAATAATTTGTGACAATCAAAACTTGGTAAATCTAATATTTTCAATCTTTCAGCATATTTAAATGCAAAACAATGTAGTAACTTATTTGTGTGTGCACACACACATGCACACACAAAATTCTCTGGTGAAATTTAAAAAAAAAAACTTGTTAAAGATGGAGTGAGTTTAACAATTATACATAAGAATCTAAAAAAAATTTCTGCAAACTTACATTACCTTTAATTAGTAATTTATTAATCTAAATGAAATTTTAATTAAAAAGAGAGATCAATATTCTGTGTTAATGGAGAAAACAATTAGGGGGAAAAAAAGCAAGCATCTTTACAAACCAGTTTGTAGCAATATATTCCAAATTAATATGTAATCCATTGCAAATTATGCTGAAAATAAACTTACTGAGAAAACAAATCAGTGATAACATTTTTGAACATTCACTGTTTTCTAAATGTACAGTTAAACTAAGCAAATGATGACTCAGCCTTATTTTCATATTTTTTGTCAAGGGAGATAATGACATATACACACTAAGAGAAAGAGAGAAAGAATGAACTGAAAAATTCATTCATCATTTTCAATTTTTTAAAAAAATATAATAAAGTTAACCCCGATGCAATGTACCTGTAAAACTGGGCACAGTGTAGGCAGAGCCAAATTAACTTTAAAAATACATCAAACACTAGGCAATTTGAAGAAATCTCTAACCCATCCTAAGATCTTACCCATAGAGAATCTTGGTAAAAAACCTTATGGCTAAGCATATGCATCATTGGCACTATGGTTAATCTGACCATGTAACTGCTTTTATAATAATTCACCTATATTGTTAGTTTCAAGGAAATTTCATTTAATTTCAACTCTTGATAAAATTTTCAACCATGAATGGGTGACACTATAGCTCTCCTCTCAAAAAAACCACAAACAGATTTGTGTGCATGGCACAGTTGAGCTACTACCGTGTGGCATTCATATGCATCCTAAGAATATTGCTTTTTCTGCTCTCACTTAAAGAGAGAAAAACCCACACTATCATGAGATATCAGTCTGCATTGCATTGATGTAAGAATATTTTATTAATATGCTACTAGAGATTTCATCACTGAATCACACATAAAGGTAGGTAATACATGACATTTGAAGCAAAAATGAGATATATGCTTGCAATTTCTACAATCAGCAAGTTTGCTGGAACCCATCTATCTTCTATACTGTCTTATTTTTCAATTGCCTCAATAACTAAATTAAAAAATGCCAATGACTGGCCAGGTGGAGCATTGTGCATTTCTTCTGAAAAAAATATTCTTTTGAATACTTGAACAGTTTGCAACTAATTTCTGGTGAGGTAATCAGTGACTATATTTGACTGATATTTCTAAAGAATTAAGTGGTGTTGCTTCATGATCAGAATGCAGACCTATACCAGTCTGTAATCATTTATAGTGGTTTCACAATAATGGTCAGACAAAGTTATTCAGCTTATCAAAAAATGCTTAAAATATTTACTTATAAGCTCATGAGATAGTATCCTACCTGTAAATTGTGTAGTATTTGTTTACTTTTACACAGATGTACAAAATAGCCACCTCTCAAATCTTTGCCTTATAAGCCTATCTCAGTAGTTAAAAGTAAATGCTTTAGTAGAAAACTTGCATATATCTTATAATGATTATTACTTTATTTGGTGTATTCTTGTGTAATACTTTAATCCAAAGCTGTCGGAACAGTTTTGCTGTGTGGAAATGACAAACATGCAACAGAAGCCATCTCTATGGCGATGCATGTCGTAATCATTTACAAACAGACAAACAAATAAAAAATATGCATGGTGTTAATATAAATTATTTATCATAGAAGCAAATTTAAAATTCTGAAAAAATGCAATTAGTAATGTCTGTCATAAACATAAAAATGCTAATGTAAGAAATCAAAAAATTCAGCACAAGATAACTTTCAGCATGAATAGTAAAAAGAAAGTTCATACATACTTCAGAAGTTGTAAGAGATACACCTTCAATTGGCTCCTGAAATGTTGAAAAGATTAAAAAATTTTTAAATTACAGGGTTTATCAATATGAAATCCTAATTGATCAATACTCTCCTCACCTCAACCTACTTACTCACATGTATTTTGTGTAATAAGTCTGCATGGTCAAAAATATTACCAAAAAATAAAAAATAAATGAATAAAATGCTTAAAATAAGATTATGTAATTTATTATTTAATGCAAATTTAGTGAAGTAGCAGACTGCATTTAATGATGTTATTCAGAAAGTAACAAACATTTCTGATGGGAAACTGAACTGAAATTACTTGGTAGTAGTAAGCACAGTTATGAGAGGATAAGTTCGCTACCTTGGGATTGTGAAAACAACACTGTTCAAAAAAGCAGCCTCAGCTGGCAGAGCAGGCCAAAGAAATTCCTACATCATCTAGTGAAGCAGAGAGAGTCTGTTGTCATTCCTGTACAAAAATACCATATCTCTACTGCATCTATATCGTATTTAATATTTTGCACAAAAAAAATTTTAAATTAATATTAAATCGTTACAAAAGTTTTGTCGGTTTTTATACTATGCTAATTTGGGGTTCATTTTTTGCATGCTTTTGAAGGTGTATGTAGATAAGTTAGATATTGTTCTGTAGCATGTGCTTTGGTATACATTATGCCAGACCTACCTTTTTAAAAATCATAAAATGAATATTTGTTTCAGGGTTCTAAGTGAAGCATGGATAGAAAAGTTTTTCATGCCATTTTGCTTCACGAGTTAAAACCAGGCCACAAAGCAAGGCAACTCATAACATTAAGCAAGCAAGGGGTGAGGACAGAGCAAATGAGCGCACAGTACAACAATGGTTTGCAAAGTTTTGATAAGGAGATGTGAGCCTTGAAGATAAGGAACGTACTGGACATCCTTCCAGTTGTGATGAGGACCATCTGAAAGACACAACTGAAGCTGATCCAAGAAAAACAGTGTGAGAAATTGCTGGAGAGCTTGAAGCAAGCACTGCAACTGTTTCCCAGCATCTTAATGCAATCGTAAAGTTGAAAAGGATTGACAAGTGGGTGCCCCATGAGTTGAATGAACAACAACAAAATCGTTGATTAGAGATCTGCTCTTCACTTACGACCCATTCTTCACCAAATCATGACATGTGAGGAAAAATGGATCTTTTATGACAATTGCAAACGTTCAGCACAGTGGCTCGATAGAGACAAGGCACCTATCCACATTCCAAAACCCAGCCTCCACCCAAAGGTCATGGTCAGTGTCTGATGGACTGCAACTGGTGTCATACACTATAACTTCTTGCAACTTGGTGAAACCATTTCAACTGAAAGGTACTGTCATGAATTAAATGTTGTTCCTCAGAAGTTCTTCCAATGACAGCCAGCATTGGTGAATCTAAGAGGACCAATCCTGCTCCGCAACAAGGCTCATTCTCATGTTGCAAAAGTGACTCTTCAGAAATTGAACATGTTGGGGCACAAAGTTCTCCCTCACCCAGCCTATTCGCTAGACCTTTTTCCCACAGACTACCTACCACCTTTTAAAACATCTCGACAGCTTCCTCTGTATGAAATCCTTCTCCAACCAAGCAGCAATTGAAACTGCCTTCCAACAGTTTATCGTCTCCTGAAATCCAGATTTTTTTCAAAATGGTATAAATGTGCTTGTAACTCATTGGCAGAAGTGTATTGATTGTAATGGAACTTACTGTGATTAATAAACTTCATGTTCAGCAACGATATGAAGTCTCATTGTTGCAGTAAAAAAACTGACAAAACTTCTGTAACAACCTAATAAAATGAAAGCTAAACCAATGTATTTTTTGTAATCTTTTTTTTTTTAATACAAATAGAGTCATAGAGAAAATCCAGGTGTTGTAGTTTTAAAGAAAGACTAAATAAAAGAATCAAAGAAGCCTTATTTTCAATTACCTTCTTTGCAGATATCTTGAGGGCAATTTTTTTATTTTCTATATTATCATATCGAACAGAATCACTCTTGGACAACTTCAATTCTGGATGAGCATCTGTATCTAGGCTCAGTGAAGAGGGATGAATGTCTTTAAGAAAAAAGTGGTGGTTAAGAAAAGAAATCTAAACAAAGTTTAATAATGATGCTAATTCATTTCTTTGCATCCCATTTAAAAAAATTTTTTTTTCAATCTCTTGCAATACATACTGAAAGACTTGCAGTTAGTTTTAACTATTTCTATATGCTCAACTATATACTGTGTTCACCTCTGCAAATCATTTAAAATTATAAGAACAAATGTTAATGTTTATAATACAACATGTAAGACATAACAATGCTTATTGATTATAAAACTGAACTAAAATCTGATGTACCAAAATTCTCAAAACCCAGAATCTCTTTTCCTCTCTCAATGATGAAAGTCAGAACCCTTATAAACATCAAATGACACACTATCATGCAGATCCATAACAAAGAAATAAACAGTACACAGCACTATATACAACTGTGAAATACAAAGTTTTTGTGGCCTTCTAGAGAGAAGAGCTATGCCACACATATACATGGAAGAAAATTATCAAAACTAAATTTACTGAAATTCTCTCAAAATTAATAAAAACAAAATACATTTTTAGTTACATAGTAAATAAAAACTGTCCATTAACAGACTTCAATTTGCTATTTTAGCAGTTGCATTTCCACTTTTTCTTTCTCTTGTGATGTATAGTGAACAAAGAATTGGAATAACTTTTAATTTTTTAATAAGATGCATACTTATTTTTTACCCTCAGTATTCAGTTCATCTTTTAAAAATAAAAAATGCAAATAAGCAGTTTATGTAGACTTGGTCATACTAATATAAAGCATTTTTTTTATCTAATACATATAAGCTACCATTTGGTGAACTTTCTTCTCCATCAACAACAACAGTAACATCAGGATCTTCAACTGATTCAGCATCTTCATTTATCACTTGTTCCTGTCCCTTGAGAAATAGCTCCAGCTGATCTAGGAAAAAAAAACAAAAAACAAATAGAATACATTTCTCCACCCACTCTGATTCTTTTTTGCTGAAGAAGAAATTTGAACAAGAAATAAAAATGAAACAACTAGATCAACTTACTTTTTTCAACTTCTGCTTTAAGTCGCTTGTTTTTTATCAGAATTTTTCTTTTGAGCTGATTTGGAGATGGAAGAGGTATGTTAACCTCGAGCTGCAAAAGACAACATTTTATTTTCTTCCTAAAATTGTTTTGTAAATTTCAACCAAATTAAAGAAAAGTAATACATTGCATCACAAAATACAGTATGCAAGAGATAGGAAATTAATATACAGAGAAATTGGGAGTATAAACTTAAAAACACTGATCAATAATATACATTTCAAAATGAGTTAAGCATCCCAAAATTTTCCTTTAATTTATCTTGTTGTACAGTTCACTGGTTATTGTTTTGAAAATCCTTATTTGTTACAAAATTAGGGATCATGTGCTGACATACTGAGTGGGCTTCACAACTACTTTCAACCATAAGCAAAAGTCCCTACTAGAAATTTTCATTTTCAGTTGTGGAAACTGGAGTATCCATGGGAAACCCATATGGCCAGCTGCAAAGAGCAAGAAAATACAATGCCAGATAGGTATGCCAAACTAAGCTGGTCCCAAACCTAGCATTCCAGTTATCTACTACTGGATCAATGCACACCCTCCTTCATGTTAACCAAAAAATAAAAAAACATTGTAGAAATAAAGTAATTTCAAAGTTGACTCTCACATGATACATTTTAGAGATGCTTGTAGGGTTGACTTTGTAGAGTCTAAAACTTCCACTGTGTACAAGTATAGCATGCAAATGCTACACAAAAGCCAAAGAATGGCAGATAGTTGGAATGAAAAAGTTGGTCCTTCCTGCATAGATAGGAAAGCAACTTAGCATCACCATCTATCAGCCATCTCAAAGCTAAACAGTGTGTTCACAATGGGTCTAGGCCCATTGCCCCTGGTATTTTTCCCCCTGGATTTTGCCCCAGTTTTCATAACTTAACTGTCTACAGCATGGAGTATGTTGAATCTGTTTGTGAAGGAAATAAGCTAGTTCTTGATGGATATATTAATACTGTGCAGAAGATCCTTGTAAATGATGATATCATATGAATGTGAACAGTGAAGGCGAGGAATGGGCAAGGCTACGGTGAAGAAGGTTCATGATGGTCAAGTTGTTGGCAGACTTCACGAGCATACTCTTGCTCCAGACACACCAAGATCAGAAATGCTGCATGTTTGTAATGCTAGAAAGCGCAATGCGATAGAAGGCAAGGAAACAGCACAGCAGATCATTTCACAATCCATATCATCTATATCTGAAGCTGCCTTTGTACAACTTCCAGCTATCCATTCAATCCGCTGTACCACAAGTTTCTGGGAACTCTCATCCTATTCCAACCAGCCTTGCTGAACTAATCATACCTGAACAGTACAAAGTAACAATTCTCTTTCGCTATTTTAGTGATATCATAACATTAATTATGTGAACCCAAACTTATGATAGTATTTAAGTAAATATATTAGTTGTTGCCTGTATATGCAAGTTACCCAGATCAGAACTGACTTAGATAATAACTTCAGAAGTTGTCTTCCTGATTAATTTCACTGTTGCTTTCTTTCCTGCTATCTTATTGGAGTAGCTAGTCTCTTATGTAACATATGTTGCTGGAAATGCAATAATAATGATAAGAATGACAAAGAAATTTAATTTTCATGATCACTTTCTTCAATATGACAGCAACAACACAAACCACTGTGTTCTACTATCTGTATCTGATACCTCCTTGACTCTGCTCCAAAACTCCGATGATTGGTTTGCTGATGGTACTTTTAAGGTTGAACCGCTCTTTTATCAGTTATACATCATCCATGCCTTGAATGAACACTACATATTCCCATGTGTTTATGCATTACTCCCAAACAAATAAGAAGTCACATACACCAGTGTTCTGCAATGACTGCTCAACATCAAACCACAACTCAATGCCAGTTTAATGACAAACTTTGAATCCACTGCTATCAATGCTACATACACAGATGCAACCAAGAAAAACTGTTTCTATCACCTCTCCCAGTGTGTGTACTGCAAAGTCCAGGAAGCTGATCTACAACGGTTGTACACAGAAGATAATGACTTTTGCTATTAGTTCACATGCTACCTGCATTCATTCCAGAAGAGGTCATTGATGCTTTTGAAATATTGCAGGAAGAGCTACCAGAAGAGGCCATGGTAATTTGTGAGTACTTTGAGGACACATTCATAGGCTGAGAACATGGTCATGATCTTCGTCGCCATCGAAAACAGCCAAGGTTTTCAATCTCTCTTTGGAACATGCATGACAGAACTGAAAGAGATTTTCCATGCATGAACAACTATGTTGAGGGCTGGCATCGGAGATTCCAAACAAATGTTGCTGCTCACCATCCAAACTTGTGGAGATTTTTTTTGTTGTGTTTAGAACAGAACAGGCACTAACTGATGTTTTAATTAACCAGATGATTCCTGGTCACCCACCTGCAACACAATGCAAGCAACACCAGATAAATAGGCAATCCATCAGAACAATTGTTGGAATGTATGGGAACAGACATATAATGGACTATCTGTATGGTATTGCCCTGTGTGACTACTAGAAAATTCATCAAAAATCAGTAACTAATATGCTGTCAGTTGCATTTTTTTTTTTTTAGTGTAAGCATATTACTTCAACAATTTTCTTACCTAACTTGACATATATATATGAGGTATGTTGAAAAAGTGTCCGACCTTAGGCCGGGAAAAAAATATTATGTACTTGGTGGAGTTCAATTGCTAATACCCTTCGAAGTAGGCCACTTGTGCCTCCACACACTTAGCCCAGTGATTCTTCCACTGTTCGAAGCACGTCTGGAATGCTTCTTCCGGAATGGCTCTCAGCTCCGCTGTCGCATTCCGCATGATGTCCTCTCAGCTCTCAAAGCGGGAAACTTTCAGTGGCATTTTCATTTTTTGGGATAACCAGAAGTCAGAAGGAGCCATGTCTGGAGAGTAGGGAGCATGGCTAATGAGCAAAATGCTTTTCTTTGCCAAGAAACCTTGGATTAGCTGCGACGAATGAGCCGGGGTGTTGTCATGATACAGCTGCCAGTTTTGCAAGGCCCAGAGATCTGGTCTCTTGTGCCGAACTGCATCACGAAGACATCGGAGGACTTCCTGATAGTACTCCTTTGTAACTGTTTGTCCTTCTGGTGCATATTCATGATGCACAATGCCTCAGTAGTCGAAGAAAACAGTCAGCATCACCTTGATTTTTCTCCGGACCTTGGTGATGTTGGGTGCTTCCACTGTGATGACTGAGCTTTAGTTTCCGGGTTGTACCTGTACACCCACGTTTCATCTCCAGTTATCACAGTATTCTGGAACTCAGGATTCCTGTTGGCAGTATCCAGCAGGTCCTGCGCAACCTCAAGATGAAGTTGTTGTTACTGAGAAACCAGCTTGGGCACAAATTTCACTGCCACTCTGCGCAAGCCAAAATCCTCCTTTAAAATTGCATGTGCAGAATCTTTACTGATCCCAACATCGTCACCAATTTCCCACAACGTAAAACAACGCTCCTCCATTAACAAGGTCTGCACTTTCTCAATAACAACTGCATTATGGCTTGTTGATGGCCTACTGGAACACTGGTCATTCTCCACTGATGTGCAGCCATCTTTGAACCTGTTGCACCACTCTTTTATTTGGGTAACACCCATGACATTGTCACCAAAAGCCTGCTGAATTTTGCAAATTGTTTCCGCTTGGGTATCTCCAAGTTTTTGGCAAAACTTGATGCAAGATTGTTGCTCCACACGTTCCGTCATCACAGGCAAAATGAAAATGCGACGAGTAAGTAGGACAGCACCTCACACGCTGGCTGCCTGACAGCGATTGACACATCCCACAAACCCGCCAAAAACCACGCATGCGCATGAAGGCATGCGGCTCCAGCATGCACACTTTTGCCTCCCTGACATCATTACTCCCCACAAGAAAAAATAAAGTCGGATACTTTTTCGACAGACCTCGTATATTAACTATGCATACTTTATGGATAATAAAAGAAATAAATAATAAGTTGTTGCTTTAATTCAAAATTTATGGGGGAGGCCAAAGGCCGAGGGGGGCTAAAAATACCAGAGGCAATGGGCCTGATCCCATTCACAACACTTGACCGAGAATATAGCAGACATCCCTGGAAAAATAACTCCAAGACAAGGCAGTTATTCAATGAATATGTTACAAGCCCTTCAATGTTACTGATCTAAAGAATCTGTGAAGAACCAATAAGGTGCATGCCAGAACACTACCAAGACAACTAAATTATCTTAGGTGTGAAGCCCATCACAATATGGAAGTCCAAAGTTATTAAATCAGCATAAGCAAGCCACTTAATTAGGCCAATCAAAATTTCTTTCTGATGAAAGTCTGTTTCTTCTGTACTATGTTAATAGTCCAATTAAAGTTTTGTGAAATAGGAGCCAAGCTTACAACCAAGGAAACACTGCTGGAACTTTTACTTGTGGTGGTGGATCCATCTTGGTGTCATATCAAACGACTGTTATGTTTGACCTTGTTACTGTACCTAGAACCCTAATTGTGAACAGATACTACAGAAATAATGAGCCTGTTGTTGTTCATCATTTTGACAACCAACCACTTGTTATGAGATCAGTATCTAAGGATAACAATGCTAAATCTTACTGCATGACTGCAGTGGTGCAACATCTCCAGGGGAATGGTACTGAGTCCCTTGCTTAGCCTGTTATGAGCATCTAAGGAATCAAATCAAGTGTAGAGGAATCCTCCTGTTGAAAACATTGCTGAGCTGACTCACGTTGTGCACAGAAAGTGGCAGAGAATACCACAGATATGCATTTGACATCTTATGAGCATCATGAGGAAATCATCCATACATGGTGAAGTTACACTCATATAGATATTAAATAAAATACAAAATAATCAAGCTTCTTGCACATCGCCATTGTAAAATACTGATAATGCATCTAACACCATAAAATTTACAATACTTTTTTTATAATAGTCCAGTTCTACTTTTTCTATGCCATTTTAAAGTGCCGTATAATTATACCAAAAAATAAACAGATGCTATCAATTAACCATCTATTCCTTTTTTTAAAATATTGGTACTTTCTCACAATGGTCACTATTTAATCAGAAATGCATTTTGGATAATACAGTGGTTCTGCAGGAAATGTCTTCATGAAAATTCTGTGGGTAGTTAACTTATGTATGTATAGAAATGTGGTCCATAATATGATGGGAAGCAGAATGTAGAAAAAACTGAGAAGTATAGCAAAAGGAAAGCAATACGGAGAAACAATAAAGAACAACATATACAGAGAAACTAGAAAATATAAATCAAAAAAAGATGGGAGAATAATATAGACAAAGCGGCAAATTGTATATTTTGAAGATTTCCTTTTATTGAACTAAGTAGCACATAGAAATACCATCTTATATAATTTATATGTTTGTTTTTTTTAAATATTTGAATAATCAAAGAAATCTTTTTAAATGTACTTACAGAAACTCCTTCAATGGATTTTTTCAAAAGAAACTCTCCAAAGATGTCTTCACAGTACCTGGCCATTTTATACTGCTGATATTTGCTAAAGGGAATAAAAGCCAAAAAAAAAAAGTGGCTACAATTACAATAATTTTACAACTAAATAAAGTTTACATCAAAAAGACTTAGAAATTTTTTCTGCATTCACCCACCAGAACTACTCATTTAGTTTAGTTATTACAAAAAGGCACAACCACTAATCCCCACAGGAGGGAGTTCAGCTTTAAAAAATCTATATAATTTATGGCTTTGCACATCAACACTGTATGTCTCCATTAACAGATAACTGTAGAATATGGTGAATCATGAGATATGTAGAGGAAATGCTATTCAAATATGCATCATCTTTAAGCAAATGTCTAAATAGTGGAACAGATAGAGAAACATGAAGTGAGGGAAAGAAAGAGGGTCAGATGTACAACATGCGAAATGTGGAAAGCCATTGTTCTCTAAGTGCAGTATTCAACAGCAGCAGACCAATAGTTTTGTTCTGAATCCTTATGAAATAGTTCACATGGTATAAATATAAATAAGATACACAAATGACTACCACTGCATTAACTCCATGCTAGAATAAACAGATGAAAGAGTAGACTAAGAAAACATTAAAATCAACTAGAGCTACATTTTTCGTAAGTATTTTTTAAAAAGTAGTTCTTATACAAGTCTTCACCATTTTCAACAAATGTTAAACTTGAATCAGTTTCCAATTTATTTTAATTATTAAAATATCACAAAGTAGTGGGTTTTTTTCTTTCTTAATGAAAGTTACCAGTGCAATTTTATACATCTTTGTTATTTTAGTAATGCACCCCTAAAACCTGAAAGAAAATTATCTTTTTGTTAAAAACCATGGAAAAGCAAAGCTTGAGAAAGAAAAATGTTTCCATTATGTTTGCAAGAGTTCAAACTGCAAACTTTTCTGCATCATGAGGTCTCCCCTGAGTTAGTGAAAAATAAAATATTGTTCAGAGACAAGTAGGTTGTGAAATGATATGTAGTCAGGATCTACATTCTGAATGAATCAAGCAACAGGTATAAATGTCCAGGTTAGATTTTGTTTATTAAAGATCAAGGGAAAACAGAAAAGAACACACACACACACACACGTATATATATATATATATATACCTGCAATGATTTTCAAATGAGAGAATTACTGGAAATTCTGATGTGACAAAGGCTGTATCCTTTATTGCATGTATGACATCCTACAAAAAAGGGTCAGAGGATTCATATTGCTGCAAACAGATTTTACTGCTTTATTATTATTATGAGTCCTATTTAGACCAGGCCTTATTAGGCTTCAGTAAAAGGGTTAATAAAGAACTTATCTTTTAAAAGGCAAAAATATATTAATCCATGGAAAAGATGCATAAAATTCAAAGTAGCAAAATATTTTCTCTCTTTTTTTAAAATTAATATTATTATAATTATATTTCATTATATTGCTCAAACTGGTTCCATGATAAATATGATGAACATTTCTAATTTACCTATTTTTTGATGGTTTCAGTATTTCAGTAGATAACACGTTTATTCAGTAAACAAAAGGAATTTTCCAACAAACTTGAATCTGTTATCTTTTCATTTTGAATAGTGTTGCTTCTAACTAGTCAGTAAAACACCAATAAGATCTGACAGAGAGTCAAGTATTATGTATCTAGAAACTGCTTTGCATAATTTTTAACATTTACAAAAAGGTTTATTTCAGTTGTGATATGTCATACTAATAAAAAACTCTCTCTGTCTAAGATATATTGTTTTAATTATTAAGTGTCTATATTACCTTAAATAAAATATCTGTACACATAGCCTTGCCATGAGTAATAATTGGTTCTTGGTCCTCATTTTTACCATCCCAACAGTCTAGTTCCACACAACTGCAAAGCAATGTGAAAAAATAATAATAAAACCAAACTACGTGTATGTTTATTTTAAAAAAATAATTAACAATTCAGTTATGGGCCATTTAGTCTTATGCTGGATGCAGCCTATCCCAGAGCAAAGACCCACCTCCATTTAAGATATGGTCCACAGGATTAGAGACCTCATTGTGGCATCTGAGACAAGGAGAGAGGAAACATAATTTTTCTTTTTTTCTTGCTTGTCACCCACTACAAACAAATCTGATTGGTCTCATGAGGTTAGGGAGAACTTTTAGTGGCAGTTGGGGCAGGTACTTTGTTTTCTTGAAAGCCCCTGCTTCCCTAAATCTATTTCCTTGTATAGTACATGTACATACCTAAACATTTTAAATGATCTCTCTCAGACAGACAGAAATAAGCTTACCCTCAGCAAAAAATCAACATGCAGGATCAACACAATGGTAAATTGTATATTTCTATTAAACTTTTGTATAAAACAGATTTTACAGCAAAACTTAACGTAGTCCATAAGTAATAGTCAAAGTTAAATACTTCAGGTAAAAACAATTAATTCTGAAAGAAAAAATTAAACTTGTTATTGTAGCAGAAATATAAGCATTGTAAAATTCACTTCTTTGGTAAATGATAATAAGAAAACCTCACCCATTATTTCTTTGTTAGAAAATTTCTCCTCTATCAAAATATCACAATCTAAAAATGAGTTAAAAGACATTGCTTCAATAATTAAGACAAATTGGCAAAATCAAAACTTTATCAAAGTAAACTTTAACTCAATAAAAGACATCCATCCATGCATAAGTTTGGTCAGTGTTTTTTTAATCCAAACATAAAACTCACCGACAACCAGCCAGTAAAACCTGTCGATACATTTCCACTGAAGAGCGTCCACCAAACTGTCTGCCAGTCAAGTATGTGTTATGTGATGAATTGATATAATAATGCGCCAATGGTTGATCCATGTCCTGGTAGATATCCAACCGATCCAGAAACACGGGAGCATTGTCATCCGACATCAAATAACGACAGAAACCATCAACACTTAGACATTCTACAAATATATAGGTTGAAGAAATACAAAATTCAACCATGGCCTTTATAATACAAACAGAACCATTTATAAAATATATAGCATCAAATTTTATTTTTATCTTAACTTCGGAATTTAAAATATGAGGTTTGTTTCAGCTATAATTCTGAATCACTATAGTGAATTTGTAATGAAGGCAAATTCTTTAATATTAAACACTAGAAACAATTATTATATTATGCAGTAAATTAGTTTTCCTTTCACCATCCAAATGAAAGGATAAAAAAAATTAATCTCTATTTAGTTATTTGAAATGCAATGTTTCATAGTCATTAATGTTTTATATTTGAGATTTCATTTGGAAAAAGTCAATATTGTTATAAAACATATATATTAACAAACTGCATATTCATTTTTTTCTTGTTTTGTTTTTTTGCTTAGAAGAATAAATTTATATAAAGAGCATTATTCCGCAGTTTTAATATCTTTCATATGTTAAATATACTTGGCTAAAAAAAACAAGCAAAATCAGAAAAGTGATGTTCTTGTGAATTTTAATATTGACTAAGTGCACAATTTTAAAGCATCTAAATTAAGAGGAAGCTTAAAAATCATATGGTTCATAATAACTGAGTGGAAAAATCAAACTTGGCTATTGATTCATTTTTTAACCAAGTATCGAGCTAAGCTGACAAGGAACCTGGAGACATGACACATGGCGGGCCTAGTTACTTCACTTTTTTTGAAAACAAGAATTCAAAAAGATGGGTAGATCAGAAGTTCTTTATAGTCAACAAGATAAAAAAAAATAATACAAGATGAACATACAGTAGTTCATGTAATACAGTGGCAGCAGAAAGATAAAATTATTGGAACAACATTAACTTATGAGAGTCACATACTGGCATTAATTATTTATAAACAACTCTATTGTACCCAGATTCTTCTGTTCTTTGGTTTTGTATATTTATCAAACTTAAGGAGCTGTTGGATTGCCAACTCTTTACCATAAGGATGATATAGAAAATAGAGAAAACAGTTTATGCCTTTTTATTTAAAAAAAAAAAAGAACTGCAGTGACTGATGCTGAGTCTATTGAAAGCTGATAAATACAAGTCAAAATTAGATCATTCTAATTTCCTCAGGTTCTCTCTGGTCTCATCCAGAGCAACCACCCAGTTAACAAGCAATAAATTAGTTACAGAAAATTTTTAAAACAAAATTTTTAATACAGAATTATAACAGCTTTTAAGAGTTTAGATTATTCAGAATAGGTTTTAAAAATCATAACTACTTTGCTGAGTTGTCTGCAAGGCTTAATATCTGGAAATAATCTTTTCAGTAACAAAACTTCAATTACCAGCAGTATTTCTTGTAAATGACCATTTAATTCATACAAAAACTACAAATATCTTTCCTTACCTTTGGTGTTTATCCTCTTATGCCACAATGACTTTCTGATATAGACCAAATTCCTCAAAATATAGGCTTGGGAAATCACATTTAAGCTAAACAAAATGACCAAGTCCAAAATAACTAATACCACCATTTTTCATTGCACATCCTACTAAATCTTAGTACACTTTTCAGCCTGTGGTTAGATAAATATCAGGCTGCTTTGTAAAAAATACAAAAAGCTAGAACAATAAAAGAAAACACAATCCTCTTATTAAACCATTTTTCAAATTCCATCAAGTTAAACATTTAACCAATAAATAAATAAATAAATATTTGTTATCAACTAATAAAAAGCTAAAAGAAGATGATTACCTACAGAGTGTATCAGCTAACTGTTACTGACATAATATAAAATCAGGTAAGCAAATTCCATTTTTGGCCTATTTATTTTACAAGACACTTTTAAAGATCCATAAACAATTATTACATTACCTAAATTTGTGCTCAAATTTCACTTTTAAAAGTGATCTTAAAAAAAATGGTTTATCAAAAAACTAAGGAATATTATTCGAAGCATTAAATCTTGTATAAATTAGGAATTTTAATAGTTCACTTAAAATGATCAAAGGTTGATGCCCTATTAAAAATGTTCATGTTTGTTATAAGTGTCAATATGCTTATTCTTTCTGATTTGGCCAAATGAAATTAATTACTCCATGCCAACTTATTTTTAAGAAAAGATTAATTAAACACAAAAATCAAACAGAACATCTTTTCTGTGTTTTAAAAAAAAAAAATATTATTTATTTTTAAGCTCTATACTGGTGTTATTAATAAAATTATACATATTGAAATCAAAAATTAATAATGTTTAGTCACAAAAACAATTATGAATATCTTTTCTATCAATTCTTCTAAAAGGTTGTCTCGTATTTTAGCAATTACTTATTATCATCCTTTGTTTAAATTTTTAAAAAGCAACAACTGAATTAACAGTAAATTTCCTTTAAATAGCATAAGTAAAAATTAATGTAATTTAATTAACTATTAGTAATTTACTTTAAATTTTTTAAAGTATTGTTTAAATGTCTATTATTTGAAACTAAAAATGTCAAATACTATTATTTAATTATATTATATAAATATTTATTACTAAACAGAATATCATCAAGATGGAATAGTTAATATCTTTCAAGAATTATATAGCACAATGTACAGTACAAATAGTGTTTTGTAGATAGGGATTTCTTCATCTTATCCAAAGTTACTGAATGATTTTCACTCATGTACAAAATCCAGTTTTCATTGAATCTTACAACATCCAGATTACAGAAGTTCTCCTTTTTATTTTTTTTCTTTACACAAGTTTAAATATTAAGTCTGTTATGCTCTTATATACAGATTATTACCTTTCTTTTTATAATCTTCATCTGTCTCATAAGTCTGAATGATGTGAGGTATTCTTTTTCTATTGTAGAATGGGAAAAGGATTTCATTAAGTCTTGGGTCCCTTTGCCTCTGAAACAAGACAGAACTATTTTTTAACCTTAACACATTTATGCAGTTCTCTTCACCAGTAATTTTGTATAAGTAAATTTATCGATGAAGTGCCTAAATGTCCAAAGAAAAGTTACAGACCATGCCCATATATTTTGATTCTGTTAAAACAATAAAACAAACAGAAAAATGGGATAAAAACTAAAACAAATTGCTTTGGTAACTACACTCACTCTTCTCTGTAATAAGACAGTGACATCAAGTTTTATATTTATCTATGCTGTGCACAATGGCTGACAATACCTATAAATATTTAAAATAATTAGTCTTATCATGAACAAGCCAGGGTAGCATTTAATGTTCATTTTAAAAAATTTAAAAAAAAGAAAAAGTTTCACTGATAAAGGAAAATGCAATAGCTACTGTAAATAAGTCAGTAAGATAATATGTTTTTCCAATGCCTCAATTTTTTTTATTATTATGATAACCACCTATAAGCATATCCAATACAAGCATTCTTAGAATATAAATAACAAATCATACCCTCTCTAGATATAAGAACACACCTGTTTCTTACACAAAACAACTTTCAATGGAATATGTTCATTTTATTTTATTTCATCTGAACAACACTTTCAAATTAACTATTTGGCAGTCTGAGGCCTTTCTTTTGAGGCAGTCCTCAAAGAGGCAGTGTGATGCTCTCTTTATGAGCCGCAAAAAGACTAAAAATGAAACAATGTAATGGGTTTGTTTCTTTGTCACGATCATAATGTCAGTCAAAATGTCATCAAAAGTGATAACCACATGCCTTCCATAAAAAACTTGAAATTTTAAAAGCTCTTGATGCAAATTCCAATTAGTCAAAAGTGGCCATTCAGTTTGGTGTGTCACACGTTGTCGTCTAAAGAACTCTGAAGATAACCATTATTTCCAATGATTTTCATTCATTTTGGTATATAAAATTTGATTGATGTATGTCTTTACAAAGGCACAAAGTAGTAAATGCACAAGTTTCAACATTTTTTGATCAAAGGAAGTAGATGGCCAAGCAAAATTTTGAAGCTTGTGATAGGAAGACAGTTTTGTTATGAGTTATTAAAAATTAATCATGCCTAAAACACTATTTCATAATGTTCACAAAAAAGCTTACTTACAAAAACTCTAAATAGATTAGAAAAGCAAACACTCATATGGAAAATAAAAATATCTAGTATTGTATATTACAAAATGAAAATTTACTGATTTAGTTTGTATTTTTATGGTTTTCACTAAGTGTCCTCAATCATTACAAAGATGGGCAATATCTCGCTTAAACAAGACTACTTAACCTTTGCTATCTAAATACATTACCAGCTTGATGTTCATGATACTTCCTTTTTAAAAAGAAACCAGTATAAAGACTTTGTGCTTATGTATTTATAAAAAGCAATTAGTTCCATATAGTCAACTTTATTTACATATTATTAATAAATTACAGAATTGTTCAGATGACTAAGACAGAAGATAGCAAATTTTTTTTATTAAACATCTCTACACAAATAATTTAAAATTTAAGCTATAAAACTGAATATAAACCACAACATTAAAATATATATATATAAGTGATCTTTCAGTGTATGTTGACCATCAGAAAGTGTCTGAATTTAAATATTATAACTAATATGGTTTCAGAATCAAACTAATGAAATAAATATTAAAAACATTCTAAATAATTCTCCAAAGTATATTCCATGATTCTATATTTCTTTCTACAAGTGTTCTTATGAAATTATTTTAGATGGGGAGGGAATTATGAGAAAAGTAAAAGAAATCTGAAGATCCACATCTCATCAATTGTGCTATTTCTGATAAATGCTTGAGGTAAATTAAAAACTAAATGGGCATGATTATAGATATAACATGGATTTAATAAAATGCAATGTAAATAGAATTTTAAAATCAATTGAATTTCATTTTTAAACAGATCATTATTGAAAGTCTTGAGAAATGTCAAAGAATTTTAAAAAAATTAAATAGTTTTTCTGCAGTCAAAGGAGGAAAAGTAAATCAAAGTTTTTTCTTACCTCATTGAAAAATTCTATGAGTTGATTAACAGTAAGATAGGCTTTATTTCCAGTCCTAAAAAATACAGAAGTATTTAAATTTTAAAACCAAGATAAAAATGGAAAGTTAGTTATGATGGGTTATTTACAGAAAGTGGACGTTGGTGATCGGAAATATTGAAACTAACTAAATTAATGAACCTACATTTCTGTTTTCCTGTCAAAATCATTGGGGGTTTTAGTTCTTAGGGAAACGCTCTCTTGCAGTAGATATTTATATTTTTTAGTTTGCACAAGTGGCCTAAACTGGTCGTGGAACCAGTATCCTTATGATGCAGTTTTTGACCAACAATTTAACCTGTTGCATGACCAGTGTATCTGACCAATTAAATATATGTTAAAAAAGAAATGCAACAACATTTTTTTGTTTCCTGAAAGGCATTGCAATTTTTTCATTAGCAGAATTTCTGTTCAGCATCCATCTACATCCATACTCAGTGACAAATTTAACAATGACAACCGAGCATGCAAGAACAATTTACTGATATTAAGTAGCCATCATCAATCACTATCAGAGTTTAATCCAAACAGTAATTAGATACAAGTGCTTTAAACATGAAACTGCCAAACTTTAGAGGCCTTAAAATAAGGCTACACACCAAATCTAAAAGAAAACCCAGGCAGTTTACAATAAGAGCTCATCTACTCTTGAAAAAACTAAAAGACCACTGCCTTAATTAACAATACCCAACTGGCTAGCTCGTTCTTGGAAAAACAATTTCATAGAACCACAGGTGACACCACATTATTTTCAATATAATTTACTGATGACAGAAATAAAACAGCAAGTTATTTTATTTTCTAATTTCTAATCTTGTTAAATTTATTTGTATAATCTGTTATGTAACAAAGTTAATAAATACTGGTTGTGATTTGATTACCCTAAAGACAAGTTAATAAATAAACAAATAACAAAAAACGTATTCAAGCTTTCTCTGGTGATCTCTTCCAACTGCCACCATCAGAGTAAAATTAGTCTTCAGAAGAGCTATTTGGGTACAGAGATATTCACATTATTCTGGCTGAAACAGAGTATTGATTTTAGCAGTAGATGTTACTTAGTCTAAAAATCTTTAACAGTGAACCAAAAAACTATTACCAAGTTCTTTGTAAAAGATATTTTTATTAACACTCCAATCTACTGTGCCTACCAGCAATGAATGCCCATTTGGGGTGGGTGGGTTAAAGGTGAATTAATTTCTTATTAGTTAACAGAGTACCAAATTTTACTGACATCAACACTCCAACTACTGAGTGTGTTCAAGTTATCTTATTCTGGATCCCTTCTAAAGTAGTATTCACTTACACTTTACTTGGTGATAATCACATAGACACGGATGATTTATCATCAGTGACTTTTCTGACCAGTCAAGCTTAAAATGTTCTTTTATTCTGGTTGACACTGATTCACTCATGCATTTTTTACCATAATCATATGAGGACTAAGGTTTTTTGTTCTTGTGTTTTAAAATCAGAATACAAATGTATGCATATATACATATCTGCATATTACTTTTCTTGAGAAAAAATGGAAATATATGTATATTAGTTTCATAAAGAATGTTAAAATAAACATGGCCTTGTTATCAGTTATCATGTACAATATAAATAAACCAAAAATTGCATGTTACTGAGAATTTTTGTGAAAAATGAAATCAGTTCTTGTGCTTTGTGCAAGTCTGGTGTGAGGCAAACCATAAAAATCTCACATGTGAAGCATCTGAAAATTATTCAGTAGTGTAAATAGTAAGCACAATATTAACACCATATTTAAATCAAGAGAGCTGGTAATGCATATGATTCACTGGTTAAAATTTGTCTCCCACAATGAAACAACCCAACTCAGGATTGATAGACCAGAGTTACTGTTGACAAAATAAAAATAGCATTGACAACTTCTTCGAAACATAAAATGACCATACTGAAGACTTTCACACAAAATGGTAATAAGTGTTAATGGGCATAGCATAGAAGGAATATGCTGCAGGAAGACCCAGAAGATAATAATATTTCAGAGTCTAAATTTACCCCATCTGTAATGATAGCAACTATTGTGCATCATGGAAAGCTAACAAGTTTTCTTATCATCAAATTCTTCATGAACAATTGTGCCATTTGTCAATGAATATCTTGTATATGACTACAAAAAATAGCCAAATAAATATGCAGTTTCATTCACTGTTAAATTTACATAAATCCATCTAACCAAAACTGCTCAACATGATTTGTGTTCAAATTTCTATTTTCAAGTCCACTGTTGAAATTAATTTGCAAGCTTGACATTTTTACTTTCACATATAAAAATATCATTATCAGCAGGCAAATATTTCTTTTTAAAAAATGAAAAAAAATGCTTTAGCTTACTAAAAATGAATAAAACATTTTTATATTAGCATAAATAAACTTTATTCAATTATGCATTAATCTGTTTATTTATAGCCTACTCAGATCAGCCAACCAATTTATGCATCTCTATAAGGAAGGTGGTTTTCTTATTTTTTGATATTTTACATCATAAGTCATTTTGATAAACATCAGATAGTTGGTAGAAAGTTGGTTAATCTTAAATACAATTTTCTAAAAAAAATTTTTTTTTGAAGTTAACAAACAATAACCAGTTGAAAGATGCCTTTAAAATTTCACATATTGAAAGTATTACCAATTAAAATTTTTGTTTCAGCTACTGAATTAAATTTATTTTTTGTAGATTTTTTTTTAAGTTGTGGTTGTATTTAAGATTAGTCTTCCTGAAAGCAGAATGGTTTTCCTGACATTTCATACAAGTTCCCCTATTATGCCACACTTTTTTTCCTTAACATCACCAACTCTTTTGGTGCACACATACACATAGCCCACCTACTCTCACTTTCTCCTTTATGATTTATTAATGATACCAGAATGAATCCTTGGATCTCTCACTTAATCTTGTTACATAAGTTTGCCTTTTACTGAAAAGAGTTTATTTCATCAGTCCACAACCTTCAGTCTTCTTTTGTCCTGTTTACATGCTGTTTGGCACACTTAAGTATCTTTATATTAGCACCATGTAATCATCACTTCTCAGCAACCTTTCCATTCAGATCTAATCTTTTTAAATATCTTTATATAGTTGATCTTGAAACAGACATCAATTTTATGGCTGAAGATGTCTGCCATGCTTTCCAATATAACTTGCTTCTCATCTCAATGTGTTCCCTTTCCCCACATCTCCAGATGTTAGTTATCTTAAGTGAGCCACTTTCTCATTGCACCTCCAATACCTGCCTGAGATTTTCCATGTCTTTGGTCCTGTTTTTTTTTTTTACTGTCTGATATTTATGAAGCATCTATAACAGTAGTTAAAATGGAACAAATCATGCACAATTCGATTTTTCATATTACAATTCCAGACTTGTTAAGTGTCCTGGATTATCCTTGATAATCATGGATTTAAATAATTTTTCAACCTCAAAAAAATTTTTTTTTCTAAACTATAGGCAATGCACAAACAGGAGAGTTTAGATTGGCTTATTTTTGCACAAAATGATTTTTTTTATTTTTAACTACTAATGTGTACATCATTTAAAAGCAACAATAACAACATGAAGTGACAATGTTCAGATAAATTCTCTCCACCTGAAGAAAGAAAAACAAAAACATATAGCACAATGCTATGAAATATTTAAAAAAGGAAAGGAAATGTTTTGGGTAGAGGTAGACTGTAATGCAAAAATCTTAGAGTATATGACTGTAGGACTACTCAAATCTTAATAAGTATTTTCAAAACTTAACAAGTCTACAAGTCATTTTCAATCTCTTATTGTGGTGCATAACACAAATGGGTATTATTCACGTGACTCAATAACAATAAAGATAACAAAACACACAAATATTTCCATGCTACAATAGTAGCAATTTTTGCCAAAAAAACATATGGTTAAATGTACACAATTCTATATTCATAGCAATAGTTTTGTATTAGCCAGAGTAAAATGAGTGTTTTAAACAAACTTTAAGAATATTTTCATCAGGTTAATAAGCTACACAGGGTCTCAAAGTGAATGATCATTTAAGCTAAAAATATATTATACTGGGTTTTTGTTGTTGTTTTTTTCACTTGGTGCTGGAAGCTAATCAAAATTAGTTGTCTAAAACAAATAAAGTATCTTAGCATCTTACCATAAGCAGCATCAAATTTAATGATTTTAGAAGCTTTCAGTAGATTACACCAAAGCAATCTGAGCACTAACATACTATCTTATGCATTTTGATTTCCACAATAAATACTTATGCAACAAAACAAGTTTGCATAATAATAAGCTTCAACTTTGAAGGCTTACTAGAAGTGTGAAAAGTAAATTTGATCTAAATAAAGTTCATATCAGTTGAAAAATTAGCCAAGAATCTGCCAAAGCAGAAATAAAAGTAACATCTGGCATTTTATCTCCATGCTAACCAACCAATTGTATATAGTCAAACTACAAGAATAACATCAATGGCATACAACTATATTTTATTAAATGTGTGCTAAATCTCCTAAAATAATAACAATAAGTAAATTTTTAAAAACGTTTTTATACTATTACTGATCTTAATTACAAGATAATAAGAACTGGAAGAAAACTACCAAAGTAATTGCTCAGGAACTTTGCATAATATTAATGCACCTGAAAAGC
The DNA here is from genome assembly GCA_018389105.1 of Nautilus pompilius. NCBI lineage: Eukaryota > Metazoa > Mollusca > Cephalopoda > Nautilida > Nautilidae > Nautilus > Nautilus pompilius. The sequence goes on from JACATO010000337.1 coordinate 2,473,617, forward strand.
ACAAATTTACAAATATATTCTTAAATTACCCATTTAATATGTACTTCCATTACCCTCTGATTTCCCCTTATAATCAGGAGGTATCACTGATTATATTCAATTAGAAGTCTTATTGAGAACTTCCAGCTTATGGATTTTGACCAAAAATCTGAAACTCTAAAAAAAAAATTGTTTTTAAATTAAAAGAAAGAAAAAAACCTATAGAGCCAGTAAATTTTAGAAACAGCACTTTACTTTTTCTTTCTCTCTTTTTTTCTTTTTTAAACATACAACATGTAAATGGATTTAAGATCACATTCAAACAATATGATGAGAGGCTTAAGTTGTTTGCCTATAAATAAAGCAGCAAAGGCAATCTGTGATACAATCACACAAGGAATCTAATTTTTGCATAGACTTTGATCTCTTAGAATCTATACTATAAAAAACAAAAATATACATCACAAATACATTTCAGAAAGATAAAGAATGTATGCACACTTAAATACCAATTAGCTACAGAAATGACTAGAAGATCAAATAAACAGTGATCAAAAAGAAATAAAAATGGCTTGAAAACATTAAAGCTACAAAAAAGTATATTACATTAAAATGATACAGTATTAATAATATTTAAGAATCCCACAAAATTGTTCTGTGGTCGAAAAATGATCGATGCACTCTTTAATATTATCCAAATAAAAATAAAAATGTTAGAATAGCCGTACTAAATACTAGTTTTAAGAGCAATTTATGTATAAGCAACAAACATCCAATAAAAAATAATCTTTTAACATCCATAAAAATAGGGGAAATGATGCACATGCAAATTTTGGGAGTTTCCAAAGTCAAAGATATGAGATGGAGATTTACATAAGACAATAACAAATTCAATAGAAGATTTAGATCTACATTATATATTCAGAAAACAAATAAAATACAGTAAACAATGCAACATATAATGTACTTATCTCATTTTTTGAAAGAGACCAGTGCTACATCAAACAGAAAAAAATACTTACAATTCCTTAAACAAGTCTTCAATGTCTGTTCGAGGGCATATTTTATGGTAAAGCTCATAAAATTTGTCAAAAGTGAAAGCAGATGTTTCTATTTCATCAGTCTAAAAAAATAAAATCAATTAAATCCCTATAAAAACTATAACAGTCATCAACATACAACAATTATTTCATCTTTGCTGTTCTAATGAGTTTTCCATGATAAGTTGGAGGTACAGTTTTGAGAACTGCAGCAGATACTTGTTTGCCAATATAAAGGGTGAGTCAAAAGTAGCACCCAGTTTCTGGGAAGTCATGCTCATGTTGTTGTTGATGTTGTTAATACCTTTCTTTGAGTGGCTGGCATGCTCCCCAGACCTCACACCAGCAGATTTATTTCTTTGGGGGACCCTTAAAGACCTTGTTTATCGTGAAAAGCCTTGTACTATTCAGGAATTGAAAGCTAAAATCACTGAAAAGTTTGAGGAAATTGCTATTGAACTCTGCAAGTATGTGTGTCATTTTGTGCCTGCTTGATTGCAATTGTGCATTGATCATGAGGGAGGACAGTTTGAACATTGAAAGTAAAACAGCCTGTTACAATTCCTTATTCCCTGAATAAATGGAATAATTTGAAATAATTCATTTGAAAACGTTTTTCATTTATTTCTACCTTCTTGCACACTGTAATACAAATGGTAAACAAACAACAAACTGACAGCCCTAAAACAGGAATTGGGCACTACTTTTGACTCACCTGGTATAAACTACAATACTGACAAGTTTAAAGTTTTTCTAAAGGTTATAAATTATGAAAATTCATTAAAATATATTCATAGTAAATATGATTGAGGAATTTATTCTAGAATTTTTTATCACTGAAGAGCAAACAAAGATCTTGGTATGGAATAAAATCTGGAAATAGTAAAATTATTTTATATTTACAAAACTGTTTAAAAGTATAGAGGTTTCCATTTTTTGTTTTTTAATTCTAAAAAAATTCACATACAAAACTACTTAGTCTACATATTTTAAAAAGACTTTCCATTGTATATACAGGTTTCATATTGCTGACCAAAACTAGTAATAGTGACCTATATGGATGTGCAGGAGCTCAATGACCAAGAGAATGAACGAATGACCCCAACTATCTGACATACCAATGACCAGTGGTATAAGAAGCTATGTCAATCTATAGTGAATCTGCGAAATAACAAAGTCACTTCAGCTAAAAATGGAAGAGATTTTTTATGCTTTTTTGTTGTTGCTATTTTTGAAGTTCAACAAATTAGTTTTTAAAAATATAAAAAAAGATTAGATGGGTGGGTTGATTTTGAAGCAAGCCTGTGAAAGATTAGATCAACCCTTTATACTATCAGTGATAGTCTAATAAATCTGTATGGACACAATACCTCTTTTCTACAGATACTTTTTCTTCTGAATAGAATAATTTATATGGGAGCTGGATGATTGATTGCCTAATGAAGTTGTTTTATTTCAATTTATTTATTGTTGTTTCTTAAGCCACTTCTTGAAATTAACAATTTTTTTGTCTTAATTTTGTGCAAGTTGAGGGCTTTATCCACTTCCTAAATAATGTGACTTTAAAAATACTGAGACTTATTGCAATAAAGATGGCCAAGGAATATTAGTAAATAGAACTTTTTTCTTTTTTATATCCACCATTTAAAATTTGTTCCTTCATGTAAGAAAAAAAATTAATTAAATTCATTAATACAGCATGTAATCTCTCTTTAGGTTGTACTCTTATATTGTTATAAGGCATGATTTAAAAATAGTAAAAAAAAAAAAGAAATTAAAAGACAATTTTGATCCTACTATATTTAAAATACAGATAAATTTATTATATCACTATAAGTACTTGTTAATTCTGTTACTTCTCTTTGTTCCTCTTGTTAACATGGACCTGCCACTAAATGGCCATCATCTAATGAAAGTTCATGTTCCAAATGGTTCTGCTTTTGTCTACTTCAATGTTCTGATTAGAACAAATGTCCACCTCTCAGAGTTTAAATCATCTTACAGCCACAGTTCTGATACTAATAACATAAGGTTATCCCATGACAGTATAAACATATTAGAAGTCGTCTACTGCTGCCACTGACCGACTTGGTTCAAGCTTTATGACATGAGTTGGCAGCTGTTTTGTTTGACAGATTTATCTTTCAGTAGTACTCAAACAAGTCAAGTAGGTGGTGTCTGTCTATGCGATTGTTCTCTTACTTGTACTGCACATCAAGGGTAATAATAATAAAAATATTTGTTACCTTTCCTCCAGGAAGACCTAAATCTTTCAGACATTGCATTACCATTTTCTCTGTCCTTCCAGAGGCAAATGTTCTTGTAATGCTGCAAATGAAGAAAAATCATGCAAAATACTTTCCTGTAATGTGACAGCACAAAAAAAAAAACAATAATTAAAAAAACAAACACAAATAAGCAGGAAATGTTAAGAAACTTAATTCTAGACTTTGCTGAAATGATCTTAAGGGTGTCCATAAATACATCATGAGTGCCTTAGAACACCAGAGACAAGGAACTTTCTTCATGAACTGTAGTTTACAAGTCAATAAATATTCATGGCATAAAGTCATAAACAGAGAAGATAAATATAAAGTACTGAAAGGTTTTCAGAATCCACTAGCAGATATTTTGTTTATTTTGTAGGTTATTATATAAAATGAAATAAATAAGAAAAATACTGAGCAAGAAATGCTCACAATAATTTATGTAATATTGAACAGTTGATCTATCACAATGAGTACCGCTCTCAACTGATATTATAGGTGTGCAGGAAAATTTAAGAATACTTATTTTATACAACAGGAAAAATAGTTAATTATCACTCTAAAACAGAGATAAAAAATTTAGTAATAAATAAAGTCAGTAACAAACTTAATAAAATGTTACTTACACTTAAGTTATTCTAATTATTACTTTTAGAATGCCTAAATTAATAAATACAAAAAAAAAAACTATAAAAAGAAATCTGGAGACTTTCATTGTTGCTAATGAGGTAATTTCAACATTAATTTCTTTGTCCATAATCTATTTTCTATAAACTTTAAATGTAACCAATTTTTTTCTGTTAGTCAGAATGTGTATAATTCTGATACACATTTATGTTTATTCAAGCAATCATTAATATCAACCAAAATTGTTCTCTCACAAATGTAACATTTATTAAAGATTTTGTAAGAGGTTATCTAACTCTGTTTAACAAATATTTACTACACCAATAAAAAAAAACAACATTGTAGTAAATTATACAAGCTAACTCCTATGGGTCAAATCTTTAAGAATATTGGCTCTTCTGTAAAATGTTCCAAACTATTTTAAAAGTTTTCACTTTTTTCCTTTTCTTTTTAAAGTATTCAGTACATTAGGACCATTAATTAGGAAATATCCAAAAAGGAAAATACATTTGGACAATTACTTAGTTCACTTGACTTGACTGCCAAACAGTTATGTTTATTAAAACTAACATGCAAGCAGAGCAGACCCAGATTCACTCTCTGTTGGAGACCAACTTGGTTTCTCCCTTAGGATGTTCTCTTCTCAGTAACTCACTATGAGCATTCCCTATAGCTAAACAAAGTTCTGGTAAGCTACACATTACATTGTATATCAATAAGGGGACTTTCACCTGAAGAACAGTCCCTTGATGAATGGGCAGGCAGCAATAGTCAGATAGACCATCCAATTTTTTTTTAAAAGAACAAATCTTTTCTAGAATACTATAACAGTTTAATTATTAACAGGATTGAGTTTCTTGAATCCCAGTGGATAGATTATATCAAAATGTTACTGTATACAATTAGTGCAAAAAGAAAAACATCACACGTCTGATATTCAATACAAAAAAAATTTCATTATCTTCACCTGTAAATGAAATAAAAGGCCTCTTCTACTTTAAAAACAGAAGGAATTCAAATTTTCAATATTCAACATAAAATGAAGAAAAGAATACAGCAGAACAGATTGGCACATGTATGGATGGCTAATAATTATTTTAAACCACAGTAATTAAATACACAGCATTTAATTGGTAAAATAACTCTGCCAGACAGCTTCCTGGTTGCTCATCTCTGCATCATAAATGGAATTCAAGGACATTATATTAGCAGTTCCCTCAAATCGACAAAACTGGAAATATCAGACATTCACGTTTTACTGGCTAGAATGCTTTAACTGAAAATATTGGAGATTGAAAATAGAATAATCACCCCCAGTGTTTTTTCTCTCCCTATTTGAAACTGTTCTTCCCAACATCATCACATAATCAGATATAACAAAACACTAATGCAAATACTTTGTTATTTTAGTATATAGCATAAAATCTAAGCATCAATTCCAATGTTAATGTATCTGGTATGTTGTGATTAATTAAATGTTTTACCAAAGCAAGAGCTCTAACTGCTTACAAAGTATTCAGATAAAGTAACACAGAGCCTTTCCAGCAGAGAAGATCAAGTTAATGATCTAATGCTTTTAATATATATATATTTTTTTTATATTAGCCTATTCCCTCTACATAAAAATTTCAACTCTGCCATCCAGATATTCAACCCAAGGGGGAACACTATTCATTTTTAACTAATTATTAATACACAAGTGATTGTGAAGAAAAAGCACATATAATTTATTACAAAATTAGACTTTAACAGACAACTGTAACTTAGGAATAACGTTTTTATTTGATATTCATTAAAACTGAAATCTTTATCAGTTGCAAGGTACCAACTGATCATTTAGTTGTCTTGTACAGTATATGAAAGTAAATATACTAATAATGTATAAACAAAGGTAAGAAATTAAACATGACAGTTCTCAGCAGTTATAAACATATTGATGATTAACAACTATCGCTGCACACAGCTATGCACATAATTTGGTAAAGATTAATTAATTTAAGGTTAGTTAATAGCAAAATGTGTTTTGCCGTTATGGTGTCGGTTGAAAAGTGAAAATTCCTTTAAACTGATGAAAGGAGGATAAGTTGCAAGCCCCTGTTTTAAAGATATACTAAACAGCATTTCTGCTAACATTTTCAATTGCATAGGGAGAAATGTTTCTTACTGCTGGTTTCAGTTCTAGATCATCAATGATTTTTATTTTTTAACACAAATGAAACTTATACAATTAAACTACCTAGTCTTGTTTATAAAAGATTATCTTTAGATAGGACTGAAAAATTTTAAATTCTAAAAGATAATAAACAGATAAATCTCAGCTTTATAGGCATCTAATTAAGCTTAAGCAATCTACAAATGTTTTTGTTGTTTGTTTCCTCCACCCTGCTTCAAACTAAATAACTGAACTAGCGCAGACAATTCAGCAGATTTCAGAATACAATGGTTTGATTGATGGTTTGAAGAAACAGGACTTTATAATGTTGAAAAACATTCTGCTCTTTGTAGCTGTCTGCTTTCAAACTGGTGACAATACATTTAACAAAGATCTGATAATGCAGGTCAACTGGTATGTAAGACTGACCTATTTAATGTATGCTTTAGATTCTCTTTATTCATTTCCACATTAACAAAATAATATTTTTACACAGGTAGTCTAAAATATAAACATCAAGTAGATCAAACAAGTAAAGGCAGCCTCCTGGCATACACAAACAGTTCTACAGCTGTTTTAATTTTTTTTAAAAAAAAAAAAAAAATATTTTTTAAACATTTAACTTTATCAATACAATGAATGACCCTAATACAAACAAAAGCAACATGAGACACAAAACACACAGATGCTTTATATATAGTTTGCCAAACAAGGCAGCTGAAGCAGAAAGTATATATATATATCTTTTAAAATGGAATAGATACACATTTCAGGGCTTAACATAAGTATAAAACCTTAAATGTAAAAATGAATTTTTACAGTTGTATTATTGTATCAAGGAAATATGAAAACAAGTAGGTGCAGTTGAAGGGTTTTGGTTTGTTTTTTTTCAATCCACTTGCACATTTTCTTCCAAATTTACATTTTAAAAATAATTATGTATTTAAAAAAAACTGAGCATAAAATGTAAATAACGTGATAAAATCGCATTTCATTTATAAAAATGAAATGCTCCATAGTACAGTTGTGTACTGATATAGCACACTGTAATCATTCAAGCAATCACACAGTGCCACACCTGCAGGACTATAAAAGTATATGCAGTGATATCACTGTAGTGAGGCAAATACTATGGCTCCCGGAAGTTACTCCATGCAGCAGAATGCAGCCAGACCTCATGTTGAAGGAAAAGATATATGCTGGACACTGAGAAGAATGTGTGAAATTAGTACTGTTGACAATAAAGATGATAGACAAAGAAAGTTCAAAAAAGTGATGCTAAGTAACTCAAGGTATGTTCACTACATAGTAGATGGTGACCCAATAGAATCTTGCAAATGAAGCCTCAAGTACAGGTGTAAATGTTTCTTCAACAACAGTAAGATAAACATCAGCATAAATAGAAAGTAGTCTGAATGGATGCGTAGCTACCCCAAATCCTTCACTGAGAAGAGATAATCAAACAGCAAGGCTAAAATTGCCAGCATATATAAAACAGTGGGATAACTAGGTTTGTTAGGAAGAGCTCTTTGTAAAATAGTTCAAGTTTGAACTGTTCAGCAATATTCAATAGCAATTTGTTTGAAGATGGAGCAGAAATCAGTATAAGAATAAGTGTTCTGCAGCTACTACAAAGGATGGGGTGGATCAATACGCATGTGGGGCTGCATATCAACCAAGATTATTGAAGATTTTCACAAAATCAAAAGATATACTGACTGCCAGCAGGTACAGGCAGTTTCTTATCCTTCATGCCATTGCCTCAGGAAGACATCTCATTTGCAAGGATTCATTTTCCAACATGACAAAGACCAAAGCATATAGCCAATGTGGTAAAAAAAAAAAACATCTGGAACATAGAGGCTGAAGAAACACTCACAAAGATGCCTTGGCCTGTACAAAGTCAAGATATAGACATTATTGAGGATATATGGGGTTATATGATAGATGAGAAATTCAACAACCAAAATAGGAAGTGCTATGGGATATTCAAGACAATATTCAGGTCATGTATTCATAACCTGTATGACATGAAAAAAAAAAAAGGTCTTTCTTTATATAAAGCAAATCGATCACAAAGCAAATACTAATGCACTGTACAACATATTCATTTTGTTTTATATATATTTTTTGTAATAATGCATTGTGATGTATTATATGCCTCTCAGTTGTAATTACTCAGTATTTGTGCATATTTATACTTTTTTATCATTATTTCAATATTGCATATATTTTCAAAAATAAACTTATGGAAAATAATTAAGAACACCACTTTATGCAAAGTAGCATATTTCAGATTCTACACATTGCCTCTTTAATAAAAAAAAGTATATGGAATACATAATGTGGACACACAGTTTGCAACCTAAAGGCTTAATCTTACTTTGGGTATTGGGAACAAAAACTTTAAACATTTCAAACATGCAAACTCTACTGATTTAGGCAGGAGTCTCCCGAATTGGGGCCTTTAACCAAATCTACCAATCGGGTTTTAAAAATTGGTCATTTCTACCGATTTTAGGCATGTACACCAATTTTTTCAGGAAGTCTACCAATTTGCATAACTATAATTAACTTTTTCATACATTCAAAATTTCCCAGTAAATGTCAGCCAAGTGTTTGATCTCTATAGCAAAACCAGTTGAGTAAACATGTGATTCATACCAGAAATTGGACTTCACTTTCTTCTTGGCCAATGAAAACCGATTATACAAATAAGACGACCAATCGTACTTATTGTTCTTAACCAAGCATGATTGTTCATGTGATTACTCAAAATTGCTTCTTTGGCAACAGAAAAGATTTAACTCTTATTTTCTGTAAGGATCAACTACTATCAACATCATGAACATCGCACAACCAAAGGCAAAGAGAAAATGCTATGAGAGCACATTCCAGACGTCTTGGGAAACAGAATTTCCTTGAGTGGCCAAATTTACTTCATAAAAAGATGCATTTTGCAAGGTAGGCCTATTTTATTTTACACTTGACGTATGAAATGCTTTAATTCCCCAACTGATTATGTTGTGTCCAATTAAGTTTATTGTTTTATTTAAACTAAAATTTGTTAAAAGGCCCATCCTATGGGAACCCCTGCCCAAATTTTTAATTCTTCATTGTTTAGTAAGATTAAAGTTCTTATGTTTTTTATTGTGTTATTCCAGATTTGCAACAGAACTTTTACCATTAATCATGGTAGCAAGAATGACCTGGAGCAGCATAGCCAGACAACATTGCACATTACCGCCAAGAATGCAAAGACAACCAACTCCTCAGTTTCATCATTTTTTGTGAACAACAACAGATGACAGGGTTGTCAGATCTGAGGTTCTATTCAGCAACTTCATCAAAGAGCACAACATAGCCTTCAACGTTGCTAACCATTTTACCAAGATTTGTAAGATGATGTTTCCTGACTCCAAGATAGCTCAGAAGTTTCACTGCAGTCATACAAAGACAGCACAGGTGGGCAAGAGATTGTTAGCTCCAACCTTGTACAATGAAGTTGTGGATTACTGTAGGAAGGAAGCATTTTCCATTGGATGTGATGAGAGTGATAACACCAACTCAGAGAAGACCCTTGCCATTCTTGAGAGATATTTTACTGACAAAGCAGCTACTAGATTCCTTGCCAGTCCCATTTGCAACATTGGAACAGGAGAAAACAACTTTCAGCACATTCAGGTGGTTTTCCTCACCTATGATATTCCATGGACCAACCTTGTTTCTTTTATGTTGGACAATTGTAGTATGATAACTGGTAGGCATAATTCTGTAGTTAGTAGGATTAGAGATGTTTGCCCAGATGTTTTTGAGTTGGGGGGGGGTGTCATTTAGCCAACCTTTGTGTACTTGCTGATGTCAAGTGTCTACCACTGCCTGTAGAAGATCTCTTGATTGATGTGTTTTAATCACTTCTAACGCAGGTCTAAGAGAAAGGAACAGTACCAACAGTTTCTTGCCTTTACCGAGACAGAACCACTAAAAATCCTGGATCACTGTTCAACAAAATGGTTGAGCTTACAGAGGGCAGTTCAACAACTATTACAACACTGGCCAGTCCTTCGTTCTTATTTTTTTACCCCATGATGATTCAGAGAGACTTGAGAGGATAGCAGGCAAATCATGAGATGCACCTATACTTCTGCTTCCTCAGCTACATCCTCCACTTTCTAGTCAACTTAAACACCATGTTTCAGGAAAATGAATCCAGGATTGATATGTTGGGTGGTGCCATCTGAGATCTATTGAGGAAGTTGCTTTGGAAGTTCATCAACACCAGGATCATCTACAGTATAGAATACACCACTACTGTTCCTTAAAAGGATCCCAAACAGTACCCAGGTGATGATTTCTTGGCTGTTGGTATGCCTGCCAGGAGCTACATAGCATCTCATGAAGATGAGCTGGAGCCATCCATGATGGAGAGATTCTTTAAGGTGATCAGATGTTTCTATACTGCTGTTGTTGACAAGATGCTGGCCAAGTTCCCCTTTAAGGATCCTGTAGTGAACTCTCTTGGTTTCCTTTTTCCAGAACAGAGAATAGACATATCATTGATCTGTGTCAGAGATTCCATTCTATCATTCCAGTAGATGACCATCAGGCTATAGCGGAGGAAGTTAGAGACATTCAGCTTTGCTATGACAGTGATTTTCCACCAGCAGATACCTCAGTTGATGTATTATGGGCAGATGTCAGGAAGATGAAGGACTCCATTACCAAACAGAAGAGATTCCCCTATCTGGTTAGATTGGCTAGGGTCATGTGTTCCAATCACAACAGTAATGCAGAGTAGTGTGAATGAGTCTTCTCCATGGTCAGAAAAATTCAGACTGACCAGAGATCCCTACTGGACATACCAACATTTGAGGCTTTGTTGAGAACCAAGATCAACATAGATGAGCAGTGTTTCCAGTTTAAGCCTTCTGGAACAGTGCTAAAGAGTGCCTATAGGGAATATAAGAGAGATCTAGACTTTTTGAAGAAGAGTTTTGCAAATGCCACTCAGAGAGATTAGTGACACTATTTTGAGAGAACTGCAAATAGTAGTTAAGTGGTCATTAATGACAATGTATGTGCTATTTTCAATAGTAGCTATCTCTCTTTCATTTTCATTTGTGATTTTTACAGTAAATTATTTTCAAATATGCTCTGTATTTGTGACTGAAGCGTAATGATATAGTTTATTAAATGGTGTCTGTCAATACAATAAAATTTGATATAACTGTTTTTACATGTAGTTCATTTAATATTTCCAATCAACATAGGAAATTGAACAACCTATTTAGCAATTGAAAACAATATTTAAAGATGATGTATGAGGTCTTCAGAAATGAAAACAAATACATATTTAAACTAATTCAACATGTATGAGTAAAACCATAAAAAGGACAGCTAAAGAAATTACTCCCTCACTGATATTATAAATGTATATATATATATGTACATTTGGTGCCTCAGCCCTGTTTTCTGGAAGTAAAAAAAACAACACTGTGTTAAGATTAAGTCTGAAATTTACAAAAATGAAAATATGATGATATCTTGAGACCTGCAAAATTGAAAACAAATGACAAAATCAAAGAATGCATGGGTATTTACAAACTGATGGGCTTTAAATCAGTTTTGCTTGTAAGATGCTTGATTTGTTGCAAGTCGCACAAAATCTCTGCCCATGAGAATTTTGAAAAGTTGGCAAGTATGAGTTCAGGTTTTTTTATGTAAATGTTTATTTTATCATATAAAATGTCCATAGAGAGTGTTTTGTTGTTCATAACTTTCATAGGTACATTTAAATTATAATAAAAGATCCACAAGTGGAAGAGGAAAATAAAGGATGACTTTTTATCTAAAAAAAACAGACACAGAGTAAAATTAGGACAAGAATGACAGAGAAGATAAATGATAAAACAAAGACTGCTGCAAATGGGAAAAGAAAACAAGACAACAAATTATTGCAATGATGACAAAAATAAGAATTTATTATCAGTGCTGAAATTATTTGAAATTGTTCTTGCTTTTTAAATAAAATAGTTAAGCATTCCAATAAAATCATCACTGAAAGACACCATTTGGTAAGGTTTGCTCTATTTAGCATGCTAAGAAAGATGCTGGGGCAAGAAACAAATAGAAGGCATTTCTTACCTAATTCCTTTACATCTAACATCTCATTCGATAAATGTAATAAAGCAAAGTGCATGTAAATAAGAATAAAAACATTTCACCAGTTAGAATTTTTATTTATTTTTTTATTTTTAGTTACTTAAAATAAAAAATTATTCTTTGTCAGACAAAGGATTTCAGAGTTTATAATTATGAAATAATTATGAAAACAAATTACTTAATAAAATAGTAAGTTAAAGTCAGACCATGTGGATTTTAAAACAAGCAAACATATTCAAATATTCCTCAGGAATAAATATTATTAGGTCACATTCCATGCAAATTCAACTGTGGACCATAAAAATGCAAATGTCAAAAAATGAATAGTAATTAAGTTTTCAATGTGTTTTCCTTTCCTTCAGAAAATCTTGATTACAAGGCAAAGATGAAAATAAATGAAAAATTGTCTAAATGCAAATGCCAACTAAATAGCAAGAGGAATCAAGCAATCAGTTACCACATTGTCTACATATTTAAATAGGATCCTAAGAATCTTTCTTAAAATTATGAAAAGATGAATCAAAAGTAAATGTACAAAATGTTTTGATGAAAAATCTATTTATAAGCAACATCTAAAACATAGATGAAAATATCATGTTTAATCATCAAAAATAATTTGTTTGATAAACCAGCTAATTTTAAAAATAAATATACATGGATGCACACACGTGCACAAAGAAAAGAGAAAAAAATAAAAATTAACCATAAATAATTGAGTATGACTAGTGTGTCCTTCAGTCAGTCAATTAAGCATGATCGAACAACAAAATAATATCTGCTAATTATGAAGCCAATTATTTTGTTTAGTGTGCAAACAAATCAAATGGAACTTTTAGTATTAGCTCTATAATAAAATATAATAATACCAAATCATGCATAAATATAATCAGATTGATATTTTTCTTTTAAGATACAAAAGGTTACTATAAGTATCAATTCCATCAAGAATCAACATCAGCAATGAATAATAAAGAAAAAAAGGGAGAATAAATAATAGCTACTGAACTCAAATTCAGCATAGCTTTACGAAACAGTATTCTTTTATTTATAAAGATGCTTGCTTATTTCTGTTCCACAAATTTATATAGTTTTTATTGTCTGATATAATTCCAGATGAATGAGTAATATATGAATATAGTTAGAATTAAAATGACCAGTTTTATGTTGATATTTCCCTATCACGCTTGATCTCACATTCAATGAATCAGAAAATTGTTCAATATACCAAGGAGCACAGTAATGAAAAACTCATTCATTGAGCATATGTGCACAGAGTCTCAAAATAAATAAAACAACAACAGAGCAGCTTTTTTAGAAAAATTTCTTTAAAATAGATAGAATTAAAAATATAAAATGCTGGAAAATACTATTTAAAGGGAATATTTACAGATAACAGTTTATAAGAAACAATTTTATATTATAAAAGATTCTCTCGTTTTCCTTTGCAGTTTTTGTTAAAATACAAATTCACTAAGTGTTAAAGAGTTTTAAAATCTTAACTGAACCTTAAAAAAATAATGAGTCTAGTCACTAGGTCCATACAATATATTTGATGACATATGAAGACCACTGTCTCTTATCCTAAATTTTCCTCATTACTTTTTCTTTTTATATCTAAATAATAAGATAATAATAATGGTAGTTTTTAAAAAGTTAAAAGCTTATAATAAATTTAACATTCTTGCTTTTTCTTCTGGAAAAATCTATATTTAAGTAACCTGCTTTAATTTCACCAGTTTAATTAAGTGTCCTTTACAAATCATGTTCAACATCTGTTACTGAAAGTCGTGTGTGCAAACTCTAAGCTTCAGTTAGAGGCTTCTACAAAATTTAATTAATAAATAATAAGCAATTTTTTTTAAAAATTAAAAAAATTAATTTACCTTCTGACTGGAATCTTTCCACTTGGATTCACCATAAAACAGAGCTTCATCCAACTAAAATATTTAAAAATAAAAAAAAAATTTTTTTTTCAAATGCCAAAAGTTTGGGGTCAATTTTAAATAAATAAATATAAAGGGCTTTTAACTAGTTTCTTCATGTATAGAATTTTGGACATATGTAAATAAGTTATGAAAACCAACCAAAGAGTTTGAAGGCTGATTGTATTGTTAAAGACAACCTAGACTTTTTCAAAATAAATATAATTTTCCATTCTATGAATTCTCTCCTACAACTTTCCAAGAACTTATAATAGTCTTTGCATTACACTTTCCCTTGTCCCCCACCTGCACAAAATAAAGCTGACATAGTACTGGTAAAAATCACTGACATACCATTAAAACACTTTAAATTGAAGGAAGAAAACCCCTTTTGAGAAATGAGAAATCATGAAATTCTAAATCACAATAGAAAGCCAGCAAATCAACAGCTGGCATGTGACAGACACGTGTTAGATCCAAAGTAATGTTATGTTGCATGCCCATTTATCTGGATGATACCTGAAAATTTGGTCCAAAAATGCAATGAAAAAGAGAAATGTATGAAATCCACTTTCCTGTTTGTTTAGTAGAAATCAAATGACAGTGCACAAGCTTCTCATGATGATCTACATCACTTTTCCTAAGATTTTCTGCATAAATGTTTTTGTTTCTTTTTAGACTTGGCAATGTCAGTGATCTCCACCGAAAACACTGCCACTTGAGTTAAAAATCACTGATTCATCACTTGCTATTCATGTTCTAAAGTGTTGACCAGTGATGCCATTTGGTATAAGATCCTGATGCACATATGCATGCTTTTTCTTTTCCCAAAATCTAGTGTAATATAATGGTTTAACAAATTCTATCAAATAATACATTTATTTGGTTATTTCACAGTTGATTTCTCTAAATTATAATCAAAACATTTTAACAAACACATCACTATAAGAGATCAACAGGTGGCCTAAAAATTTACCATCTGCAAACTGGCCAAATCATTCACTCATCTTCTTTAATGTGGTAATGCAACATTCTTAAGAGCTTGATTCAATGTGAAATGTACTTCCATAGGTCCCTAACCAACTTTAAATCTAAATTTAATGCTCACTTATTTCTGTTACAGTAACCACACTGGCATCCAGAAGTGGTATGGCTGTGATCCTACTGAATTAGCTGCCAGCCACACACCAGTCAATTTGACCATGAGTTCCAAATCACTGTACCAAAAGCTATTCTTCACAGATAACAGCACAATAAAATTAGTTCTATAACTTTGATAAACCCCCTTTTTCTATAAGATTTTAATATGCATGCTCAGTTTCAATAAATTGACTACACAGATATTTAATAGCTATTTTCATAATTTGTATTATTTCCTCTCAATTTATACAAAAAATACTTAAGATGCAGAACAGCAAAGGTGCTATTCATATAGTTTCTAAGCTAAATCTCTCACTCTCTATCCTTACTACATTTTAGACATATAACAACAAAAACAGTTAATTCAATTTCTTAAGAGTTTGTTTCAAAATAAGTTAGAATAGATATACATTTCCTACAATTCTGAATAAATTGCAAAGGCAATCTATTGTATCCTTTAGCTGAGAGGTAAAAATTCAGCTTTAATTATCTATACTGCCTATCTGTCTTTAAGTATGTGTGAAAGAAACCAAAGAGACCAGAGAAAATCCATGCAGATGACTGGTGAGGGTTGAGAGGAAAATATGCCAGAGAGGTACATTAAACTGAGCCAAATTTTCTGACTTTAGGTTGATAAATACAAAATCTGTCAATTTGCCATCAGAAATCCAACCTAAACAAGCAGAATTATTCTGTTCCCTATCCATTGTAATTTTTTAAACAGTTGCACAAAAGTTTTTTTATTCATTGCAGATTTTTATACAGTCACACAATCAATTGTCTATTTGTTGTAGGTTTGAAGAGAGTTGCACAAAGTGTTGTCTATCAGTTGTAGGTTTTCCATCTGTCCCATCAAATGTTCTCTATTCCTTGTAGTTTTTAAAGTCACACAAAGATTTGTCTTTTAGTTGTAGGTTTCCAATATTTTTCTTAAAAAATGTAAATAGTAATAAAAGTTTTTTTTAAAATATTAAATTAGCCATTTTACATCAACTTATTTGTAGCAACTAAATTAATGAACCTATTTTTCAGAAATTCTTCCTTGTTACCATCATCATTTTTGATGTCCCAGTGATGAAGTCTAAAATATTGGTGGAAGAACTACATCATAAATTTGGCAAACTTTAAGGCATGGGTTCAAAATGGGTTTCTTCTCTATGGATGTTGTATTTTTTAAAGCATATGCTTCAAATTAATTTGAAAAAATAATAAATGGTTTATTTGATAACCAAAAAACTTACTGTTTCTTTAAGCATGTCATTGGACATACATGATTTGCTTTGAAATTGCTGGTCATTTTTCTGACTCCTTCACACCACAGCTGCAACAACAAGCAAACTGGTTACTATATATTTGTACGTCCAAAATTACACAATGCATTACTTTTAGTGGAGATTCATCTAAAGAAAGAAGGAACCTATGGTAGTAAGCATGTATTTAATTTAAGAAGTTGACTAGCCTCCTCCCCCCAGATGTATCATGGCACCATGTGGCAAGCCAATTACTGAATGTCATCGTCAACAGAGTGATAGGAAAATGCTTAAAATTGCGGAACTAATTAAGTATAACATAAACATACATTTGAAAATTTGTGTCAGATGAAAAAGACATTTAAATTGTATCATTTTTTAAAAAAAACAATGGTTAGTCTTTTTTGATAAACAAATTTAAACAAAATTTCATTACAATAAAACCATTTAATTATTTTTCCAAAATCTTGAAACTGCCATCTGAACAGCATATCTAAAACATTTTTTTTTCTAATTTTTTGTACAAACCAACACAATATTTTAATTTATTTTCATACCAATATAATCTCTCTGAAAACAAAATTTATACTTTTGAATTTTTATCCACCCACAGGTGTTCCAAGAAAAGCAAAAACTCCTGGCACCATCTAAAATCATTTTTAATAAAATGAAGGGAAATGGATAGTTGTTACATTAAAACAGCTTTTGTAACTTTGATCCTATGTGAAACTTATCAAGTTAGTACCCAAACTTTTCCTAAGATACAAATATTTTATGGTTTTATTAGTAATATCACATCCCAAAGTTTAAATTTGCCTCACTATAGACAAATTGATACAAAATAATAATTTAAAAATATAACATCCGCAAATATGAAACTTATTGACTCAAAAAGTGTTTCTATAAATGATAGAGATATTAAAGTAATAGAAAAAACTACAGTAGAGTTAGAGCTGGATTTGGTAGATTTAAAAGACCTGGATAGATAGATCCATGGAATGCAAGAAATTATTTCTCATTGAGCCACCAGTGACTCAAGAATGTCGTGTGTTTGTTAAAGTTGTATTACATCTGTGTCTAACATACTCTAAATTATGTCAAGATCATAAAAATGTTTTTTGATGACAAAAAGAAAACTGAAAATCTGCTCCAATTCCACTAATCAAACAGTCATCTTTATTGTAAAAAAATCAGGAAAATATTTCAAACTGAGCATTTGATCACAACCAAAAACTGCAATTGCCATTATCAACTGTTACTTCCTTGCCATAATAGGATAATCTGCTTTTGTGGCTAAGCCTTCTAGCCAACACCATAACATTAATTACCTTTGCTGTTTCAGAATCTCGAGCAATCATTGGTGTATAGTTGATGTTAACAAGATCTAGTCCACTACATAACGTCAGCGTTCGGTTTTCTAGGCTGCCAATTCCTCTCTGCTCCAATTCTGCACATATTTTGGGTTCCTAATAAGAAAGGAAAGAAAAGAAAAAATCAAACAAAACTAAAATTAAGCCAAAAAAGTAATTTCACGATTTCTTAAGTTCTTTTACTATGCACACTTTACTAGATGCTGATACTACATTTTACTCCCTGATAGAAAATCATAATTCCCAAAAACACAAAGATACAAAGCAAAGAATAAACAGTTTAAAGATAATCTTTTAAAAAATGTTAGTAGTGTTTTGCCCTACTGTTTGTTTGAGAAATTAATCTCTAAATTGCTTCTAATAAAATAGATTTGATTTTAATCAATGGATCACATGAAGGAGATTCAATCTCTTTCCAAATCTCATTTGTTTTCCTGCTCTACAATTATCCTCAAATCACCCTTTGCTTCTTTTTACCAAGCACACCTCTCAAAGACTATAGCCATACTTTTTTTCCAAAATGGACAAACCATTCACCACTTCTCTTCTACTCACTACTATGAAATCCAGCCACATGGCAGCCAATGTAATACAGTAAAGTCTGTGATCATTTTTCTCTTTTGACACTACAATGATGATATATCATTTATTCATGATATTTGCATATTGTTTGCAAATTTAGCTCCAGCATAGTGTTCACATAACATCACAGTCTGTTAATGTTTGGAAAATGCTTCTTGTTTTGATATGTAATTGTGTTGTCTTGCTGATAGTATGACACTGTATTTAAGTCACAAGTGTGGTAGTTGTGTCTGTCAAATCATTTACTGTCCATTCCTAAGTAGTTTCTTTTTGGTTCATTTCCACTAATTACAGCAACCATGGCTATCTTTCTCAATAAAGACTGTCCCTATTAATAGAAATAGTACTTCTTAAAACAACACTTGAAACTACTTATAGGTCTCCAAAATTCATTGTATGCAAAAAAGACCCAGTTGAACCAGCTCTTTGTTGCTTTTTTTTCAAAATTATTTGTCATTATAAGGTTAAAAATGAAAACCAATATGCCTTGTCTGAAGTTGTCTAATAGTCTGCCTTTTTTACTTGTAAAAGCTTATATTTTAACATGTCTAAAAGTACTTTTATTATAATGCCTACTTTTATGAATGAAAATACAAAGTTTTTCTAAAATCTAATAACAGATTAACATCTGCAACAACAAAAAAGAACTATTAGTTGCATAAAGGCTAGTAAAACATAAAATAAAGATTTTTCACTTGCTTTTATTTTATTTATATAATTATAGCAGTCCATTTAGTTGCCCTAAGGTTAAGCACAGCAACTGCATATACAAATGGGATGGAAAAAATCAATCTTCAGGAGGAAATAGCATGGATACTAAAATCAGCTTACTGTAAAAGGAATTCTTAATAATTTCTGAAGCCAGTGCATATAAGCCAAATCTTACTACCTGCTTCTTCAGTACTAGATACATGCCTGTTAACTGTAATTCATAAAATATTTACAGAATATTGGCTGTTTATTTTAGCTTCATGACTAATGGTATGGATGATTACTGTATTTCCACATACACACACACCAAACCAAACCAAACCAAAAGTTTAAACTTACATTGATTTTTGGTGCCATTCCAAGCCGAAGATCATTCACCTGAGAACATTCTATCACCTGTCCTTCCTAAAAACAAACAAAATACAAGTATTCTTATACTTACAATAATCATACCATTCTAAAAATTTATTTATAATTTTGGTAATAAGATTGTCAATCATGGTACTCAATGTGGCACAGAAAAACCAACAGAGTTTAAAAGCAGGGAAAATTTAAAAAAAAAAAAAAACAAACCTTCAATACAAGATTGATTTCTATCTATTAAATCTGTTTCTTCTTGCAATTTTTTTGTTTTTTTTCAAGCAAAACCCTGAGATGGCAACATCAATACACAGCAATAATGATAGTGCAGCCTTGGCAAAACAATTTGGCCTACTTAGTAATTTAAATGGTTTTATGCATTAAAAAAAAAAAAAATATATATATATATATAGGGATGCTTAAAGCCAAGTAGAATTGCTATGGTTTTATCAAGTATTTATTAAAAAACATGATTTCTTTTTAAATTACAAAAAACACCTAAAATTATAACCACATAACTAGTTAAAACTAATTTTGATTTTTTAAATATTCTGACCATTAAACTTGAATGCTTTCAATCTAACCAGCATTATTTCAATTAATGTCTTGAATGATAAAATATTTCATAACCCTCATGAATAACTTTTGCCAATTCTTCTCAATTCCCTGGATAATCTTTTGCAATATAATGTTCTGTTGCTGACCATCTGTCCAAGGCCATTCTTCCTACCAATGAATTTTGTTGTTCTTGAACCAAGAAAGAGCTTTAGTTGCTGTGTGGCATGGTGCCTTATCAAAAACAAAAGTTACTATCAGGATGTAGTTTCTTAGCAAGATCTACAAAATCTTTTTTTAAAAGATTTAAATACCAATTTGTATTCAATAATATTCCTTTTGATATGATAACCATTAGCAAAGAAACAGGCCCAGATGTGGATACTTTCTGAATGCTCATGGATTAGTAAAATACAGTTTGATTTACATTTTTCACCTGTTTTTCTTTTGACTCTCAAAGCATCATCATTACCAAAAAGATTAAGTGAACTTAATCTGCAAATATCACCATCACCTTGCTCCAATTTTATACTTAGCTAGAATGAGATCTTATTCTTACCAAATGTCTGATAAAGGCTTAGAAATACTGCCTTCCAATTCTCTAGCTAATGTACCACTTGCAGCAAATCTAATCTTTTCTTGAAACCTTGCCAAAACGCATTCTTCCTTTGGTGACAGATTCCTTTTTTTTATCTTCCTTTTTACTTGGAAAAAAATTATTCAGTTTTCTTAATCATTCCAATAATCCTGCCTACTGCTGGAAGACAAAGCTTTTCAACAATTTTTTAATGTTCACACCCATTTTTACATTCATATGTGAGAAGCAATCTGCTATCTATCACACACACTCTTCCTGTGTATTTTCACAATTCAGTGGTAACTCTTTATGCCTTGGACAGTGTCTGTTAGTTTTCATTTAAATTCATTTTCCTTCACAGGGAGTGCCCAGTATATGATTTTCCAGTGAATGTCAGAAGAAAAATTAAGTGACAGTTTTTCATGTTGTTCCATAGGTTGCACCACAAAGCCCACAGCTAAAGAATCCCTGCCATATTTCCTTTTAGCTCAGCCTAGTAGTTAGGTCTAAATGGAGATAGTTTCACGATAAGACATCTCTCAATGGGTTTTTATATTTGCTAAGTTGCATGTGGTTCTCAATCAAAGTTAGTTTGCTGTTATTCCATACTGTTAGACTATCTTTATGGTATTCATTAAGACTTTTGTTTATTATTCAGTGGATGCTAGGTATGCTGCACAGGTAGGACAACTATTTCATTATCTATGTTGAATGTGATAGCTATTTGTTGTGCAAATAGTATGTTTTTTCAGTACTGTAATAGATACTATTACATCTACTATAGATTTTATTTTCTCAGTTGCTAGTTTCTTTTCTCTGTTTTATATGTTTAATCTCCCTATGTCCTGAGCAAGTGAACTGTTTGTTTGTTTATTTACCAAGTGTTTATGCTTTTGTCATACAAGATCAATCACTCCCTCTCTATGAGAGTGCAGACCCACTCTAGCATTCCTAATAGCTGACTCCTCTACCACAACTGAGGAGTGATTATGCTATTTATTAGTTTCCATACCTATATAACTAAGGTTACAGGCTCACCAGCTCTTTAATTTTTGTTTTAAGTCTTCAATCAATTTTTGTTAATTGTCCTTATCTACATTTATGGTATTATCTAGGAGAAATAAAAGATCTAGAATCTTTATGTTGTCCTTAATCCATCCAATTCCATGATTATCTGGTGAGTGTTGATTTCTCTGAAGTAATCACAAAACATGTGCCTTCTGTCTTGGAGAAATTAATTTGGGCTATCTATCCCAGTTGCTACACTATACCTGTTAGAGTAGTACAATACTAAGAATCTGTTAAAGGAGTTTAACTAGAAAAGATTTACTATATTAGCTCTAAACCTAGCACTATTCTCCAGGACTTAAACCATGAAGCTATCCCCTGGAGCAATTACTTGGCAATAAAGGCCACATTCAACAATAAGGTAAAGCAAAGAGGCCCAGGTAGCTGAAAGTTGAACAAAACAGCACTGGCTAAGCTGGAACATGTGAAGTGCATTGAAGGCTTCTGTTTACTGACTTATGACTTAAAAGAATGGTAGGATGTAATTAGGGGCAGATTGGGCCGCCAGGACACCAAGCAAAATGCTGGTGGGCCAATGCCACCTAGTCAGTAGGCTAATAACCTGATTGGCCTCTTTAGTTTCTATACTATTATGTGCTACTGAGCAACTACTGCACTCTACATTAGTTGTAGGTGTCTTTATATGTAATTTTATGTTGGAAGTTATTAACTGTATAATCAAATTAATAATGTCCTGGCCCCCAGGCCCTGTAGGTGAGACACAAAATAAGTTCCAGCAAATATACTTGAAATCTGGCATTCCATACAGTCCATACTGTACTCGTACACCCAGCATTTTCCTGTGTGGCTTGCATCTAAGCCTCAATTATATTTTTCTTCATTGTAGAGAACAAATTCTTTCAAGGGCTGAGGCACAGTGATTACTAATTTATACATAATATAATAGTATGCTCAAAAATTTTTTAATGAACTACAGTCATGCACTGCATAACGACATTTCGGCCAACGACAGACCACATATACGATGCTATTCCCATAGGATTATAATGGAGCTGAAAAATTCCTATCACCTAGTGACATCATAGCTGTCGTAACATCATAGTCACGTGTTTGTGGTGATGCCTGTGTAAACAAACCTACTGCACTAACAGTCGTATAAAAGTATAGCACATACAATTATCAGGCCTTTTCGTAAAGGAACAATATTATTTACGTTGTATTATTACACTCTATATCAGCAGCTGGTAATTGTTTAATACTGAATATATAAAAAATGTGTTTAACTTATTTCATTTATTTGAATAACTGCATATTATATATAACATTCTCCTTCTTCAATAAAGATTATCACGTCATATACTCATATGTATATCATCTTCTGTCGAGTAACTGAGTTATTATTGCTTAATAATTTCAGTTTCGTGGAAAATCAGGCAATCATTTTATTTTTATATGTATGCAAGTACATTTAATAAGGTCACAATTATAAGATTTCAACTTTATTCTGTGTATTCATAATTATTGAATGTCTATCTGGCTATATATATAATTGTGTGTGTATAACTTGAGTATTTTTGACCTTCTGTACATGGATTTTTTTAATGTGCAGTTCTAATTGGAAAAGTGCAGTTCTGAAAGCAAATATGAGCAGTTCAAATACAGAGATGTAACAGTGATTCTTCAAATAATGTCAAATAAAAATTAAAATAATGCTTTCTTTTTATTTTTGGATGAAGTATTATATTCCTCATAGCTACAGAGACTGAAAAAATAACAGTTCTAAAACCCAATGCATTCTTGAATAAAGTGGATACACTCAGACTACTCAGTGTTGTCTCAAAACATAAAAAATTTTTAACTTTTATCTTCAGCTTGCTCTTTGAGGACTGTTCATCAGCTTTGTCTGTTTCTCCATCTCAGTTATCTAACATGAAATATATGTTGGATGTATCTTCTTCTTATTTTCTTTTTAAGTGTTTGTTATTAAAATAAGGCTATTTTAGTGATCGAATCATAAGCCAATCGGATTAAATACTTAGTTTTGACCTTAGAATATGTTCTAATACCCATTTCATATGACCTCAAAATGTCCCTGCA
The DNA here is from genome assembly GCA_018389105.1 of Nautilus pompilius. Lineage (NCBI taxonomy): Eukaryota > Metazoa > Mollusca > Cephalopoda > Nautilida > Nautilidae > Nautilus > Nautilus pompilius. The sequence goes on from JACATO010000337.1 coordinate 2,497,437, forward strand.
ATTGGTCAACTTTCAAAATTTTCTCAGCAGCTTACAGAACCCCAAATCTCAGCTGCATGGGCTCGCTGTGGCCACCAGAATCATAGCCTACATTAATGGGCCAATTTTAGGTGTTTGCCCAGGCCGTTTTGGGCTCCCAATCCACCCCTGGATGTAAGTAAACAAAAACTAAAACAGATCAGCAAAGACTATTGTCAGATCAAAAGCACCTATAACAAGGGTTTTTCCATTTACTTGTTACAATGCATTTTAATAACAATGAATTAAACATTTATGTCTTAATCATATTTTGTAATAATTATTATAGAAACATTCTGTAGAATATAAAACCAATAATAGTACATTTGGATAGCCAATTTAAAAAATTACATACATTCCAGAAATACTTTTATTTCAAACTGAAGAGGTATCATTTAGTCATGTCTTTATATGCTATAATTTTGTGCAATGATAATCATTAATTCAAGGTGATTTGCAAATTATCTAGTTTCTTTGTACAACTTTAATATTCTCTTTATTTGTCTTTCAATATCAGAGGTCAAAATATTTTTAACCAGGTTAAAAAATTCTTGCTTGTTACTTTAAAAAAGAAAAACAAAAAGTCATTTAAATTCATTACCATTCAATGATCTGTAGTGTATACTGTATTTTTTCAAAAAATAAGTCAATGTGCAGTATAAGTCAAATTAGCTAATTTTCCCATTCTTCTTTCTTTCATTCATACAGGGTGCCCCACAAAAAACCATGAAATTTTAAAAGTCCAGATCTCAACATAATGGATTTTACCATGTGGGGTTTACTGTTACATCAACTTCAATTACAGAGGAGAGAGGTCACAGACATACAATAATTAAAACCTGTGTTGATGGAAGCTTGGAACAATATCCCGCTTGAAGTTATCCAAATGGCGACTGGAAGTTGGCTAGACCTTCTATGTCGTTGTGCAGCTGCCCACAGAAAGCATTTTGAACACCACATCTAACATTTGTGTTTTTGTTCTGTTTTAAGCTACCAAATTTCTATCCTTTGCTTTTGTTTTAAATAACTACCAAAATTTCCAACGATTAAATAAACTGTATCAAATTTCTTGGTTTTTTGTGGGACACCCTGTAGTTAAGACAATTCAGAGTATAAGATGATCAGCTTTGTTAGTTAGCCAAACTTTCAACCAGTTGGAACAATATGTCACATCGCATTGCTGCCTACAGTACTTCCAGGCTCATGAATACTAATGAGCTGTTTTGCAATATCACTGTACTACTTTGTGGGACAATCTTCCAGATAGATGAGATGTTTAAATAGATTTTCAGAATGTTTGAATCATGGAAATATTTGAAACAAACTGTGAATATTAATATTGGTTCTGGTATCAAGAGCTCAATGTCTATTTTAATCATTGTATGACATCAGTGACCATAAAGTGATCCTGTGTCATTCGTGTTAGGTTGAATCACCTACTTTAAAAAGCCAAACATGTCATTTTTATCTATCTTCGATACTTTTATTTAATTTTGAGATATTACAGCACAGTCAAATTCATAAATTCAACTCATAATTTAATTTTTGATAGCATGAGTCAATATTCATTTTGGTTTGAAGTATTCCAGTATTTCATTCACAACTAGGTCAACAAGCTCAGCTGATTTATGATTAGATAATATAGCTCACACCTTCAGAAAAATTGCAATTTTCTTGGCCTTTAGTCTCAGTTGTACAGTACTATGTCCATCACCAGAAGCATGTTAGATTAGCTCATATTCCTCCAACTTGTCCTCAATGTTAGTCCACCTAGCTTTACCACCACAATTTGCCTTCTTAGTATTTTTGTAGTCTGTAATGTATCCTTCATTTTTTGCCAGTCCCTAACACATTTCTTACTGATACCATTTTTCCTGTGCATGGCCATATTACCACCTTTTTCTTCAGCAAACTTAACAACTTCTAATTCAAATGCTGTTGTATACAACTTGCATGACAGAGGCATTTTGAGATGAGGTAGAGGATTTGTTGTGAATATTTATACATGTAATTAGAATTGAAAAGGATAGATAGAACATAATTGATAAACACATGCTTGTTATTGATTGGATAATTTTGCATACTTCAGAGTGCATTAGTGGTTAATTGCTCCCCAAATTGGTAAATGTACCAAGCAGTAATTTCTGTTGTCTTTTTCAAATTAACAATTTTACAGTTTATTTCAGAAAATAGCACACATTGTCATTTTTTTTATTAAAGCAATTTCAATGATTCTATCCATAAATAAGTTGAAATGGACTTCCATTGATAAATTATCAATCTATATGCCAGAAAATCTATTATGTATACAAACTGCAAACCTTCAAAGTTGGTGAAAAGATTTTACTGAAGTACCATGTTAAAAACTCATTTGCAATCACATATTTTTCCACTCCATAACATGGCAATCAAACCACAGCATTTAGTAGAATAACCATGCTATTCAACACTGAACACATCAATAAGTTTCAAACATGCTAGTTACAATATAATACTTAAGTGCAAAATACACTACCTGTGTTGGCATGGAGCCAACCAACATCTCTAGTTATTTCTTTTAAAGATGTAAAATTCTAAATAAAGTCTTTGTGTTTTTAAAAAAAAAAATCTAGTAATGAACAAGTTGTTTAGTCAAAGGGAAAATATAGTAAAGAGTTAATCTGCAGTTGATTTTTAAAAGCAAACTGATTTGCATAGTTGTGAACATTTTTCCAGTATTTTGTGCAGGGTCTCCACAATTTCAGTAGAAATGTGATAAAGGATACTAGCTTTATCTAAGAGCTGTATCAACCAACATTTCCTAGGCTAAATAGTTCCAAAATTTTGCAGAAAAATCACTTCTAGAGCCATGAGCCAGTCAGACATTTTGTCAAAATAAAGGGAACACCTATATCTAAAGAAATAATAGGGAATGAGGATCTGGTAAGATCATTCCCTAATTTCATGCTTACACAAAATTCATTTTTCCACATAATAATTTAATAAAGAAGAACACTTCTGTCTGAGAGAGAAAGAGAAAGATTTGTAATTTGTATTTTTGAAATGTCTAAATTTTAAAAATAAAACTCTCAAAACCAAAAAAAAAATTTTAATATAAAATCTAACCACTCTATTCATATCATAAACCATGAATAACAAAAATTTGATAAAAAATCAATGAAAATGCATCATACACACATTGTTTATTAAAATTCATACATTTTTCAAAAAATGGGTGCTGAAAATTCTTTTTTTTTCTTTTTAATCCATATTTAAAAAAAAAAAAGGAGAAAGTAATATTAACTGGGAAAAGTCAAATTTGGATAAGAGAAAACTGAACATTGAGAACAAGCCATATAGTAATACACATAAAAGATCACAGCTACAATGTCTATAGTCTATATTAGGATCCAGGCTGCAGACAAAATGAAATGGCATGTAGCCCAGCTGAACTTGTTTACAATAAAGCTGAATGCTTTTATTTTTAACATCTGTTACCACTCTACTGACAGGTAAGTCAGAAAATTAGCAAAGATCTTGATAAAAAAAAAAGACCATAGGATATAAAAATATAAAAAGGAAAGCAACTTACACGTCCTTCACTTTTCCAATAGATAAAAAAGCCATGTCCATCCACACAAACCAAACAGTTTGATTCCAGAGTAGATGACTCCTAAAAGAATTATTAAATATATTAACAAAGACAATGACAGGCAAAAAAACAATATATACAAATTTTTTCAAACTGCAATAAAGAAACATATTCTCCTTAAATAAGATTCTCATTTTTAAAAAATGCATGTAAAAAAATGAAAAGCAAAGAAAAGTCTAAACTATAGTTTATTTTTAACTTGTTTTAACAACAGATTGAAGATTTAACTTTTCAAAAATAATTGATATCATATTACAATAATTAATTGTCATCAAACATTTATAATACCAAAGAAATTAAATAACAAAACAAAAACAAACTATATAAAATAGTAATTATTCATTATTCTTCTTCTGACTTTCAATGACTTGGAAATAAATAAAACTTTTGTTAGAGCAATAAAATAGTATTCAAAAACAAGAATAATAAACTTAAGAAAGCAGATTTAAAAACTGAGAGAGAGACAAAGATAGAGAAGACAGAAGCCATCTTTAATTTTGCTATCATCAAACTGCATTAAAGAAAAAAATATATCTCTGATTATTTAGATTTCATTAATCAGCAGAATATTCAGATAAAAGTAACTTTTTCCTTTGTAATATGAGGCAAGATATCATCAGATATTCAAGTACACCATCTTCTTTAATCTTTCAAACAAACAAACAAACACAAAGTCATAGATGAAAGAAAGAATGCACGAAAATATGTTTTATAAACTATTTCTGCAGTATTGATCAGATGGCAAAAATATTGATAGCTTTATTCAAATTGAAACTAATCAGAAAAAGATGAAAAAGAATCTCTTCAAGCCATTATAAAACAAAAACCTTTCATAAGGTAGGATTTAAACAAGCAAAAAAGTTTAAATGGAACTAAAATGTAGGTGATATGACATAAAATTATGTTGTAAGTTGAAAGCAACCTGCTTGGTTTGGTTTCTTATTTAAAATCTTACTTTAATTTTCCTTCCTTATTTTTATTAATAGCTTCAACTCTCAAAAGTATAAAAAAAATTAGGTCTGCAAATCATCATAAAATCAAAGATTTAGTGAATATCAAAATATAACAATTGACCTATAAAGTAAATAATTCAGCATAAAGTTTACATTAACTTATAATAGCTATAAAGATGATGACAAACTAAAGAAAATTTAAGGATATTCTTTAAAATGAGAATAAACAAAAATCCCTTCTTTAAAGTGTCAGCATAAAAACTGCATTTACGAGGGAAAGTCAAAAATTATTCGCACTCTTGTTTTTTCACTTTATGTACACAAAAGCAGGGGTTAAACAAGTACGTCATTTTTCTACAGTCTCCTTCCTTTTCGATGCACTTGGTCCAGCGGTCCACAAGTTTGCATATTCCCTCCAAGGTGGTGGTTTTCGGTTGGCCGTGCCATTTATGCACCGCTTCCTGCACTTCTTTATCCGTAGGAAATCGACAACCTCGTAAAGCATCTTTGAGCGGTCCAAAGAGATGATAGTTGGAAGGCGCAAGATCTGGGCTGTAGGCAGGGTGTTCCAGCACCTCAAAAACCAATTGGTTAATGGTTTCAATGGTCTGGCCGGCCGTATGTGGGCATGCATTGTCATGCAACAACAAAACTTTCTTCAACAATAGGCTTCGGCGTTTGGTGCGAATTGCTGGCTTCAGATTGTTGGCCAGCAAAGCACTGTATCTTGCTCTGTTGATCATACACCCCTTTTCAAGGTAGTTTTCCAGTATAGGCCCTTTTGAGTCCCAAAAAACGGCTAGCATCACCTTTCCCGCCAAAGATTGAGTCTTGAATTTCTTCGTCGCTGGCGAGCCAGGATGTTTCCACTCAATACTCTGTCTTTTGAATTCTGGCTCATAGTGATGGACCCACGTTTCATCTCCTGTGACTATTCTGCTCAAAAATTCTTTGCCTTCATTGTTGTAGCAGTCAAGTAAACGTTGGCAGACCTCAACATGTTTGTGCTTGTGCTCTGCAGTAAGCTCTCTTGGCACCCATCTTGCACAGACTTTATGGAAGCCGAGCTCGTCGTGGATGATTTGATAGGCAGAACCATGATTAATCTGCAGAGAACATGCTACCTCATCGATGATAACTCGCCGGTTTTCCATTACCATTTCTCGAGCTTACTGAATCTTCTCGTCAATGGTGGAAGTTGACAGGTGTCCTGCTCCTCCTTCGTGTGTCATGCTTGTCCAGCTACTTTTAAACTTCTCAATCCACTCATACACACTTCTACGCGGTAGTGCACTGTTGCCATATTGTGCTAAAAGCTTCCGATGAATTTCAGCCCCTGACACACCTTCCGACCAGAGAAATTGGATCACTGCTCTTTGTTCCTTCTTGGTGCACACTGCTAGCAGAGCGGCCATGTTTACACTGCAATAGCAGCAAGAAAACTGGTGCGATCAAGCTCAAACTTCAATCACGTGACCACAATAGTACCAACTATAAGCACACATGAGCAGAAGGCAGTGTGACAAACCTAAAGATATGTTATGGCGAAAGTTCAGATAATTTTTGACTTACCCTCGTAGTTATTTAATTTGTTATAACAAAAAAAATGTGTGTAGAAGCATAAAAGTTTTTAATTAAACTCTGATGACTAATATAAATGTGTCAAAAGGTTCAGTAATAACTTAAAACAATAACAAAAAACTTTAAATATCTACTGATCAATGTTAATGACCACAACTATTCCAAGTATACATATGTAAGTTAGTTTTCATTTTTAAATTAAAATTTTTTTAATTCAATTTATAAATTTATATACAAAAAACATACAATCAAACCTGATCTATAAGATTAACTGAAACCAGCTGCTGGTAATCACAATTCTTTAAAAAAAATTTTTTTTAATTATAAATACACCATGATCACATTTACACCTGTTAGTGTTGAGTAAACCAGTAGACTACTGAAATGAAGTGTGTTGTTTTGGATGTTGTTCTGTAATCTTTTAAAGATGTGCCTAACAGAATGCCATGAAGATCTACTTTTGGACCATTTTTATTAATGATCTAAGCTGTTGTTGAACAAAAGTGTATGAAGAGTGCTCAGTACTCTAGTTAAGGGTCACCATTCCTAAATACAAACAGGTTACATGCTACAGATTACCACAGGAAAAGAACATCCTAAGAATTATTCTAATTTTGATTTGGTGGCAGGAGAAAACCCATGTAGGATTGATACCTCACAGAAGAGCAAGACACAACCTGATTTTAACATTGTCCCCTGTGGCAAGAGAGCACACTACATATTATACTAGCCCATCACCTATTCAGTCAGGTAAAAAAGATATTGATTACTGACATAGCAGAATTAAGAAGCTCGACAATGATCTAGAGTCTTATGCTAGAACATGATATATTTAGATTTCAGCAAAATAGAAACTTTGAACAAAATGGCTACTAATTTCAATATTATCATGAATTAAGGGTGAGAAAAAAAATAAATGCAACAATGGTATTTTGAAAAGAGTATGAAGCATGAGAAGTCCATATGCAGATTTTAGGTAGGTTGTAAATCATCCACATTCCACAGCATTCTCATGAAACAAAGATTCTTACAGACATAAAATAATTAGCAGCTTTTCAACTTTTTAAATCTCTTGATTATTAGATGCATGGTTCTTCAGTAGCTATATCATGAAAATAAAAATGATTTGTGCTCTTAAGTAATTAAAGTATACCCTGTAAATGCTCAAACATGCCATAAACAAGTATTTTGAAAAGACAATGAATGGCCTTATATGTCAAGATGAATTTCCACAAGCAAAACTAACTTTCACTAATTGGTTTAGTACTTTTCATCTAAAATCTTACTGTTGTTAGAAGTTGGTTTTTAGAAAATTATAGCATAATAAAATATGGACCAAGTCACATCAGATCATATTTAAAAAAAAACAAACTCTAAATTGTAGGTAAAGAGACATTCAAATAAAATTTTTAAAAAAATGTTTAAATACTGGTTTTATTCAAAAGTTTCCCCTCTCTGAACAATGATTTCACAGCTTTTGTTTATCAGCTGAATACTGAAGAATATGCTGTACAGATTAAACGCTTGTTATGCATTAATTCATGTAAAATACAATAAAATGCAAAGCAATTTTTTTAAAATCATGCATGATAAAAAGAAAATTGGAAAATGTTTCACAAGAAAAAAAGAATTTAATAAACTTTGTTCTCATAAAAATTAGTGACAAAATAAAACTGATAATTCAAAATAAAATAACAAGACAATAGTTATTTGTATTCAAAACTTTGTTTGCTGTATGCTAATATTGTGTTGTTTATTTCCATATAATCTAAAATTAATAATTTTAGACACATACAAATCTACTTGTCCCTGCTACTCACATCAAGCAAAAATTCATATTTGGCAAGTTAGTTTTTCAAAAAGTATTTATTTTTGTTGCAGACTGATCAAAATCCATAAGTGATGGAGGGATACAGAGATGTAATGTGTCATAAATTATAATAACATAAACATAAATGTAATATGGTACCTATACCAAAAGAAATAGTCTGATACAGTTTTCTTAAACTTTTGAGTAAGAAACAAGACTTGCCTCCGCCAGTTTTAAATATACAAAATATGAAAGCTACTTATAATTTAATTTTAAAATAAATCTGCAGCCTCTTCATAATTTATTCTATATGATTTAAAAGTCTTTACATCCAAACCTATGTTAAAACTGTTCTACATATAGGAATACTACTAGATTTTTCCTACTTGTCAGCATGCCAACAATTCTCTAAGGTTGGTCTTTTTTTTTTTACCCACAATGTTTTATCATATTGTACATTTCCATGTGATCATTACCACTTAAAAAGATCTTTTCTTCTCCAAAACTGCATGCAGAAACCTTATTAATACCAAAGACATTGATAGCTATCAAATTAATACGCACAACTAGATAAGAAAGAAAAATTGTGATAGAGTTAAATGTAAATATGTTTTTTCTACCTCCTACAACAAGTACTCTTAATCAAACCAGTAGAGCAGCATGGTGAGGTCAAAGGGAAAAGATAATACAGTTTAGCTAAACCAAGAAAATTTTTGCTATCTTCAAAGATGCTAATAATTATAACAAATCAGTTAAACAGTGCAATAAGACTTTACAAAATAAAAGATACAGAAGTTAATGCCAATCTAAGCAGTTTTTCATTTTTTTAAACACAATAAATAATACTGCCAATAGCCATTACAATAAATTTTATTGTATGAACAATAGAATAAAAGCTCAACTATAGCAATCATTTATTTTTCCATTAGCCTCTATTAAATACTGAACATTAAGTTATCGATATAGCGAGTACCTTTTAATAACAGGAATAATAATGTAATGAAGCATTGTGCACCAGATACTAACTAGAAAAATTGTAAAAAGAAAAGAATACTTCAAATACTATAACATTACTTTATCAGGCTAAAAAAAAAATTAATAATAATAAATTTTATCCAAATTTTTAAAAAATGGATAAGATCATCAGAGGTGCATATCCAAGATAAGTCAGTTCGTAGAAAGTGTCAATTTTTCCAGATAATCAGTATTTATTAGAAAAAAATTTGTAACAACTTACTGAAGCTCAATCATGAATGTATTTACCAACAGCATTCAATCATTTAATATCTAGCTCTATTTTTTTTTTAATACAATAATAATGTTGAGAGAAAAAGAAATCTCAACTTTTTACATCTTTTTCTTTCCATATATTTAAATCGAATTATATGTGTTTTGTCAGAAACTCTGTGGTAAGAGATAATTTTAAAATCTATCCAGAAATGCTACTGTCTTCAAATTCTAAATAAATTAGTAAGAAAACTAAAATTAAATTTTAGAATTGATAACTAGCTAAAAATATTCCATCATGCACCTACTTACCATTTAAAAAAAAACAAAAATGAGTATATTATTAATAAATTGCAATTTATCAAAAACACTCTGTAAATGTATGTTAGTTTGAAATATTTATTTTAAAAGTTGATAAATTTAGATGTATGGTAAAGAGAAAAATATTAGACATGTAGGAATTATTTTTAAACCTGTTAATATATTTTGTTAATTGTACAAATGTTATAAAGAATTCATTAATTGATTAAAATCAATTGTTTCATTTTAAAACAGCAGTATTATGACATCTAAAGATGATGAATCACATTCATTTAATTTCATGCCTAAATTCTAATATACAATTTTGTTTCTTCTCAAAATCATAATACTGTACTTCACATGCAGTCATGTCTGTGCAAAATTACATGGTCATACTTTCAAATGTTAATCAGTTAATGAGTAAAGAGCAAGATGAGTTTACACTTTTGATGCAATGTTTCATATATATAGTTAACAATCTGCTGTATAAAACAATTAACATGATAAATTGAATTCTTTATAAAGAATGTAGTGTAAAATTCAGTTTAAGTTTTCAATACAATTTTGACTATAAATTCTTTTGTCTTAATGTAGTTTCTCTTGCTCAAGTATCTCACAAAGTTGTTTTTTTTTTAATGCAATATATTCAGTAGATAATAAATGACAAACTAAATACACAGAATGTTTAGCACTATGAAGCACCTTTTGCAATGGTGAAAAATTAGCAAAAAATACCTCTCATGTGTACATCAGTCATCCACATAATTCTGACAAACAATGTATTTTTAGTTGAAACCCTAGTTACCATTTTTTTTTTTTTTACTTTTGTGAGGGCAATGTTTAATATGATTAAAAAAACCAAAAATCCCTCTAAAAGCTAGGAAATACATCAACAAAGTTGTTGAAAATTACTTTGTAAATGACTGTACTTTCACTTTGAATGTTTGCGATATTCCTAGGCTTTAAAATAAATAACTTGTAAAAATCATCAAAAAATATGATTATAAATTTAATGTTTAGTCATTTTTCATAACACACAACCTCCTCCATCTGCATACATGTCACTAAGAGTACACATTTACAAAATTACAAACTATAGCAAAATCTTAGTCCTTAGTTTAACAGAATACAAATATGAATATGAAAAGTAATGAATGCAATCTATAATTAACGCTCCAAATGTCAAGATAATTATCAAAAAGAAAAGATAAAATAATTGCTGTGTATTATAAAGGAACAAAAATTATTAGTTTTAATAGCAAAATTCAAAATTGCTTTATATTAAGTGCATCTCTATGTATATTCAATTATACAGTGTTCTATGATAATAATTTGGCTGTCCACCTGTTGTTAAAATATGTTAGTCTGTTGTGTAAAATCAAAAATAAAGACAAGTAATGGGAACAAATGTTTTATGTTATTACTTGGTCAAGTTACCTTTTGCAGCCTGAAGAGTCTCTACCCTGTTAAGCAGTGAACAAAGAAAAGCTTTTATTAATACTTCAAACACTAAACAGTGTAGTCATTATTTACACAAAGATTAATAATTCTCACCTTATCATTATCAGTTACCATATTTATTAAGATCAAAGAGAGAATTATGAATGAATGTCTACCATGCTGCTGTGCAGAAATTGGCTACAAGTTTATCATTTTTACCCTCACTACCAACAAAGTCTATCAGTTTTATGTAATAAAACATACAGATATGATGCTTCTATATTTCTAATTAATGAGCTATGACATAACCATAATTTCTTTTGTTTTTCTTTTCATTATCATAAAGCCAGATTTAGATGAAAACAGATGAATTAAAAATAATGTATATTCTATATTCATGGAAAATAGTCCACAATTAGATGCGCATCAGTTAACATACTTCTGTACTAAAATTTAATAAACATAATTAATTTTCTTCCACTTAGAAAGAATCTAAAAATGTGCACTAAGATAGTTTTTTTTTAATGGCTATAAATAAATATTCTTATTGTTTACACTGACTGAAAATATATTACACACATAATCATATAGATATTCCTTTATGTATATATACTGTTTTAGAAATCTTCAGATTGTTATTAGGTAGTTGATCCAATACACATTAATTATAATATCTAAAAAATTGTATTCACTTACATAGTAGCACAGGATCACTCTAATATTTAACTTTATCCAACTAAGCATAGGATCACCAATGACTTCATGAATGTTCTCTCTCTCATTTAGCCACAAACCAGTAGTGGTGGAGGGAAATGAGTTATGCTTTTTATTGCATAATTTTATGCTTTGGGAACAGCTACAATTTAAGATAAGATATCTTGTAATGAGCATACCTGTTTTGCAAGTACATATTTGTGAATAAAGCTATGTGTCATATGAAATCATCTTTCTCCTTGATCCTTTCAGATTTTTGTAGTTTGCAGAGTTCATAAATGGTCATGTCATAACAGAAGATGTTAGCCTTACTGATCAACTAGGTAGTTACCATGTGCAACTAATATCTGATATAGTCATAGAGCAAGCATTCAGATACATGAAAAGGGGGGAACCCTCCAATAGGCAGGGCCGCATCAAGGAAATAGTGGGCCCAGGGCAAACAGATATTTTGGCCCCCGATGTGTACTGTATTAATATCTTTTTTAATAAAACTATGGATAAATCATGTTAATTTCATATTTAAAATTTATAAAAATCTAACTTACAATATTATTTTCTTTTAAATTATTGATTGATTAAAACAAGATTAAAACAATAAAAATATACCGTTATTTGATAAATTAAAATAAATAATATTATATTATTCGGGCCCCTCCCAATCGTGGGCCCTGGGCAAGTGCCCCATTTTGCCCTATGGTTGAAGCGGGCCTGCCAATAGGCACTAAACATTACCAACTTCATGGAAAAAAGAAAGGACCAGAACTCTTTTGATTAGAAGTGGAAGAAACCAGAGAAAACTGATGCAGCCATGTTGGTTCAGAAGAGTGAGAGAAATTATGCTACTAACACAGCCTAAAGAATTATAGTCACCAGCATATCTGTTGCCCCTCAATGAAAATAAAACTGTTGTTGGCAACAACAAAACAATATCAATAGAAAATTTAATAAAACAAACAAACACTAACCTCATCCCATCGATCAAATGTTGCTCCCTTCTGCAAAAAATCAGGTACTGGAATTTGCCACTGAAATTCAAATGGCTTTGCCATGGATGCAACCACTTCAGTTGGTGGGAAAAGTCACTAGCCTAAAATGATAAACACAAAGATTTTAACATTTTAAATGTAGTAGTTTATACTTTATATTGAGATAGACTACTGGTAATGCTATAATTTCAAATCTTAGAGATTAGGATTAGTTTGGACATTTCCCATTTCCTTATTAGTAGTAACTGAACTAACTAATGAATCTACTGATAATAAATCAATGGGAAATGTCCAAACTAACCCTTTGCTTTATGTAACTAACGCATCACCAATTTGTTCTTATCCTAAAACATCAACAACAAAAACTAGTGATGAATAGAAAAACTGTACATTTTTACAAATTCCTGCAAGTACAAACAATAATGCAGATTTATAAATTTGTTTTTTTTAATGAAATTAGTAGATTTAGATCTGTATTATTAACGGCCTACCATTAACTGTCAGAATTGATAATACCTAACAATGCTCATACAGTAACGATTTAAACCTGAATAACTGCATGCAAATTTCTGTACTACAAGTAGAAATTGGTAGCTAAATTTCAATGTAAATACATTTTAGAATCACAAACATTTTTAAAATTTCATTACAAACAGGAGATTTTTAAAAATAATTAAGTAAAATATTTACTGCAGGTAGCTCACTAATATTTTGAATAAACAATTTCTAGGAAAAGTATCCAGCAGTGTTTTAATTTTACTGGAGCATGGAAATATAGCTACCCTTCTAGGTGTATCACAACTTATCTAAAATGTTTCATCTTTCCTTTCTCTTAGACCAATGGTTCCCAAACTTTAACATCCTGCAAGCCCCTTTCATGAAAATGACAAATCTTGAAAACCCCACTCGTTCCAGGGATTTTCTCCATTACCCGAGCATAAATTATAAAAGCAGTAATCTTAGAAATATAAAATTTGTTTTTCTTATGACACTTTTATATTACATTATTAATTTTATTACATTATGAAAACAGCAACATTCTTTCAAGATTTCACAATGTGATAGATGCAGTTGCTTTGGTCAGCAAAGATCTTGGAAATTCAGAACTACTAAAGAAAGATAAATAGGCAAAGAGTTGCTTCTATATTTGGTTTTCAGATGTGCATATGAGAAAAAAAAACTCTCTCACATAAGTATGTTGTTAATAACAGTAACAAAAGTAGCCTTTTCTGCAGCAAAGGATACTAATTTCATAAACTCAGTTAAAAGTTTATCAATGTCAGACTTCTGATAAACTCCTTTTCAGTTCGTAATCTCATGAGATCTCAATCAATTTTTCTTTTTCCTCTGTGCTAAATATTTGCAAAAAGAAAGTGATGTCATCAAAGGGGTTGTAAATCCAGTCATTATTGCCTGACATTGTTGGAAGGCACTCCCTGAACATTGTGCAGTCCTCTCAGGTGTGCTGTTATTTATGCATGTCAAATTAATTGTCTGCAAATGTCTGCCAGTTCCTTCATACTTCATGAAAAAAGTGGCAATTGTCATTTTCCCCAAGAACAATCTGTAACATTCATCAAACCCCCAAGAGGTTCGCAAACCAGTTTTGGATCCAGAGTCTTAGACTAACCTTCTGATACCAGACAATCCAAGCAAATCACAAAACAACAAAAACTATCTTCATGTTATATGTTATAACAGGTTGTTTAAACTGTTGAATGACAGGTTCTAAGTATACATTTGTGAATTCTGAGAAACATTTTTATAAATTAATTAGTTAGACTTCTATAAGAAAGAAAAAAAGACTAAAATACAGAGACAAAAGTGGCCATTTGATGAAGATTACCTGTATGAAATATGGTTTTTCAATGCTGAGTAATGCTCTAAAGCTTGGCTTAATTTGATTTTCAACACTCTTCAGTACTGCTACAGTGACGTACTGAATGTATGCAATAGTTGCACTGCTGCTGTACAATGATGTCTACAAAAGAGAGAACCATAGGAATGTGTAGTTCAACAATTGTAGATTATAAATCACTGCTAATCCCATATCATGAAGGACCAGCAATTCTGACTTCAGCAGGGAAACCTAACTAAATTTTTTTTTTTTTTGATTTGGGAGGAAACCATAGTACACAGAAAAATCTCACAAAGCAAGCTGGTAAATAAACCATGAGTCATCAGTCTCCTGCAAGACTCAAAATCAAGCCCTCTACCTTAGCACTACACAAACACTGTAGCTATATAATAGCAGTGGTCATCTTTTAATATATTATTACACAGGTACAGATGTTAACATATGGAAAGAAATTCAATCTTTCAAATGCCAACAAATTACTGAGCTGTTTGAAAATTGTATATTTTTCAATATTATATAATTATTAAAAATTCATTTCTTAGTACTTGGTTTATAAATATTTTTTTGCATGCTGATTATAAAATACCACAAAAAGGAAACAAAATATATTAGTGATATGTTAATTATAAAAACTATGGGTTAGTTTGCACTTCATTTACATCAGGGTTTAGTTCTGATGACTGTGTGTGTGTGTGTGTGTGTGTGTGTGTGCAATATTGGTATTTTGTGGCAAGTGTTTCTATTTTTGGAGAGTTTAAGTGACTTTAACTGGTCGCAAACTTTGCTGATTGATCTTGCAGATTTTTTAACAACTGTTTTTGCAGGTTAGAGACCAGCTGGAGCCAATGTAGAAATACCTGCTGCAAATACATTCAACATTAACATCTGCACCCCAAGAAGAGTCATTCTCCAGAATGAACTAAATGGAATAATTGCCAAAATGTTGATTTTTATCAATAGTTCTATTAATAATAATTAGTTGGTCAGAAAGTCCAAAAATAACCCTCTTTTCTAGAAACAGATATCACTTAATATTTCAGAAATGCTACTAAAATTTTTTGCTTGTTTATACCTTTGAAACATTGTGTGCTGCTAACTTTTATAATTTTTAAATACTTCAAATTTGCTAATTACAATGTCGGTTTATCTTTCTGAAGTCAATGAATATATTATCATGCTTCATTAAGAAAAATCCTCACTGCAAATATAATTGCATTTCTTTTAAAGTAGTATTTAAAAACTGGAAAGTTTACGTTAGTAATATCTTAAATAAGTGAAAAGTAGAAACAATTAATTAATTCTTCCAATAGGCAAAGCGATAAAACATTTCCCTTTCCCAAATGTAATATATCAGTACTGAATTTGTTTCCAGTTCTGCTGATGTTTGAAAATTTATCTTTCATTCAAACAAATGTTACAAAGTCAAAATACTATAAAATAAAGTTGGCCAGGGACTACCAAAATGGAAACTCTACAGTTCTATTTATTCTGAAACTCTGATTCTATTCAGCTGCAGAAGAAAAATGAGATTTTTTCATACATCTTCAGAATAAGAGATCTCAAAAAATTAAATAAATTTTAAAAATTGAAACTGGTTTTTAACCAAAAACACCATTTGTTTTTATATTATCATTTGTTCAAAAAAAATTTAAGTGAACAATGAAGGAAATCAGATAAATGATAATAAACATTAAATAACTGAAGAGTTAAATGATTATTTCAAATAATAAAATGTTAAAATTATTCTCACCTTCTAATGCTGCCTGGAGTATTTAAATTAATCTGACCAATTCAAAAAAATTTTTTAAATGTAAATTAGCTCAAAGGTAAAATACAAATCTAATTATACTTGAGCTATTATTAATACTGTGTATATGACATTTACCTAAGATTAGCAGGTGCTTATTATCCAATTTTATGACACTGTTTTTTTTTTTCTTTTTTTTGTGGCTACTTACTGAATGCAGCCAGCCTGTCACTTGTAAGCTCTGGATTCTGCCAAATCATGTTGCAAACAGATAAAAGAAAATGATTCCTATCTCCAGAATAGACTATAATAACGATTCATTGAATTTGGATTTCAGTCTCCAGAATATACCTTGTTCGCAGATACACGGCGAATCTATTTCACCTTGCAGCTGATCAATGATTATTATAATGTGTTGTTATGAGCTAAGGAAATAGTGCAGTCAGAATAAATGGAAATAAGATGGCTCACAGAGACAGACTTGTAATGGACACAGTAATAGGATCAAGAAGCTCACAGGAAAATTCTCTCAAAACATGGCTTCATTAGGTTTCAAATATTTTTATAGCTTTTTCTTCATCATTTGAGAATATAGCAACCCAAATGGAACGAACTACTTAGTTTTCCAAGACAGCATGTAATGCCACTCACAACATTATGATAATATATATCAGGCAAGAAAACATTCACTATTTACAATTATTAATAGTTACAAAAACCACTGGAATACATACAACAGATAGTTCTGAAACTAGACAAAATTGTTTTGATTAATAACTGCTAGTAATGATTTAAATATCACCTATAAACTACAAATAATAAATTTTAAAATAAATTAATCTTTTAAATAAATATTTGGAATAAAATGAAATGATTTTTAATTTTAATATTATTTAGAAATAATAAACATTTAAATAAAAACTTGTATATAGTCCAACTTGCCCAAAGGATAGGAAAGGGATAGAAATAGTACTGCCAGTTCCACTACAACAGTCTCCTCTAACAAGCTTAGAAATGGGGCAGGTGAAAGAAGAATTCGTTACACCCACCTTTTGTTTTTAAGTAGAGTTAATTCTAAACGCTTGCATTAAAAATAAAACAGGTGTTTAAAATTCTGAAACTGATCACCTATCAAAGTTAAACATAAAATTTAATAAGAAAACCAACTCAACATATACATGCAAAATTCATCCATTTTAATTGAAAATTCTACACATACTGCTGGCATTAAATCACATAAAAATTCCATAAAAAAACAACATACATTATGTTTGAAAAAATGTATTGTATACACCTAATATATTTAATTTATATAAAATCTCAGAAATTGGCCAATAGTGGTAAACTCATTCATTCCTACCTGTTTATAAGTTCATTATTAAGATGAAGTTAAAGTGGTTACTACTCTCAAGATTTACTAAGATCTTTAAAATTCCCAACTCTTTTTTTTTTTTTTAATTTTTTTATAAATTTCTAATAAAAGTAATATCATTTTCTACCCCACGAGGTTTTTTTTTTTTGTGTGGGATGGTGCTAATTTAATAGACGTTATTTGTTTTTCTTTTTTCAAATTTTTAGCAACATGCAAACAATCAAATTAACCATTGTTTAAAAATAATCTTGAATGAGAGTCAAATGAGTTCTGTCACCAACATCTTTGGTACCTTAATGTGGTCTGACACTGACTCCTTCCTTCTGACCAATTTCAGAATACTGTGCAGATAATACAATATTTCAATGCTTTAGAGTTTCTTATTAAAAGTCAAACTAAACTTCAGTAAGCAATTAGAAAAAAAAAAAGGTTACATTTTCTGTCTTGAATTGCTTCATGCCACTTAAGTTAAAATATTGTTCTGAGGTCACAAGTTGAATATTAGTTTTCTTGAATTTGAATGTTAAACATTGTTGTAAAAATGATAAAATGTGACTAACTACTGATTTAAAAAAAAACAAAACAAATACACTAAATAATCAACATTTTACCATAGCATAGCAACTTAGAAAATTAAATGTGAACGTAAAATCTTTAGTATATACTTTATAAAGAAAAACTATTTTTCAAAATGGTCTTAAAATAGAATTAAAGAGAATACTCGTAGTTTACTTTTAATCTTTTAATTCAGAGATAACAGATCTCATCTAACTATAAGATTTAAAAGAATGGCTCATATTTATGTAAAAAAAAAAAGCCTGAGGATCTACTTCCATTTTCTAGAAGTGTAAACAGTAAAGGTTAAAGAATGTAATATCATCTTTAGCTTTTTCATAATTTTCAATGAGACAAATGCTGAAAACTGGTGTGTTGCTAGGGAAAGACATTTGACTTTTCAATCACATGACTTTGCTAGACTAGAAAATTCTACTAGTAGCCACTTTTTCATTTGCTATTGGAAATAAACAAATATTTAAGAATTTATGTTTGAACTAGGATACTACTACATTAGAAAAGCTTGTCAAGTCCAGAAAGTGACAATGCAAAAAGAATTTGAAATGTGGCTAACTGACCCAGCTAAGTTTGTGAAAATCCATTTACTCCATCCATGCTTATGCCAATGGCATAGAAATATAGTTGCTACCTCAAAGTCTGAGATATCTCAATAAAAATTTTTCAATGAATCTAGAGGCTATAAATCATAAATCATCAAGAATTTCCTGTTTAAGTAGCCTCAGGTAGCAAAAATGGTACACAAATGATTCTAGTAAACTCATAAAGAACATGTAGTTCATGATTTTTCATTAATTTTATTTTTGTTACCCAAAGTTTAAAAAATTTACTATCATTCTTAATTCACTGTATTTTATCCCCCTTTTTGTGTTTATATCTTTTTTGTTTTAACACAAAGATCAATTATTTAATGACTTTTGATGCACTTTGAGAAGCAAGATTGGAAGCCACAACTGTATGGATCTACTCAAGTTTATCATTTGTTTACTATAAAAACTAATGTATTCAGTGATCACAGTAAATAATGAGCTTCATTTTCTACTAACAAAACTTTTAAAACAAGGTAAATAAATTGCTAGAATACTGAATTATAATATAATTCAATATTTACAAGTAGAAACATTCAAAAGAGCATAATTTATTTTTAACAAGGTTTGGTTTTGATGAATAGTCTTTTCTTTCATGAGATTTAAAGATTCTAAAGAAAAAATTTTAAAATACAGGTAACAGACTAAAACTTTCAAATGAAAATAATTTTTGACAGTTTTGTTGGCTTTTTTTCCAGTAAAGCATGCTAGGTTGAGTGGGTATAAAAAATTCTATGTATGTCATTGTGTAAATTCTACTTGCTTTGTTTTATATTATCAAATCTTAACAGAATTAACAGTTTTATAACTCATATAGAAGAATAATAAGAAAAACTTATTTACCAACCATTTAACTCTCTTGTATTTGATCTGTTTTATTGCCATCATTATTTTCTATCCCCTGAGGACAATCTACAGTTCATAGCATTTATAACAGATGTTGTTGTTGGATGCTATCCCTGCTAGACAAAATTAATAGTTAATTTTGATCAAATTATTATTGGAAGCCATTTCAAACTAATGGAACATCTGTTTTTCTCTATATAACATTTATATTTTAAATCAAACAGGGACTGTCCTTACTTTAATATTAATGTATCAGCAGTATGCCTGCTATATATACTTTCAAAAAATGCTTTATAATTACAACAGAAAGAAATAATCAGTTTAGATTATATATATAGTCTGACTCATTTACAACAAAACTGTTTTCTTTTCTTAAAGGTATTCTACCTTTTTTTAATACCAATTTGATTAATATGGCATAAACAATCTCTTTTTAGCTTATCTTGGCTGAAAAAGGTCTAGGGTAAATAATCTATAATTTACTGTTATTTTTTAATTTAAAAAAGTACAACATAACAATGCCTACCTAATCTAGCAGTTTGTAAAAAGGTAGTTTAATATTTAATCATTTTAAACAAATGCATTTTATCTTTGAAAAGTTTTCATTACCATTAGTAACACTAATTCAAAATGTTTTAGTTTTTGAAGATTATTAAATCAAACTTTTAATCATATTATTGGGAAGTCCAGCATGTAGAAATCATAGATTGCTTAAATATCAAAAATGATAGTATAGTTATAAAAAAAATGATGAATAAACAAAATATATGTAATAATAAGGAAGAACAAACTGAAGTTCAAAAGTTAATAAAGTGTATCTATATACAGCAGTTAAACATGGCTATGCATTATAATCCCAATATCCCTATTATTTCTACTTTATTTTTAATAGCCACACCATTTGTTAACTCAGGTTCTTAGCATGACTAAGTTTCCTTTATTTCAATTAGCTAAGTTGTTTCTTTAATATTTTTCTTTTGTACTTCTAACTTTGTTTTCCAGCGCCTTCATTTCTTCAGAAAATCAGAAAATGATTTTATCTCTCATCATACTGCTTCCATATTACTTTAGAATTGATTTGCCCAAGTGATACAAACCATGAATTTAATTTATAAATGATATAAGGTAAATGACATCCTATCACCAGGAAGAACATATAACTATTTAGCTTTCTTATTTTCACATAGCTGCATAAATATCCTCTTTACTTAGAAGTTAAATTTGGAACTTGTGCAAACTTCTATTCAAAATGTCACAGATTAGCCAAAAGAAGGGGAGGGAGACCCAGTGACAGGAAATATGAGATTTTTAAGATGTTGTAGTTCACAGAATTCAGAAAGAGCTTGTTACTAAAAAATCAGGGAAAACATGTGAAGATCTTTGATAAGTATAAAGACAATTAACCATCTAATTTCCTCTGGGAGAGACTTTAGAAAAAAAAGCTTTATGGGCACAATTTTTTAAGCAAACAATAAAATTTGTAAAAAAACAAGCAAACATGTGACTAGCAATTAGATAAACCAACTAAATAAGTAGAAAAATATCATTTTTTTGTATCTCAGTATACTTGGAAATGAACATAAAGACCCTATCATAATAATCTATTAATAACCAAAAATAAGGATTTCAAAGAACATCAGGTGTACAGCAATGATACCTCCTAAATGCACTTTAACTTATATGTCAGAGACAAGTAATCACCAGTCATTCTAAATAAGTCTCTCTTCACAGATACTGATATTGATATCTAATTCAACACAATATGTGAATAACTATAATGAAACAAAATGAAACCAATCAGCAGTGAACTAAAACTTTAAAAAAAAAAATTAATAATTTCTGACTAGAATAAATTATCCAGATTAACATATCTAGGTTATACTAGAAGAGATGTTACAAAGAGACGAGAGAATATTTTAACATGACTGAAGATTTAGGTTACATATCACTATTGGTATAAAATTTTACAAAGCCAAAAAAGCAACTTGATAGAAAAACAACGAACAATAAAAGCATCATTAATATGTAATGTCCACTAAAATCACAAGGAAAAGAATGAAAAAAGGCCAAATCCAAATTAAGAGGGACAGACAGACAGAATAAGACAATGGTAAATTCAGAACAAGAATGCATTCAACAATTTAATGTGACCTCTATATCCTAACTCATGAAATTCAAAGTTCCAAGACACAGATAAAGTTTTGAAAAATGAAAACACAA
Source organism: Nautilus pompilius (assembly GCA_018389105.1). Classification (NCBI taxonomy): domain Eukaryota; kingdom Metazoa; phylum Mollusca; class Cephalopoda; order Nautilida; family Nautilidae; genus Nautilus; species Nautilus pompilius. Next base: position 2,519,303 of record JACATO010000337.1, read on the forward strand.
GCAAGTAGTTAGCATAGTTATTAGACTCTTTGGTAACATATAAAATTAAATAATATGTTCATTTTTGCAAAAAAGAAAAAAAAAACTACATACACATACGTAGTCATTTTGGAGGGTAAACAAAAAAAAAAAAATAGAGTGAAATGCTCATACAACAAAATGGTATGCCTGGTCACCAATATCTATTGATTTCTATCAATAAAACATTCTCTCTCATGTTTGGAATGAAGACCTATAATCAACATTGGGACAAGTCCAAGATTTTGAACCTAATAAGTACAAAATGAGTATTTGGGTCATCCAAGTTTGAATTAAAGTTCAAAACACAATATTTATGAAGAATCCAAAATGTTTCCACATAATACATGTTAAATGAAATCCATAACTTCAGTTTCTAATTTCTCATCACTCAGTGTAGGAGTTGCAGAAGTGGACAAGGTATTATTCACTGGAATTTCATGTAAGAATATCATTTCACTTTTGTATTTCTTCCAGAACTCAAAAGTCTCCAACTTTGAGACAAAATCAAATCCAGTGTAACAATTCACTTTGGATTAATCTTTTGATAACAAATTAGTTTCTCTAAGCTATCACATCGTTTCTGTAATATACAGCAGCATTACTTGGATTAGAGTACAGACAAAATTAACTGTCCTTTTTTCTAAATGATTAATTCACCTTTTTACAATTTATTTGGAATAAATCCAATTTTAATTTGATATAATATATGCAAATACAGACAATGGACTTCTCTTCATTATCCCAAATAATATGTAACAATTGTACACATATTTCATGTGCAAACAATGTGTAATAAAAATGTGTAAAATACTGTAGAAACCATTTGTTTTATGCAGTTTATGACAAAAATGTGCATCAAAATAAAAATAAGGTTAATACTCAATGGGTTGACTTTTTCTTGGCTAACTAGAGTTAAGTATTGATTCTGTAACTTAAGCCAAGTCCAAATCAAGTACTTGGATAACAATTAGTTTTTAGATGAATATTCTATCTGTATATTCCATCAAAGAAATAGAGTTAAAGAGAATTTTTAATGTTTATTCCAATGAAATATAATATCAGTCACAATTTTCAATGCAATTTATTAACATGAAGTAGCAACATCATTTGCTATATATGGCATTTTCATGTCCTCATTCATGCAAATGTACAGTTTTTCAAATAAGTATATATCCTGTATATATATATATATATATATATATATGAGGACATTTTATACACAAATCATGAAAAATATACCCTGTAGTTGACTGTATAAAAATCCTAGTCACTTTTACTATGATTTTTCCACCCTGATAAAATGCTAAAGTCATCTGACAATAAGAAGTATAAACAATCAGCAGGCTGCAAACTGGGATGGTTTCTGCATCCTGAATGCCCAAAGAAGTAGATGATCAGACTGATTTCAAAAACCTGAGACTGCACTAGTGGGATTGGTGCACCACTTCCACCTCACAACAGTGCGCCTGAGCTATTTCAAAAATTTAACTTTTTTTCAGGATACACTAACATTTATTAAATATCCAATCACTTTAAATAAGATAACTACAAAAACATTTAAAATGTTCAATTTTCATTATTTCATACATCCCCCCCCCCATTTTTTTTCTATTAGCTTGTTACAAAAGTTTTGTCAGCTTTTTTTACTGCAACAATGAGATTTCATATCATTGCTGAATATGAAGTTTATCAATCAAAGTAAGTTCCATTACAATCAATACACTTCTGCCAATGAGTTACAAGTGCATTTATACCATTTTGAAAAAAATCTGGATTTCTGGAGTCGATAAACTGTTGGAAGGCAGTTTCAATTGCTGCTTGGTTTGAAAAGGATTCCATACAGAGGAAGCTGTCAAGGTGTTTTTAAAGGTAGTAGTCTGTGGGAGAAAGGTCTGGTGAATAGGCTTGGTGAGGGAGAACCTCATACCCCAATATGTTCAGTTTCTGAAGAGTCACTTTTGCAACATGAGAATGAGCCTTGTTGCGGAGCAGGATTGGTCCTCTTTGATTCACCAATGCTGGCTAGCATTCAGAGAGTTTCTGTTAACAACATTTAATTCATGATAGTATCTTCCAGCTGTGATGGTTTTTGTTTCTTATGACAAGCGAAGAGCAGATCTCCAATCAATGATTTTGTTGTTGTTCATTCAACTTGTGAGGCACCCACTTGTCAAGTGTTTTTCACCTTACTGATTGTGTCAAGATGCTGGGAAACATTTGCAGTGCTCATATCAAGATTTCCAGCAATTTCTTGCACTGTTTTCTTGGATCAGCTTCAACTAAGACTTTCAAACTGTGTCATCATCACAGCTGGAAGGATCCATTATGTTCCTTATCTTCAGGCTCACATCACTTGATCGAAACTTTGCAAACCATTGTTGTACTGTACACTCATTTGCTGTGTCTTCACCCAATGCTTGCTTAATGTTAAAAGTAGTCTCGCTCAATTTGTGGCGTAGTTTGAACTCGTGAAGCAAAATGGAACCAAAATTTTTCTATCCATGCTTCACTTAGAACCCTGAAACAAATATCCATTTTTGATTTTTAAAAAGGTAGGTTTTGCATAATGTATGCCAAAGCACAGGCTGAAAAACAATATATAACCTATCTATATACACCTTCACAAGCATGCAAAAAATGAACCCCAAAATTAACATAATATGAAAACCAACAAAACTTTTGTAACGATTTAATAGTTTACCATCATTTTTATAAAAAGTTAAATTATGCTAAACCTTACATACAGATTTCAACAAAAAATTAATTTCAAAGCTTTCCCACACTTTTTATAGTGTTAAGAGAAAATATATCGAATTCAAGATTTTGTAATGAAAGCTAAAGCTAAATGAAATCTATTTTGGAGAAAACTCCTTTTTAAATTTGAGGTCTCTGGTCAGGATTGTTTCTGCTATAGTGTATTGTCATACGGTCAACAAGTTACTATTTATTCAATCAAAATAACTAAAACATGCATGCTGCATCACAGAACTGTGAATGACAAATATTTCCAGTCCAATTAATTTAGGTCCAATATAAATTGTTTTATGGCAAATTCAAAAAAAAAAAAAAAACTGCTATTTAACCTAGCTTTTTTTCATATGCATATAACTCAGAAACAATGATATCAAAAATAATTTAGCATGCAAAATTTCATTGATTAGTTCAAAAGAAATCTCATGTTTATTCCAATAAAACTGTTCACAGCACATTCTGACCAAGACTAGTAGGTTGTAAATTATGTAGGCTAAGCTTGATGCATAAGTTTAACCTTATTTACTGAAGCATTATACCTTTAGATTGGGTCATATAATCCCCCCTTCCACTTTTTTCTTCTTTTTTTTTTTTAAATTTTAGAAGATATAATAATCATGTAAAAGACTTTTTAAAAATTAAAAAACTAAATAAAAACTAGATACAAAACACAAAAATTAAATGAAACCTCAAGCTTTTGCCAAATGCACTTCCAGCTTGTTCCTGCCAAGACATCAAAAACAAAATTAGTTTCATATTCATAACATTTTAATGTTAATTTCAATGATGAGTTTTAATTAGCTTTATATTTTTTAATTTCTTATTAAACCTATTGTTATAATTAACTAAAGCTTTTCATTCAATTTTCATTTATTTTAAATTTCTTCTTATTTTACCTTATTTATTATATAGATCTACTTGTTGAAAAAAAATTGTAAAAATTTAACGTTGAACACAGTAAAAGAAAACAATGAAGTTAAAAAATTTCTTTTCCTTACCTAACAGAATTCCATAATCCTATTTTATTTCCTTTTTTGCCTGAATTTTTAAAATTAAATTTTACATTTTTACCATTTTAGATGATATATTTAAATCTTTTGTTTAAATTTTTATATTTCAGCTGAAAAATATTGATACATAGAAATTTGTTCTTAATTCCAACAGTTGCAAGGCAGTGCTGTCAGTTTAATACCTACAAAAAATAATAATATAATCTGCAAATATGATGCATTTGTAGTACATCTAAATCTGCAAAAAATATTGTTTTTAAAAATGGCATTAGTAGTTAGTTTAGTACCTTTCAACTTTAATGACTGTATCAGGAAGAAAAAAATAGATCTAAAGTCATAGTCACATCATTAAAAGCTAAAACCTACATACGAAATGTTTGATTTTTAAAAAAAAAAAAGTAGATTCAGTGGCATACCAGTGTTTGGTGTTCTGTTTTTAGTTTTTTTTACAGAAAACTACAAATAAACACATGCAATAAAGTGAAAATGTCTATGTTAGTATGCGGTGAAGTCACCTTTGCTCTATTAGTGTTGAATCAACAAGATTTTGCATTATGGTTTGATCTAGATCCCATCTAGGTCCCTCCATATCTGCATGAGAGCTTCCTTAACCCTTAACCATTCAAAAAATGTAATATTTTACATGCACAAACATTCAGACAATTTCCAAGATGATAAAAATTATTTAAAAACTTTAAAAAGTAATGGAATTACACAAATAACTTAGCAAAAAGTTCAGTATTCCAAATGAAAAGGAAATATGTCCAGAAAACAAAAGGAAGAATTTAACTTATAGTGCAGAGTCCAAGATACAGAGTAAAATCACCTGACTGTTATCACAGATATCAATACTGATTCGATTTAATCACCTCTGACACTAAGTTTATCATCCTCACTCCAATAATCCTCAATGGACAGCACAAAATCTGGTTCTTTATTTTTCCGCAAAACTGGTAAGCAAAGATTCAAATGTTTAGCCACTACAGTTTTGTTTTTCTTCTTTTGGTACTACAGGGTGCCCCACAAAAAACCAGGAAATTTTAAAAGTCCAGATCTCAAGGTAATGGATTTTACCATGTGGGGTTTACTGTTACTCAACTTCAATTACAGAGAGAGGTCACAGACATACAATCCTTAAAACTTGTGTTGATGGAAGCTTGGAACAATATCCTGCTTGAAGTTATCCAAAGGGTGACTGGAAGTTGGCTAGACCCTCTACGTCGTTGTGCAGCTGCCCACAGAAAGCATTTTGAACACCACATCTAACATTTGTGTTTTTGTTCTGTTTTAAGCTACCAAATTTCTATCCTTTGCTTTTGTTTTAAATAACTACCAAAATTTCCAACAATTAAATAAACTGTACCAAATTTCCTGGTTTTTTGTGGGGGCACCCTGTATTTTAAATACTTTCCATTTGAAGCAGCATTTTCTAGAGAATGAGTTGTTAAGCTTTGATCTATCATAAAAATTAAATATTGCCCAATACACAATTTTAACAGTAGATGCCATTCAATGTTCTTTACTCATAAATGAGTATCAGTACTTGATTACATTACCAAACAGGAAAGGAAAGTATACAAGATAAAATTACCACATGATAATAAATCCTTTGCTATATCTTTTACTGATGAACATTCAATACTTAACACTCATACAACAAATCAAAAAAATTTTTGAATTAGAAATCCATTCTGTTAGCTTTAATGAATTTTTTAAAAAAAACTTGAATATGACCTTTAAAAAATAAAAACTTCTGTTTACAGTACAATAGAATTATCTCAAAACAAATGCACAGTACTGCGTTTGACTACCAGTGCCAACCTGCACACAATTCTGCAGTAAACTTCATGTTGCGTTATTACATGCTTTCAATAAAAACAAAATCTAAAGATAACATGCAGAAACAGTAAGAGCACTTCAGACCTTTTATTAAGCTACAAACCAATTAGTAATATGGAATACAGTATACTGCTGTCTTAAAAATAATCCTTCTTTGAAAAAAAAAAATGCAAATACATTTACCATTGAGATATGGAAAAAATGAATTACATTTAAGAACCATCAAATTCAGTACTTTGGACAATTAGCTGTAAGCCATAATTGATTAGCATCAAGTCAATCCTTTTTTTTTTATTAACATAATATCATACCAGACATAAATAATTATGTTACATAATGTTGTCATCGTTTTTAATACAGAATTACTATGAAAGAAGATACATTTATTCATAAGAATATCAAAAACTACTAAAATAAATAGATAAGCAGAAAATTAAAAGTCTGCATTCAATCAATAAAACAATTAAAATAATCCATTACAAGTCACAACTTATAGTAAACCTACAGGCTAATTGTAACTTTAATGCCATTATAAATAATGAAAAACTATATTGTTCTGGAAAATATGTTAATCATTGAAGAAAAAAATTTTGTTGGCACTGCATTTATTTCAGTATATAACCTATGATATACACTGGCTAGCCACTTATTAGGATCTGTACCTGATAACAGTTTAGGCTACCCTTTTTCATTAATAACAGCCAATGACATAATGTAGCATAGAATCCACAACCTGGTGAAAAGTGTCCTGAAGGATAGTTCCCCATTCAGTAATTAATACTGTACACAAATTCATCTTTCAAGTTCATTCCACAGATGTTCCATTATCTTCATTTCATGATAAGTTGTGTCTACAAGATGATAAAGTACCACCTTTACCTTATGGACATTTCAGTCATAGATCCAGTAGCATCTTTGGTGAAACACTTTGTTGGACAAGTGACACTTTTAGTGGAATGCATTTTTTTTTGTAACTCCAGTCCATAATATGATCCTAATATTGCCCATCTAATGCTTTTAATTTATATTTCCAAGAAACAAGTGTTATTAATCTTTATCATTTTTAATATTTCATCAATACAATTGTGTATCATTTTTCAAAATGTTTTTTTTAAAGATATATTTATAGAAATCATTAACTTTAAATCAATGTTTCTTCTTTCTTTTTTTTTTATTTATTTGACTTTTTGCCTACCTTAGTTTCATTATTTTTTCACATGCTTCTTTTGGTGAAATGGTAATAGATCTATATTTTTTGTTGTTATACTAGTTCATGAATCTAACTAAAATGTTTAGCCAATTATTTTCAGTAAACTATTCCTACATATTTTTTTTTTAAATTTTATTAACTTTCTCAACTACTTTACTTTCATTATATGAATGATAAAATTCTATTGTGTAATTTTTTTTTATTTATTTTTTTTTTTTTAAATCAGAGTACCTAATTCAATACCAACATCAATCAGCTCAGTTTATTTGGTTTTCTACCAGTCTGTTTAAATAAAAATATTTTCCTGTTTGGAATACTTTATACATATTTTAAAAATACATGTATTATATTTAACACATATTTATAGTTTTTATTCCATTAAAAAAAGCTTGCATATAAATCCACTAACTAGATATCCTGCCTTCCAAGTTAATTTTTCCAAACAGGTTAATGCAACTTTTCATCTCGTACAAGGCAGGTATCTTCAAGTTCTTTTTTTTTTTTGTTTAACCAGAACCCCATAACGAACACCCTTGCTGGAACCTTCAGTAGTTCAATTTTTTCTCTTAAACTAGAATTTTGAATATTATTTAGATCATGAATTAAATTTATATCAACTTTTTGTCTGCTGCTAATTAATACCAGCAAAATTATCATTTATATCTTAAATCATGTTTATAGCAAAGTCAGTCAACTTTATTAATAGGTTCTTTACCACACTTTGGAGAATTATCTGAATTTAATATTAATCTTAATCTAATCATGTTCCTTATAATATAGTGGAATGATTATAGGAGAAAATGGATGCAGTAAAACCATACTAACTGTGTATATGTCAGGGTGGTCGAACATGCGGCCCTCAGTACCTTAAAATGTGGCCCGCGAGGTCATACTAAATTTTAAAAAATTTTTCCTTCTTTAAATAAATTTTTACACATTATAACAAAATTATATTTATATGAATTATTTTCGCATATATAGTAATTAATTTCCGTTAATTTTGAAGGTTTTTCGCAAACATTTTTCGTATTCATAAATCTCATTTTAATTTGAATTAGTATCAGTTTTCGTGTCATGGCGTCTAATGTATCAAAAAAGCGAAAAATTGACTCTGAACATCGTAAGTTTAATGCAGACTGGACATATAAATATTTATGCATCGAGAAAAATGGTATTATTAAATGCCTTGATTGTCATCAAACTATCAGCTGCTCGAAAGAATATAATGTGAGTCGTCATTATAAAACGCATGCTAAAAAATATGACAATGTGATAGGAAAAGCTGCTAAACTGGTGCTTGTGCAACAATTAACTGATAAACTTACAGCACAGAAGAATATTTTTAAAAATTTTAAAATCATAACTCCTCCTGCTAGTGCTCAGTATTTGGATGCCTCCTATCGTGTATCTTTATTATTGGCTAAAAAGGGTAAATCCTTTCGTACAGCAGAGATTGTTAAAGAATGTGCTATAGAAATGGCAAAATCACTTGGAGAAATGGAAGTTGCTGATAAATTTAAAAACGTTTCTCTATCACACCAGACTGTTTCTACCAGAGTTCAAGATATTGACTTACAACTGGAAAAAACTCTGAAAGACAAAATAGCTAATTGTGCATATTGGTCAGCTGCTCTTGATGAAAGTACAGACAACTGTGACATATGTCAACTATCTATTTTTATTAAAATTATTGAATACAATTTTAATGTGACAACTGAACTCTTGGATCTGAAATCAATGTCTGGAAGAACTACAGGAAAAGATATATTTGAATCATTTGACATGGTAGTTGGAAATTTTATAAATGAAGATTTTAAATATGGAAAACTTTCTTCTGTCTGTACTGATGGAGCACCTGCTATGTGTGGCCAGAAAACTGGATTTGTGGGTGAGCTGAGAAAAAACAATATCTTAGTTCCAGTACACCACTGTATAATTCATCAAGAAGCTCTTTGTGCCAAGTCTGCCAGACTGCATCCTGTAATGAAGTCTATCACTAAAATGGTTAATTTTATTCGTGGTGGTGCTCAAGCTTTAACTCACAGAAAATTCAGAAATTTCTTAGAAGAGGTAAATGCTGCTTATCCAGATTTGTCACTTTTCTGTGATGTAAGATGGCTAAGTGCTGGAGATTGTTTGAAGAGGTTCTTTGCATTGAGAAATGAAATTCTTGTTTTCTTTGAAAGTGAAATATCTGCTAACACTACTCAATTTGAGAATGACCTGAAAAATCCAGATTTCATATCTGCATTAGCTGTTTTGACTGACATTACCTCACACCTGAATGTTCTGAACAAACAAATTCAAGGAAGAAATCATGATATCTGTTATCTTGTGGGTAAAATTGATGCATTCAAATTGAAGTTGAACAAACTATTCATTCCACAATTAAAGGAAAACAATTTGACACACTTTCCAAGCTGCAAGGAAGTATTTGCTGATAAAGAAACTGACTTTTCAGATTACGTTTCCATACTTAGTGATATTTCTACTGAATTTGAAAAGAGATTTCAGGACTTCCAAATAATTCAGGATGACCTTAAGATACTGAGCAATCCCTTTACTATAGAAGTGGATAAGGCACCTGCTCAACTGCAGTTGGAATTATGTGAGCTGAAAGAAGATCATTTTCTTCTTTCTCAAAACCTTGACAATCCATTAGAATTTTGGAAACTGGTAAATGCAGAATCATATCCTGAACTAAATAACTTTGCACTTCACATGCTTTCAATGTTTTCTTCAACCTATGTTTGTGAAAGCAGCTTCTCTCTTATGAACCAAATAAAGTCAAAAGAGAGAAATCAGCTAGATGATGAAACACTAGCTTCATGTGTCAGAGTTGCACTAACTGACTTAGAAATTGATTTTGTAGAATTAGTTAAAAACAAAAAACCTCAAATTTTGCACTAGCTACTGTAGTAAATAAATTTTTCTATTAGTATAAGTATTAATAAATATCTTTTTTAATCAAACTTTTTTGGAGAGTGGCCCTCACTTGCATAAACCTGATCAATAATGGCCCTTTGCTTATTTGAGTTCGACCACCCTGGTGTATGTACTTAATTAGATCCAGAGATTTTAGATTATTCCAGATTGTGTTTTTTTGGAAAATCCTTATATAATATCAAATAATTTTAAGTGGGTTTTCAAATAAAGGTAATAAACAAAAGATAATTAATATTTTTGCAAATTAAAATAAATTAAAAACTAAAAAATTTAGAACTACAAAATGTTTGGGAAATAACAGATGAGAGAACAAAAAATTAAATAGGTGACAAATACTTTGAAGACCCAAATGATATTCCTGATCCAAAACATTAATTCAAAATTTTAAAATTAGTTTATTTTTTATGAGCATGTGTGAGACAAAAATCAAACAAATCCTGATTATTTTATACTAGGGAAAGGCATAATAATAATTGACACCATTTATATTTCCTAAAACTACCAAAAACTTCCCAGACAAAAACACAGAAGTAATTTAAACATCATTATTTTTTTTGTATTATCTAAATAAGATCTCCAACATATCTGGGATGGCTTGGTTAATAAAGATCACTTTTGATGAATATAAATATTTTACAAAAAATTGCTGGAATTTAGACTATGAATTTGTAGTTATAAACAAATCATCTGATAAATATAATAGAAAGTATCGTTCAAAGTTTGATGAATTTTATTATCCCACCTAACAATTTTGTAAGAAGCTTTTCCTGATGAATTTTTTTATACAGAGTTTGTACAGAGTTGACCAACCATAATTAATGACTTTTCATAAACAAATTTTAATTTTCAAGAACCACAAAATTAGGAGACATATTATAGTACATTAATAAAATAAAAAGAAACCTTCCCCTTTTAGATCCATACTCAAACATAAACATAATTTAAATGCATTGCAATTAAATATATGTTTTTGGGAATAAACTATCACAATTTACTTATCTTGTACTAAAGCCCAGTTCTTTCCTCTACATGGATAAGAATTTAGGAAAGATTTCCTCAAATTTACAGTTGTTAAATTTGTTTCAGTAGGTCTAATGTGTCTTGTATCAATTTGTACATTAGTTTCACTAGAATATTTACTAATTAAACTATAACATTTTTTTTAGTCTTCATTAAAATTATTATAATTCTTTTATACTGGAAGATTGTAGACTCCAAGTCTGACCAGAGAATGAACTAGCCTTATAGCTAACTGTCTCCTTTAAATTCTCTGACCCAGTAAAACTCAGGTTGGCTCACCACCCACTTTTGATCAGAGACTCATTTATTTGGCATTATGCAAATCTAATTTTCTTTAACTGGCCTACTATTTTGTTGTTACTACATTCATTTTTGTTCCCACATCTAAAAAATGAAGAGTTGTAGTAAGGACTTCTGATAGGCTAGTTAATAAATCAGTTGAGGTTAGAGTGTGCTGGGTACTTTTTTGCTTCCCTACCCAGCTAGTGTTCAAGTACTGACCCATATAACAACAGCTATGATTGTTCTGATAGCTTTGTTAGCATAGAAAGAATAACTGTCATGTGATCACAAGCAAGTGAAATTAATTAACCTTACAGAAAGTTGTATGTCAGGGCCTCCCATCACAATTACCTTGGCATGGAAGGAGACCATAGGTATGCACTAGATAACTATTTACTTCACAACTGTTTATTTCATTTCAATTGGTTGTTTTAATGATAAGATTTTCCAATTTTATTCTGGAGAATGAATAGATATGGAAATTCATGGGCTCCTCAAGTTGTTTTGTCAGAATTCAAGAACTTTTCAAGACTCTGCAGATTCTCTTATATTTATTAAATGTAGTTTTATAAAATAAAAAAAACAAAAAGGGAAAAAATTTTTAAATTATGGATTTGATCTCATATAAAAAGAAATTTTTTAAAATCTTGATGAAAAAAAAGTGAGCAAGATTTTTTACAACAATCAACTAAATTATTTCAGCTGATTATAAATACAAACAAGCAGGTACTAGCATCTACTTCTCAAGGTCTAGAAATGATACCTTTACCACCTCAAATATTAATACCAAATAGATAGGCCTAACTCTGTTCCTTTATCAATTCCACAGAATCTCTTAATAGCTGACAAAAGTATCTGCAGATTAATTAGCAGCTTCTATGCATGATCAATCTGCATTTTCTTTAAAACAATCTTACAAGTATTCAGTTACATTATCTACCATAGAAGTAATTCTTAAAAAGTTTAATATTAATGACGGCTATAAAATATACACCACTTCTGGTTTATGGAAACTAAAACAAAACCACACAAAAATATTATTACCAAATAAAATATGAAAAATTGCTACAATTTTAATATACAGTTTAGCTATTTATCACAACAATGGCACTGCTCAAAATAAATTACATTCAAGTAAAAATTATAAATTGAATAAATATACTGCTCCTAAGCTAAGATGATTTTAAAAGTCCAGCAAAATATTCATGTAGACTAAGAAAATTTAGATTACAGGATATGAAATAACTGTATTTTGGTAAAGGTGTTTGTGTTTTTAACCATTAGATTCAAGTCAGTTAATTGAAAGACTTAGTTTACTTTTAGAATCTAACAATCTGGAAATAAAAATAACATTTTAAGTTGTTCTGATTAATCTTGACAAATATTACTCTTTCCTCAAATGTTAATAATACAAATATTTTTAAATATAGTGTTGATAGTGGAAATAGTTGTTCCACAATATCTTTAGATGCAGGTTTGTATGAATTCACACAAATTAGCACTGAAATTCAAAGACAAAAAATAACAATCTTTGGGAATCAAACAAAAACATAATATCATCCATTAAAGTTCTAATAAATTTGATTTTATTGTAGAAAATAGTTTAGGAACATTGGGATGTAACACTAAAACATTATCTTCTGGTTATAATGAAAGTGATAATCAGGTTAATATTTTATAAATTAATTTTATTCTTGAACATTGTGATTTTAATAAAAGATTCATACATTAATAGATATATATTATTGGAAATAATTTTGGAAACAGAGGATTTATACAAATAATGAGCAATTGCAACTGAGAGACATATATAATACATACATAATGAATTATTACAGAAAATATATGAAAACAAAATGAATATGTTGTATAGTACATTAGTATTTAGAACTTGAACCCTTTGCTTTATATAGAACTCGACATCTTGTTTTCATTTATCAGTGTATGCTGCCAACTATTGTTCCAACATCTTGTGGCACTTTCCACAATTCAACTAAGATGGTTTAGTAGTTGAGTTTCTCAGTAGATGAATTTCAGCCCAATGAGAGGTCTCACTGAGCAAATGGGATGATGGATGAAAACCTGCCCCTACTCATTGGTTGTCAGCATTCTTTCTTTTAAGCAAATCTCTCAAACTCTTGGCTGATATGCAGCCTCACATATATATTAATCCACCACTATACTTCACTGTAGTTTCTGTACTCTGACTGTTATACTGCTACCCAGTCTGCCTATTAAAAATCTAAAAGGTTTTCAGGCAGCAATGCATCCAATGAGACCACTTAACACTAATGTGTACCTTACTGTTCTTAAAGAAACATTAATAACATCTGTATTTGCAGCTAGGTCATTTGTAAGATTTCTACTGATTAACTGTCTATTACATTAAGACACCCTGAAATACTTAACATCACTTTTGGAAAGTTTGGATTTTTTCTCAGTCATGTCAGTAAAAGTTTCATGTATTCAACTCAATCTTGCACATAGCTATTTCTGAAACACAAAGGGAGGCTACAATCAGTTTTGTAGATTAGCCTTCACTAGCTAAGACTCTGATTTATATATGCTTGTAATGTGATATTTCCTTTCCAGGAGCCATAGTATTTATCACACAGTGTGGTGTATTGTTATCAACATTTGAATGTAAAATGGAGCATTTATTTCATTTTTACTTATGAAATGTGATTCTATTACAGGTTATTTGAATTTTGTTTTTCCTCTGCTTCCATTATTATTTCCAATATAGTAGCTCTCAAATATAATATTCACTTTTACTCATTGGTTATGCTAATAAACAATGTTATTTGATTACAGTTAAAGTATTAATTTTGATTAAAGATTATTTTAGCAGAAACATAAAACCTAGATATTTGTGTTAAGATTTTAATGTGCAAAAGATAATAACCAAAAAGCAAATCCTTTTATACTTGATAACTGTTCAGTTACTAATGCTTATGTTTTAAATCAGGGGTGTCAAACATATGGCCCACCAAAATCAGTTGTCCAGCCTGCGGAGAGACTGACGGCAACCACCCCTTCTAGCCTTTTATTTGCATCCCCTCTGTAAATACAGTAGCACACACATAGTAATAGACACATTTATAGCACCCTATCCCACTGAACTATTAGAACAAAAATTGGATCTCATCCTTTATAGCACCAGCAAATATTAACTGTAGAAGATCTAGCTTACAGAAGACCGATCATGGCAAGACAAACAAGTTGACTGACCCCACACACAATACCAATTTCAAGGAAGTACAATTATTATATTCAAATAAAAGCACAATAAGATAAATCCTCACCCAACAATAGAACAAATAATAAGAAAAGAGATGAGTTATATAAAATACAAGGAAATAAAGCCCAGTATAATAAAATGTAGTCATTGTATAGAGAACTAGAATGACTCACATTATAACAGATCAAACTATCGTAAGTTTAAATTGGTTTCCTGCCCACTGCCAAAACTAAGTAACATGTTCTTTAATTAGTGGCAGACACCACATTTTATCCAATGAAAACATAATCTGCAGACTGATCAAGCTATTGACTGGATCCCATTTTCAAACTACAATGAATATAAAATACACAGAGGAATTTGACCTTGTAGTCTCAATTTCCTAGTTGACCATACAAGTGACCCAGGTACCAACTACCAACAGACAGTAGCAAGCGAGCTGAGAAAGTGTCAAAGAGGAATCGTACTCATTGACCACTACACCTAAAAAGGGGATATCATTCACCCACTGCCGTACATTTGGAATATATATTAAGTCATGCTAACTTTTTAATTAAATGATTTTTTAACTCAATAATAATGATCCATAATTGTTATCAAAGAAAAGAAAAATGGACAAAGAATGTTGTGTGATTCAAGAAAAAGTGAAGAAATTCTTATTTCTTAGTGGAAGTGAATGGAATGCCAACATGATTGATTTGTACATGGTTGCTGTTGCTAAAGTGTGCAATGTTCGGAGACATTATAGTACTAATAATGTTATGAAGTACGCTAACTATACTGGGAAGTTATGCAAGGACAAAGTTGCTGAATTAGAGAAATCATCAAAAAAGCAGCAACAGTAAGTATAATATGCTCATACAATAAATGATAGTGCACTTAAGACAAGTTATATGATTGTTCATGAAATGGCTGTGTCACTGAAGCTCTTTTCGGAAGGGAACTTTTTGAAAAATTGCCTGTTTGATGACTGTAGAAGTAATGTGTCTGGATAAACACCAAGCTTTTGCAAACATAGGCCTTTCAAGAAGCACAAGAGAATTACTGATTTTTCAGAGAATCTCAACAGTCAAATGAACGACAAAGTCAAATCCTTTGTTGCATTTTCTGTTGCAATTGATGAAAATATGGATATAACTGAAGAGGCACAGCTTGCAATTTTCATTCAAGGTGTTGATACAAGTATACACATAACAGAAGAGTTTGTGGAAATGGTTCTGATAAAGCACAATGATAGGTGATGACATTTTCAAAAGTTTGGTGGAAGCTCTGGAAAAATAGATGTAAATTGGGCATGAGCTGCGAGTCTGGCTAAAAATGGAGCACCACAAATGGTGGGTAGAAAAGCTGGAGTTGCCACAAAATTAAAAAAAAAAAAAAGCTGCTATCTGTGAACCTAAGTTATCAGTTTTATACATTGCATTGCCTTTTGCACAAGAAGCACTATGTAGTAAAAGACTGAAGATGGATAATGTTATGGATGTGGTTATAAAAAAAATTAATTCTATACAAGCATGAGGCCTTAACCATAAGCAGTTTAACTGCCTTTAGGAGGAAAGTTAGAACTTTTGTGGGCTGCCATATATGCTGATGTTCACTGGCTATACTGAAATGGTTCTATGAATTGCTTGGCAAGATAGTTGTTTACAGATCAGAAAGGGAAGATTTACCTGAATTACAGGATAATGAATAGCTTCAAGATCTTGCCTTTATGGTGGATATTACAGAACACCTGAATTGTCTTAACAAAAAGATGCAGGCCCACAACAATTTGGTGAAATAACTTTGACTGCATTCGTTCCTTCAAAATTAAGTTTCACCTTTGGGAAAAGCAACTTTCAGAAAGTAATCTAGCACACTTCCAACCTTAAAAACACATGACATGGCTGAGTCATATTGTGATGCCTTCAAAGAAAAGTACAGCAGGAAAATCTGTAAGTTAAAAAAATGAATTCCAAAAAAGGTTTTTTGACTTTGAAAGCCTCGAGAAAGACAAACTTTTCACAACCCATTTTCTGTCAATGTTCATGAGGTATCTGAGGAGCTTCAGATGGAAATAATCAATCTGCAGTATGATACTGTTTTGAAGAATTAGCCTTTTAATAGTGATATTGACACATTTTATTAATTTCTAGGACCAAATTATCCCATGTTAAAGTCTTTTGCTTAAAAAATTCTGTGCGTGCTTGGTACAACATATGTCTGTAATCAGATCTTTTCTGTAATGAACATTAACAAGTCAAGAATACGTTCTCAAATTACTGATGCACACTCAAACTCAATATTCAAGGTTACCACAGCCCAGTCACCTGCTCCAAACAAACTTTGATACAATGATCCAAAATAAGTCAAGTATCAGAAAGCAGCACTAGAATAAAGTTAGTTATATATCAGTATACTTATTATCTACAAACCTATTCTTTTAATTGTAAATCAGTTGTTGTAGAAGTGATTCCACTGCCACTTTTTATATCACTGATATCTAACAATAACTAGCATTGTTTTACAATGTAATGTTTTAATTTTAGATAAAACAGTATGTCAGATTACATTTGATTTCTCCAGATCTCTCAAAATAGGAGACATAGAAGCCAAAATACATTCATTCAAATAGAATAGTTTGATTACTGACTGCCCATTATGATTTTAGTGCAGCAATTATTATTATTAGGTAATTCAAATGAAATATTGTGAGTCTGCCCCTTGCCTCTCCCCTCCCCATATAATAAAAGAAACACAATTTCAGATCAGAGCTAATTTTGGTTGATTTTCCTTTATGGAAATATAAACTTTATTCAAATGTGTAGAATAAGTTCTAAAGTTACGATAGGTTTATATTTTATTTTTTTAGTGCACATGCATGCATGTATTCATGTGTATGTAAAATGGAATTTTTTAAAGGTTACCGCCTCTGTGAGCGGATTAATACAAAAGAAATATTTCAGTACACTTTCTAATTCTATCTATTCTCATTTTCCATATAATACTAAGAAAAAACCCAATACACTTTGTTTACTAAAACATAACCTAAGGAAGACAACTCTTTCTAATAATCTATATTTTCTAATATATTTGTAATTTTTGCTTATAACTTGAAAAAAATATTTGTATTAGAATAGATAGAACACAGAATATTTTCTGCAAATCTTGGCTTTTATGATTCCTTTTTTTTTTTTTTTGAGAAATCAAGCATGACATTGTGTGACACATTGTGTTATATGTAGAGATAATGCTTACATTTCTAGGCACATTCCCTGCACTTGATATCATTTTATCAGTTTTCCACCTGTGAAATTTTTCCTGCGGACATACCCCCCCACACACACCCTGGATGCCCGCCCATCTGTATGATCTGCACAAAGTACATATATATCAAATACTGCTTGCCATAGCAAATGAGTTTGACACCCCTGTTCTAAATAGTGACAGATACCATGCACTTAATCTAAATATACATTTCAGAAAGAATTTATAGAGAAATGGTAAATTTTCTGGTAATCAAGTTACACCTAATGAGTTTAAAGAACTTTACTTTCTGATATTTTTTTTAATACGAGTAGTAAATCAGAAAAGCTTTACATTAGCTAAACTATTTAACCAGAATTGTTCTGCAAAAATTCGAGCCGATGTAGTTTTTTTTTTGTCTGACAGCATTTTAAATATACAATCAAAAAGCAATAATTTGAATGTTGGTTTTTAACTTTCTTTTATAAATTTTTGTTAAATAAATAAAGAAAACCCATGCGGATGTATTTCTCTAAGTAAACATCAAAAGCAAAAATTGATAAGAGCACTTGCAGGAATCACTTAAAGGTTGAATAAAGATCAATTATCCTATTCTTGTTTTTAAAAAGTTGAAAAGGATAAAGGTTTTAATTTCAAATTTAGCATGTCAAATTTGAAACATACCAGGAACCAAGGAGAGCTTTTACCTGTTCATAATGAATCTGTTTTAGGGAGATACTTCCTAAACAATTTTCTTGTTATGGTTTTAATAAAACTGAACATTTACCAAAATTTGTAGATAGTGTTGTGACATCATTCCAACCAAAAGATTTTTAAGAAGTAATGAAATTTTAAAAAAGATATATAATCATTGCTAAAGGTTAAAAAGTTAGTGACTTCTTAGAGATATTTTACCAACTCTTAATGAATACTGAAAAAACTATTTTACCATCTTTAAGTGCAATAGCTACAAGTTTTCTTGGAAGACTAGCTCAAGCTAGTAAACAAAAAGCTCGGCTAAAGGTTTGTATCTTGTTCATGGTAGTGGTTTATATCTGAGAATGGACAAGAGTTGTACATGTAGGATAGAAGATATTACAGATAAAAAGCAAAGAGAATAGATATTTAGTTATGGTACTTGTAAATGTGAAAAGATGAAAAGTAGATTTGTCAGTAAAAGGTTTCATATGTACCTAATTTACTGTTTTAAAATATCCCAATGATTGATGCAATTGTTTAATTATTAAATGAAAAGATCATTAATTATCCTCAATAGAAAAATATGGTAAAAAATCTAAAAATTTTAAGAGAGTTTATGAGATACTCTTCATAGTAAACAAAATAAACTATAATGTGATGTTTTAAATTTGGATTCAGTTATACATCAAGGTATACACTAAACTTGTTAGTATGAAGTTAATACAAATGTTTATTCTTTTGCTTCTTTTGGTTTACCGCCTCCTAATATTTTTTTTTTAAATACAAAAACATTTTGGTTCATTCAGCAGTTTTGCTGATAGAAATATTTTTTATCACATATTTGAAATTAAAAGGTGGTCATTTATATTTAAAGTTTTTGACTAAATTTGTTAAAAGTGTAAAAGGAACTAAAAATTTACAAACAAATCAAAATTGTCATAGTTATCTTAAATTTATTAAATGAATAAATTATTAGTTACAGATGAAAAATTAAATTAAAATTTCATGATATTGATTAGCCTAATGAAATAAATGAAAAATAAGATCATTTTTAGAAAAAAATATTTAAGATAATGAAAAATTAATAAAAGTAAAAAACAAAAACACAAGTAAAATAATTTATTTGCTTAAACATTCTATTTCTGCCTTGCTTTCTTACATTTATTTATTTTTCTCCATTTACAGTCACATCAATTATACTAGTGCATTTGGTTTAATATCTTACAAGATCTATATTATCAATAAAAATGAAAATAAAAAGAGAATAGAAGAATATCAAAATTCATCTGAAAAATTAAACAAAGTTATAGTGTGAATTATATAATTTTGTAATGGTTTTCTAACTAAACAAAAATTATTTAAAGAAACAATTGAATTTTGTACATAATCAGAAAAATTCCCTATAGAATCAACAAAGATATTATTTAATTTTTAGTAAATGAATGTAAATAAATATGGTTTCTCTTAGAAAGATACTTAATCAGCATATTCTATTTTACACAAATTCTTTCAAACAAGATAGTTCTAATTTAATGGCTGGAGATTTAAATTTATATAATCACAGAATTATATTAATAATTTTGTTAATTTCAATGATGGGGTTAACAAAAACTATGTAAATATTTTTGTACCACAAATAGATATATTTTGGATAGAATGGGATTCTGGCAGTAATCATGTTATTAATTTAAATGAGTTTCAACAAAAACTATATTCAGATTTTAAATACTGGAGTCAGAGTTGATGTCTCATCAAATGTATTAAATACAACTTATTACAGGGATAGAAAATAAGAGCACAATGGTTCATTCAGAAACAAATTCAAATACAAAGCATAAATTAACATTTCCTTATTTAAAGTTTATATAAAAAAACAGGTTTTAATGTTTAGGTCAAATTGTTGATGTAAAATTAAAAGCTTTTAACAATACAGTAAAATTTAAGATAATGTTAGCTATAGTTATGATAGAAATACTGCATATTCCATAATGAATTTAAATTTAACAATAAAATTAAAATATAAATATTGCAAAAACAGCTAATAATAATTATGCTACAAATAAAAGATACGTTGATGATTCAATTTTAAAGCACCTGCTTGGAGTAGTGGAACAAAACTATTCAAAATGTGGCTATAGAAAATTCATTAGCAATTACAGTAATGACCTCAAATAATTCATTTTATATCATGGTAGATCATACTAACTAGATGAATACCATTATTTAAAATGATAACTTATAGTGTAACTTTTACATCTACAACTACTGGTGTTAAAGTTAGTTTTTCAAAATATACAAACTATTTTAGTCCAGTTTCAGATGGAAATTATAAACTAAGTCATTTTGACATCACAGAGAAAATAAAGGATGATGTGTAATCTAACAATGCATGTGAAATAGTATAGAAACTCATTCAATAATCACAGCATTGTTTAAAAATGACAGAAATAGTAGTGCAGAAACCCACTCTCTAATTAACAGATAAGAGGGAAACATATTCAATAATTTAAATTAAGGTGGCATAGGTCTTAAGCTGAAGGAAAAAAATAAGTTTTATAAAGGAATGGTACCAAACATCCCATACATACAGTAAAATGCAACCAATAGTCCGCTTGGGTTCGGTCTTGTAAAAAATCCAAAATTTCAATTTTTTCATGAGGACTCTGATCAACATGCATAAGCAAAGAGAGCAAAACACAGAGTACTTGAGATGCTAGAACTGGGCAAATCATGCTGTGGGTAAAAGTTTTGCCAGTAAAAGCATGACTAGAAAACTGCTTGGGTTGTGTTTTTGCAAAATCTCATTTTTTGAGGTGGATTAATGGTCGTACTTTACTGTATACTACTAATGACTGTGATTAGTGCTTTATGCAATGGCCCCCTACTGCTATAGTCCATTTGTTGCAATGTTTTTCCCAAGGTACAGATGAAGATAGGTGTGAATTGCCCTTTTAATGCCTCTGTCATTTGTTTGATGACAGATGACTGGACTTTAGTATCCTATCTAACCACCTTTTCCTTCTTTATGTTACTGTTTTTGCAGTCATAATTCCTTCA
Source organism: Nautilus pompilius (assembly GCA_018389105.1). Taxonomy (NCBI): domain Eukaryota; kingdom Metazoa; phylum Mollusca; class Cephalopoda; order Nautilida; family Nautilidae; genus Nautilus; species Nautilus pompilius. Next base: position 2,540,604 of record JACATO010000337.1, read on the forward strand.
CCTTTTGCCATTGCTGATAAACTCAAATGATTAATGTATTGGAACAGCCTACCAATGAAATTATTTTGACCACTGTGATACCTGATAGATGCACACCTAGTATCATTCTCCATATCTGTTAGACAGGCCATTTGCAGTTAGTCTGTCATATATAGTGGTGCAAGGAATACCTGTGACATCATGCAGTCAACCTAATTTGCATCTGTAGCTTAAGTCAGAACCAAGGTCCTAATATGGTTGCCAGTCAGTGTACATAAGCTTTTCAACATATCTTGATTGACAATCACACATGAAATTCACATAAAAGTTTTATGTACAATTTTTTTTGCCTGTTGTGAGAAATTGTTATTATATTTATAAGATCCATTTAAACAAATTGTACACAATAAAAACTTTAGTAGTTTGTTCACTCAGATATTAGGTCCAGCACATTAAAAAAAGTAATCTGAATGCTTGGGAGTTTCATCTGACTCCTGGCATATTCAGAGAGATGGTTTGAAGACCAATACAGTAACAATTAAAGTTAAAAGTATTTAGAGATATAAAATTGAAATTTTTTTATTTTTAATATCAGTAATATTCATTTCTATCTACCAGTTAAATCTTAGAGATAATTTAAATGCATTTGATACAACACATCAGAATTTTTATAAATTAAGAACCTTCTGTATGAAAAAGAGTGTTTTATAACAAGTTAAAATTTGGGAAATAGATAAATATACTAATTTTATCTGCTTAGAAAATAAAAGAAAAAATAATATTTTTTTAAAAAATTACCTGATTTTTAAACCCCTACAAAACTCTAATTACAATTAAGAGAAAAATCAACACATATCAATAATTTAACCGAAACTAATTATAGTATAGGAAAGCATGTTACAAGCTCTTGGAATGAAAACAACAAAGATTCTGAGGTCATTTTTTTCTCTTTTTATATCATTTGATCATAAGATCACAAGTTCCATTAAATATTACAGCCCCTGGGAAGGTGATACTGAAGATATTCACCCTTAATAATATATGTATGCCAAAATGTTATGAGACTGAATGTGAATCTATAATTATTTTAACAATTAGATTTTTAAAGAAGCAATTATTTATTTATATATTTAGCATATTTTCAAAGTAAGTTGTTGTTATGCTTGTCAGAAAGAGATTCTGAACTCAGAAGTGGACCAATCTCAATCAACATGAGAAACACATCAATTGTCAATATTATTGTAGAGCTCCCTATTAATAATAATGTATATTTATAAATGTGTCTGATATTAGTGATTCTTCTAAAGCATTAAATTTGCAACAAGACCATCATCCATCATTTACTACTGAGCTTCATCTCATAAGGTATTGAATGTTCTTTAATCTGTTAAAAGATTAGAATCATTCAAGTTTAAAATAAAATTTAAAAATTTCAAGTACAATCACCTTACCTTACCTTTAAATGACCTGAAAGTTTGTTTTAAACATGAATGATTTATTGGTTCCTTCTCACCTTTCCAAAAGATCAACTTTATTTCAACAATTACACTGGTCAACACAATATTTTTGGCAGGAAAAGTGAGACTGGTTTCTGGGGTTTTCAAGGGCGCTGAATCCGAATCTGACATTTGTTTTTTCAAGTTGGCTCTAGTTTTGGAGATATCACAGGGGGGTCGTTCGTCTGAAATCACCCATTCGCGACCATAACTAAACGTACAAAAAACGGCTAAATAGTGCAAAAATGTCAGATATTGATTTTTATGATAATCCAAAACCACAAAGACAGTGTAAAATCTCAATCTAACAAGTTAAGTTAGATATAACATCATTTCATTTATTAATAAATGAACACTTTTCATATATTTCGAGAATATACAAAAAATTTGCTAAAAATTTGCTGAATTTTAATTCTCCAAGGGAAAAAAACATTTACATAATCAGTTATATATCATAAATTAATGCAAAGCATTATTATACACTAGATTCTTAGTTACAATGAACACACAAAACAATATTTTATTCACAAAAGTGAAATTGACGTTTATACGATTTTCGCTTGTGAGCAACTTTCGGGCAGTCTCTCAAAAGGTTCCAGCAGTAGTCTGCCATCATGTGCTCATCCCATTTGCCTTGATACCTCTCTTCCATTGTTTTGATGTCTTGATGGAATCTCTCTCCTTGCTCCTCACTGTAATCACCAAGATTACCAGGAAATCTGTCGAGGTGGCTAAACAAGAAATGAACTTTGATGCTCACATTTGCCCCTAGTTTTTCGTATGCAGTAAGCATCTTACGGACCAATTGCTTGTAATTGTCAGCTTTGTGATTTCCCAAAAAGTTTGTCACTACATCTGTGAAGGACACCCAAGCATTTAACTCAACCATGTTCATATGATTAGTGAAGTCAGAATCCCTCATGAGCGTTCGAATCTGAGGTCCATCGAAGATGCCACCTTTAGCTTTTTCGATGGAAAGACCTGGAAATTGCCTGCATATGTACTTGAAGCAATCCCCATCTTTGTTCAACGCCTTAACAAACTGCTTCATGAGCCCTAGTTTTATGTGCAATGGAGGGAAGATGATTCTATCCCTGGGTACCAAAGGCTCATTGATGACGTTGGCTGTGCCGACTTCGAGACTTTCTCGTTCTGGCCAGTTCTCCCTTCTCCAGTGCTGGATTCTTGCTCTGCTATCCCACAAACAAAGAAAGCAGGGATACTTTGTGTACCCACTTTGCTGACCAAGCAGAAAATTCACCATTTTCAAGTCCACACAAATCAGCCATTTATGAGTGTTGTAATTTAGCTTTTCAAGAACAAATTGGATACCATCATACTCTTCTTTCATCTTGGTAGAATGGCCAAGTGGTACAGGAGCAAACTTATTGCCATTATGCAAAAGTACAACTTTTAGACTTGCTTTCGAGCTATCTATAAAGAGACGCCAATCTGCTGGGTCATATGACGAGATCCCCATGCAGTTAAGAAGTGCAGAAACGTCATTACAAAAGATCAGGTCATCTTCTTTAGAAAAGAAACGAAGCAAGCTGCCTTCCCTTGTCCTATAGTATGTTATAATGATTCAATAATATCAGAAAATTATTATTTACTGCTTCTATATTGAAGTATTTCAGGGAGAATTTTAGCAGTTTAGGCTTATTTGAGGCTATCAATATCTTCTAAACTAGAGCCAATCAGACAAAACCAATGTTATATTCGTAATCAGCGACCTTCAAAACCCCAGAAAACACTCCTAGATGGTCTGCCAAAGAAAAAAAATAAAAATTTGTTGACCAGTGTTAACCACACAGCCATCTAGAATGGCTTCTCATTTTTATACTATAACTAACAAAACATATATCACATTTTAAAAATAAAATAGATCATAATTACATTTATATCACAAATTAGTTAATTTTCTTTGATTAATAATTATTGGAGTATACTTTAAAAAATTCTAGAAATTTTAAAATGTGTATCATTACAACAAAAAAGAAATCATTCTTAATTTGTTTTGTAAACAAAAAGAATTTTTTTTAATTAAAATGAAATTAAAACTAGAATGGTAAAAAGAAGAATAAGTAAGTTCGTTAACTTCAGCAATCTAAGAATAAATTTTAAAATTTATTACTATAACCAAATGGATACTTCTTTAGTTTCAGTGACTCTCCAGTTCAGGATTCCTTTCCTATCTCAGCAGGGTCAGAAAGATTACAGATGAAGTGGTTATTTCCATAAGATAAAAGAACCAACTGCAACCTTCAGCAGAATTCTTATGCTAGATAATAAAATGGAAACAATACTATAAATATTTTCCTATTATCTAAAAAGAGCTATGTTGCAAAAAAATGAATAAAAACTGAAATTAAATAATGTTCTCCTGACATAAATATGTAAATACTTTGCCAGAGTTTCTTGAGAAATTTGCTCTAAATTTAAAAACGAAACTACCTAATGTTAAAAGTACATTTGTTCAACTAATAAATTAAAATCAAACCTTTTAAAAAAGAACAAATAGTATATGTAAAATTATAAAAATAAAACAAACAAGTAAAATAATGGCCATATAAGCAATGCTAGTTCTAGGCAACATCATAAATACAGTATATACAAACACCTAAGTTCTTCCAATATTGTTTATTTTAAAACCTCTAAACTTCTGTAAACCACTGATTTATTCTTAACTACTGCTGCTCCTTACTGACATTGTTTTACTCAGTTGACAAATAGGATGGAGAAGACAATGTCATACTACCCTTCAGTTTCTAGACATCATTTAAATTTAAATTACAGTGAATAATGATGAAAATAGAAAATAATTTGTTCAAGCATGCCTCAAATTTTATGTAAATTACTCCTGAAAAAAGAGTTTGAATTTATGTAAATTTTTTTAATAAATTCCAAGCCATAATACTCAGAGCAATAATTTTATATTCATTTCCATCTGTACCTTTTAAACTAAGACCCAATGATGTAGTTTTAAAGTACAATTACATAATTTAAAGCAAACAAAAACTAAATATCAAGAGAGTAAAAAAAAAGCTTTTTTTATCTAAAAAAATACAGATTTATAGAATAATAATAAAATAATTTTTCTTATCTTCTTATGTAATATTCAATTTTCTAAAATCACCTAGATTAAGATGCTGGCCTGCCTGTCTGGTCTGGCTAGGAAGGTTAGGTGCGTCAAGACCGTTTTCGGTCTTGACGCGCTGAGGTCTTTTTTCCCAAGATTGGTTTTTGGCTGGGGAAGCGATCGCACTAACGGGGTGGCGTTCGCGTCCCCCACCCACCACAAACCCACACGAGGTGCTTCGGCGCCTCAAACCGACCTTTCAGGCCTGAACGGGAGCTTGCTCCACACCGGGCTTCGGCCCCTACACGGCTTCGGCCACCAATTCCGAGATAAAAGCGCACACCCGAACTTTCACTCTCACCACACGAAAACATCAAAGTTCCAAAAAAAAAAATGAAATAAACTGACTGGATCGTTCTGATATGTCCTTGACTTTACAGGTATTTTACCTTTGAAACATGGATCAGATCAAATTGCTCTAACCATACATAAGGTTAGGTAGGTAGGAAGATAATAGCTTCCACCATCAGGTCATTTATTAGTTATACATTTAAAAAAATTCTAGTATTTCAGATTTTTTGGTTTTTTTCACTATTAAGAGTAGTTTTTATTTCCAGATAGAAAAGTGTTTCATTCCCAAATAAACAAGTAGAAACATTTCTTCTTTTGAAAACTTTCATCAGTTTACTAAAATCTTTTAAAACATTTAGTGTAAAATTTATGATGAAACTACATTCAGCATTCAAGTTTTTAAATTTTAAAGATGGAAAAGAGCTGAATTTAAAATAGAGATTTTATTAATTAACATCCAAATTCTGTGTATCCTTCTCCATGTATTCAGATCATCCCCCCACCTCTCTTCAATGTCAAGATTTCTAATAATGTCAATGGTGACCAAATGCTACTGATTTTTGCTCATATTTTGGATTTCATTGGCAAATATTTAATGCAATCCTATAAAAATATAATGTAATTATGGCTTGTTCATTTTTTAAATGTAATGTGTGTTTTGCTATAGTAATAAAAATAATGAAAAGCCATGACAGAAAGCTGTGTGGTTAATTGCTGAAATAAAGTTGACTTTTTGGAAAAAGTAAGAAAGAGCCAATAGATCATTCGTGTGTCTCAAAAACGTTTGACTAGATCCTCAAAAGTGTTTCACAATAATAAGAAGAAAATATGAGCATTTAACAAGATTACAAGTCACTAAAAATGTAATATGCACAACATAATGTGAATCCACAGCAAGTACGAGGTCTGTCCAAAAAGAAACTGAACTTTTAAAACAGTGTGCCAACAAGCCAGCACAGCGTGCTCGCGACTGCAGTGCTGTGTATCGGTGACCTTGACTTTCAGTCTAATAATAGCCGCATCACACCACGTCAGTTAGTCATCGATCTACACGCACTAGAGTGAACGTATGTTTAGCGCACTTGGAGATTTGTCGCAAGTTGAACAATGAAGGATCTTGAAGAACAATGTGTTTGTGTGAAATTCTGTTTCAAATTGGGAAAAACTTTTACGGAGACTTTTCTAATGTTGCAACAGGCTAATGGGGAGGATTTTTTGAGCCGTGTGCAATGTCATGAGTGGCACCAGCGTTTCAAATCAGGAAGAACATCCACCGAAGATAATCCCAAATCTGGACGACATTCCACGACAATGGATGATGATCACATTGAGAAAGCACGTGCTGTGATCCATGGAAATTGTCGCCTGTTAAGTTTCCGAAGAAGCATCTGTAAAAGTTCGTGCCACACGATTTTAAAAGAAAAATTGAACATGCATTGTGTAGCCGCAAAATTTGTGCCGCTTCTGCTGACAGATGAACAAAAAGAGAACCAAGTCAGTCAGTCAGTCATTCTCTGATTGTTCAAATGTTTGTAGTTACAGAAAAATGTCATTTCAGTCATTGTTTATTAATAAATCAAGCATGTCACAAAATTGCAAAAAATTAATTCATTTCACAACATAAACACATTGTATATTGAACAGTAATTTTTATCCATAAGCTCAAACACATTGTATAAAGTGCACATTAACTGTTTAGAAATGCTTTAAGTACTTGATTTTACACTTGTGAATAGCAGTGGTTTGTCTCTGAAGAAACCAACAACAACAGTCCCCCATCATGTTGGAGTGTAATCTCCCCTGATAGCGGGTCTCCATTGCCTTTGTGTTGGTGGAACCTCTCATCGCTCACAGCACCAAGGTTGGCTGGGAAGAAATCCAAGTGTGAATGAAGAAAATGCAACTTCAGCGACATACGGCAACCCATTTGTTCAAAGGCTTTTATCGTGTCTTGAACCAACTCGGCATTGTTGTTTGCTTTGTGGTTCCCAAGGAAATTTTGGACTACCAGTTTGAAAGCCTCCCATGTAGCCAGCTCCAGTGAATTAAGCCTTGACTGGAACACTGGATTGGAAAAATCACCAATTTGTGGTCTGACAAATATTCCAGCCTTCAACTTGGCATCAATTAAAATCACTCAAAATTTTTCTTTCAGATAAAGAAATCCCACACCTTCAGCACCCATTGCCATAACAAAGTGGGCCCAGCTTTATATGCAGTGATGGGACATATCAGTGGCACATGTTGCGCATTGAATTTTCCTGGAGTATGCTCTGTTCTTGATGGCCATTCTTTGATCTTATAGTGATTTGCATCATCTCGGCTATTCCACAAGCAAAAGCAGCATGTATGTGTATATGTAAGCAGGCAACCACATCATTCTCTTGCATAGCCTGCTGTGTGTACACATTAACACTCAAAATATATAACATTAGATTTCCATTTACTTCAGTAACTAAAAAGCTTTACATATAGAGTTAATTCTGATTTCAGTTTTATAACTGAAGGTAACTGCACAAATGAAAGGCATGAGGATTTTGCATATTTTTCATTGATTTTATTTTTTTAAGCTATTTTCTTCATTTTTGAAAATTCCAAAAATTGTACGGTGTCACCCAAAACTTATGAACTAATATAGAATTTTCTGTAGCAATGCATTTGACAAACTTAGGTCAAATTGCATTCCAAGTTTGAAGGTATTTGGGTCACAAACAAGAAAGTTATAAGTGGCAAAAAATGATAAAATATTACATTTGTGGAGAATGCACTAAAAAAAAAAAAACAAACTACAGATAGATATGGTATTATTGAATCACACTTCTTCCTCTAATTTTCACCATCTTTTCCACTATTTCAAATGGATATCTACTTATTAATAAACGAGACATCTAAATGGCTAAAAATATCATCTATAAAAATTATTTTTTCAACTCTAGGAGATACCTAAAGTATTTCATTCTAATAATCTAAGAAAGAAAAAAATGAGACTAGATAATATCATATTTCAACTATTTCTGGGTAGGTGAGAGTACTAAAAGAAATAAATAAATAATTTTAAAAAAATGTTTTCCCTCTACAGTCAAAACATTGGAATTCTAAGGATTCTATAGAAGTTTGGTATTGTTTTGATGTCAGTTTTTTGTTGAAGTTTAACTAATAGCAAGATTCTTACTTTTACAACCTATGTAAGATGACTATCTAAATATTTCCCCATTAAAAATTTTTCAAGTATAGTTGAGTACTCAGAACTGTATAAAAACTTTTCTTCCAATGAATTATTCAAGTAATAGGCAATTTCATATAATTAAAATGAAAATTAGCTTTATGTAAAGGAAATATTCATTATTTGAAAAAATTTCATGGCCTCTCACCCACAATCAATTATCCATAAAATCATGTATCATTCAGAATCGCTGCCATAATTCCAATGTCAGAATAAAAACTACACCAATCAATTAAATGTTGCCAACACCTGCTTGTTTCATTTTAGTTTTCCCATGCCAAGCTTCTCTAGTCATTTGCCAACTCCATCATTTAGTTCAAATTGTCTCATTCATGTAGTGAATGTCAGAAGCAGCACAGCATGGGAAATTAATGAACGTGTTGGTGACATTTTATTAATAGATGCAGTTTTCACTAGATCAAAGATTTTATTCCGATATCAGTAGTTACCACCCACCATGCAGCACTGCAGTTGGTAGTAGATGTGTCCTAGTTGTTTTACAAGCCTCATGTGAGCCAGGCAGCACATTTTTCTTCATTATTTTACAGTAATGGCTGATCCAAGAAGTTCTTTTACCCCTATTTTGGCTGGTATGATAGCAGCAGTAGTAAGAATGGTAGAAGACCATTAGCTGATATGAGTTGTGAAACAGTTAAAGCATAAGTGCATGCTGGAAAATCAAGTGGGTGGTGCAAAATGGCAGAGAAATGTTCTACAAAAAAAAAGTGGAGTTGATGCTGAACAATCGATCATCTATGACTTGAGGACAAAAAAAAAAAAAGACTCTAAAGTTTTATGCAGAAAATGACTCAGTCAAGGGAGTGACTAAACACAAAGCATTATGTAGTCCATAAAGCAGTGATTTGGACAATGTTTTGTATGAATGATTTCAGCAGCGTCATTGCCAAGGTGTGCCTGTATTGGGACCAATGCTAACAGAGAAAGCCACAGCATATCATAGTGAAATGAAAATCAAAAGTAGCTGATTCCTCTACTGGATGGTTACAAAATTTTAATTTCCATAGTATCCATCACCTCAAAGCAAATAATGAAATTTATCAGTTGACCATGAAGCAGCTGAATGTATGTCAAAGGTTTTGCCTAGTTGGTAAAAGATTATTATTAACAATGTTGACAAGACAACATTATTTTGGAAATGTTTGCCATTAAACATTTTTTTTTTGTAATGACAAGAAATTAACATCTGGAGTTAAAGAATCAAAGAAGAGACTTACTGAGTTGGTGTGTGCTAATGCAGCCAGCATACACAAGTGCAAATTGCTCACCTCGTTCCTAAAAAGGGATTAAAGTTTTCCCCATAATTTACTAGTCCAACAAACAAGCTTTGATTACCCAAAAACATATAACTGGTTTGACAACTATTTCATTGTCAAAGCCAGGGAAGATTGCCAAAAGGGCAAGCTTCCAGAAGATTGAAATATTATGTTGCTTATTTTGCTTACCCAGCTGCAAAAACTAAGGTGACTCACAATGTTTTTGCCACCTATCTGCACTTCCCTGATTCAGCCAGTCAATCATCAGGAATATGAAATACCACTATCATAGTGAATTCACCCAAAAATTTATCAATCAAGCTGGATCTGATGGGTAAAGTTTTAAGATGACTCACCGTAAAGGGGACAGTTTGGTGTGTGGCTCATGCTTGGGATGGTGTTCTGCCTTCTATTCTTAAGCAGATATGGTGCAATATCTGGTCTGATGATGAAAGATTCAAGATATCACAGAAAAGCTCAAACATTGCTGGCCTGATGAGATATGTAAAAAGATTGAATAACACTGTTTCTGACCTGTAATTTTTAACACTAAATCTGTAGAAAGAGACAACATCTATGATGAAAATAAGCAAGTTTCACAAGAAAAAATTATCATGACAAAGAGAATAGTTACCTTTACCCATCTGATTAATTTTCTTGAGCATAAATTTTGTATTGTGCAATGCACCAGATAAAAGACAAACTTACAAAGAGGAGGCCTAAAAGTATGAAGCAAAACAGATTGGTGGTACTATTCCAAAACGTTTACATTGATTATGTTCAGCAGTCTACAGTAACACCAACTCCATTATCGATCCCTCCATACTTGGTGATAAAAAGCTAAATTTAGGAATCTTACTGGTAATGTCAGTGATGAATCACCTGCACCATCAGCTACACTCAAGTCAACTGTCTCATATTCTGTTGTTTAGCTATCCCAGATAATCCATAATTCATCTATATCACATAGGAATCATCACATAGGAATCTTCAATTTAGAAGCCATTACTTAAAGGATTTATTGGTAAGTACAGTACAAGCTTTATTTTTTTTATTTCTTTCTAACAATTACATGCCTATAATAATACAATACGTTTTATTATACAGTACAGTATATTTATTTGATTTGATTGCTTTTATATATAGTACATATGTATAAAGTGTATAATAACTATGTTTATTAATACTCATTTGGAAGGGGCAAATAATGCTTTATTACACAATGATGTGATATCTATTAAACAGACATTGTTTATCCAGAATATCAATGGTCCTGACCACTCCAAATAAAAGTTCTACTGTATTTATGGGTTTTTTTTCAGTATCATAAGTTGATCTCAAACTTTTACAAAAGAAAATATCACTAAAAAAATTAAGAACCTTCCAAAAACAAAAACAAATTTGCATTAATAATATTAAAGTTATAAAAAATAATTAAATTATCCTTATTTGTTGTTTCATCAGGAAATGAACATATACACTGGTTTGACACTTTATTAAGTCCTATGTAGCCTTTCAGGGCCTGGTCTGAATGCAGATGCAAATTTGGTTGACCACATGCCATGACATGTGATCCCTGCAGCATTATGAGTTAGATAGACATATTTGCAGTCAGTCTAATAGATATGGGGAAAGGCAAAGACATTATAGCATTCAAGAGAGACATGGTAGTTTGTACATGTCTAGCAGGTGCCAGAGTGGCCAAGACAATAGTGATAAAAAGAGAAGATGGTTAGACAGGATAACGTCCAACTGTCCATTGTCAAACAATAGACCAAATAACAGACATTCAATGCAAGACAATTTGCACCCATCTCCAGCCAAATGATGTGAAGAATCTTGCAATTGATGGATTATGGAAGTAGGAGAACAATGTGTAAACAACTGATCACAGTTACAAACATGAAAAGATATCTCATGTGGTATAAAGAGTGCAGATATTAAGCTGAGCACAAGTGATAAAAAGTGATCTGGTTTGATGAGTCTCACTTCTCCCATTTTTGCTTAGATGGAAGACAGAAAGAGTTGGAGAAGGTTATACAAATCACTCAACTCCTTGTGAAAAATCCCATCTGTTCAGGCTTCTGGCAATAGAGTCATGGTTTAGAGAGCATGTTTTGCCAGCATGCCCTAGGCCCTCTGGTCCCTTTATAAGACATGATGAATGCCAAATTATACTAAGTATTATTTCCGATTAGTTACATTCAGCAATGCTTCATGTATACCCTAATGGAGATGGCTACTGCTAAGATGACAATGCTCCACATGTTCATGGTTTGATTTGATGAATATGGTAGAGGTTTCAAGCATCTCCCATGGTCAGCACAATACCTGAACCTTAATCCAAATGAGCATCTATGAGTGAACTGAAAAGACACAGTAACCATCATGATCATCTGCCTACCTTGCTCCATACATTACCTTATAATAAATATTAATGACTAAATAGGGAAATGTTTCTCAGGACACCTTTCAATATGTTGTGGATTTCAAGCCAATTGGGCGAAAGGTGACCCAACTCATAGTTATGCATAAGCCATAATAAAGTAGCCAGCCAGTGTATGTAGCTTGTTTTATCATTATTATACTCATTTTTCCTATTTAGTTTAGCTAATCAAAGCTAACAAGTTCAATATGAAACATCTTGAGGGTTAATTTAATTATAGTTTTTAATAAACTTTAAATCTTAAATATTTCATCATTTCCTAACTTCTTTTTTAACCCAACTCCTTGAGCTTATCTATAAGCTGCATTCTTTCTCTTCAAAAGTCTTTTATTTACTTTTTTCTTTTTTTTAGTTTTGTTTTTACTGGTAGCTAACATAAAAACTTTTAAAGTTTAATTAGTAATTTTTTTTCTTTTTTTACATATACTTTATTTTATATTAGTGCATATGATATGCTTGATATAACAGATAAATAAAACATTAGCTATTCATCTGGACAACCTTTTCAACAAAAACTTGTTTGTTTAATGTTTTACAATAATCTAGCCATTTGTTCTTTTTTTAGGGTGAAAGGTCAATACAACTGGCTATAATAATTGTTTGTACAGTTTATAGTGTGGTGAAATTTCACTAAAATAACAAGTCTGAACCATGCATAGGTATGTAACAAGTTTTATTTAGAATGCAAAAACTTATTTTATAAGTAATGATCAAACATTTACTTTTTCACAAGATCTACATGAAACAAACCATTTTTATCTCTAGGTATCTGTAAACCAAAAAACCACCCAAAAATTAGTTGACAAATCAGGTTATAATAAAGTTTTGGTAAATAATTGTATATGACCAATCAGAATTCAGACAAATTAGCAGATCAGACACAAAGTATATAATAAAATCTGGATTTTTTTTATTTTTGTTTCAGTTATAAAATTGATTACTGCAGAGTTTTGCATAAGTTTAAGAAATCTGTAAAACTGGCAGATATATAATCCAATAATAAACAAGAATAATAAGATACCAGCATCCTTGTTGGCTAATGAAGTAAAGAATGCCACTATGGTTGATACTCAAAGCTTTGTAGCATGTTAAAAATGACAATTTGGCAGATAGGGTGGCCAGAAACTTTTCAGTGCTGTAAAGCCTTAAGCACCTTAACTAGGCCATGGATTAAATAAGTGGTCAAATAAATCAAAATGTAACATGTCTGGCTCCAATGGATACTGCATAGTGTAACAAAAGTCAGAATACCATCCAAAAATCAGTAACCCATTGTAAAGCCTGGTGGTAGTAATGTCTTGGTATGGGGCTAACTGGGGGCCAAGGGTACTACTACTGGTCATTTCACTGAAGGGAATATGGATTCAAAGTTGTAAGGAATTCTGAATAAAATGCAGCCTTCTACCAAGAAACTAATGGGTTGAAATACATCTTTCAACATTGTGACCCAAAGTATATTAAAACAAGGAAAGACATTCTTGGACAAGAAACAAGCAAATATCTGCAGTGAAAGCCTTTCAAAGCACTGACCTAAATTAAAACAAAGGCACATTTATGTTTGATCAAAAGTATAAAGGACAATTCAGAGCCTGGTGAGTGTGCTAAGCTGGTGGCCAATATGCTTAAGAGATCATGCCATGCATGATCCAGGCATGTTGTGAGCCTACTTGGTTACTTAGATATTTTTTTTTATTATTTCTTGGAGCTAATAATGGTTTGTGTTTCATGTAGGTCTTGTGAAATAGTAAATATGTTTGATCATTTTCTATATGGTTAGTTAAATGTGGTCCAAACTTGTTACTTTAGTCAAATATCATCACACTGTCAACTATTCTTTTTGCAGCTACTATATTTAGAAGTTTTTTCTCCAATCAATGTTGATTAAAATAAATAACTGTATTGGGAGAGTGCCAGACACAAGTATATCATGTCCAAATAGTTTCAACAACATGGTATATAAACAGTAGGAATTTATCATCATTATATAAGAGAGAGAGAGAGAGAGATCATTTGCATGTTCTTCATAAATCTAACTTGATTTACTACATTTCACCTAGGATCAATAAATTCACCAAATAAATTTTAAATGCAAAAGGTGAAGCAGTACTGATTAAAAATAAAACAAGTAAAGACAGCACAAGAGAAGCACACGGGTGTCAGGTTTATTTGCGTTTTAGTTCATAATTTGTTTTCCAGTAATTATTCTTCTTCAGTGATTATCCAGATTTATTTTAATTTAAGAAGCATAGAAACACTGAAACAAATGACATTTTTTTAAAAAGCAAAGAAATTACCCAGTAATCCACTAAAGGTAGCCAACTAACAATGTTTGCACACTATGGTCATCATTGTGGCAACTAAGATTTGATTTCCCTTGATGTGTCAGGGAATGTTTGGTTCTTAGCTTCTTTCTTTCATTATGGCAGCCATGTACTGAGCACTTTCATGCTGGCTGTTGCTTTAAATGCCAAATACCTTTTTCTACTGAATCTAGTGCTCTTAGTCTTGCCATGAGCCAACAACAACAAACAATTCACCAAATAATCTTTATAGCCAACCATCTAAGTAATCAAAATAACCAGCTCTTCAAGTACTGAAATACTCAGCCACACATTCCAATGCCTTTTATGAATGTTCATTTGTTACTGCTTTGAAAAAGCTTTCCTATGAAAAACACCAACTATATATATATATATTTTTTTTTTTTAATATGGGAACATCACTTTCAAAGAAAATTTTTCATGCCGTGCTTGTATATGTAACTTTAGATTTCCTAACTGTCACTAAGATAAATTAAAAGTCAGTAACTATAACAAATGCACAGCAAGGAAAACTGTCAGTATTAACTTGACTTGACTAGACTGATATGATGTCTAAACAAGTTTCTACAGGTGTCTGACTATTTAAAGCTGTCTCTTTTATCATCATAAAATCGCATGTAAATGCATAAAAGTTCATCATCCCACATGAACCAAAGGAGAAAAATGCGCTTTCCAATCTATTAATAATGGAAACATGTCAGTTTTGTTTGTTTTGTTTTTTTGGTTTTTTTGTGTCTAGTTGCTATTTTGTTTTTTTCTCCTGGCATCCTAGATGAAAGGATAAGTAATGTTTACACATACTAAAAAATAACCGAAACTTTGCACTCATGTGTTGTTAGACTTTTTTCTAACTATTTCTAATCAAATGCACATTGCCAAAAAATCTGGCTTATTTCATTGCTAATTAGGGCAAATTCAAAAGTAACAAAACACAAGTTAAATTAAAATGAGAAACACAAATAACAACACTAAGCTACAGAAGTGATTTTCTATCTGCTCAACATTTTCTTACCATCTTGGATGATAAATAGATGCAACAAAAAATTTGTTTCTGCAGAATGACATCGGTCTTTTTTTATCATTATTTTTAAATCTCCTCTGTTTATTCCTACAATCTTGGGAGCCATAACCAATGACAGTGACATTCACCAACACAGTCTACAGTGTTCTGGAAAAAATGGCAAGTGCTAAATGCTTTTCAATTTTGCTACAATGTACATATAGAAACCAGTGTCTGAATATCATTGATTTAATTAATACTAATTTGACTGGCAGTTACATTGTTACTAATTGAAAGTGTTATCTTTAAACAAAAGTTTTATTTTCAAAACTATTTTAGCTCTGGGGAAATTTAAATAAACAAAATTATAAGGTTCATCAGTATCAAATAATTCGAATGCAAAACCACATTTTTCACTGGATTTAATTTTATTGTGTAAGTTTTAAATGTAGCATCTAAATCTAGTTTAAAGACTACTTAAGCAATATGAATAGAAAATCAGTTTTGAATTGATATGAAAGCAAATGTAGAAAAAAAGGAAACACTAAATGATAGCATGTATTTATTTCTATCAAACTTCTTGGGAGTTTAATGAACTTAATATGAAAATAATTAAAAAGACTAAATTTACTGGAAAAACAGATAGTTAGTTCATTGATCTACCTCTGAAATCAGTTAATTAGTCTCATCTTATTAAAGGTATTCCACTGATTTAAGATGATGACATTTTATATAATTATGACTAATTCAAAAATATCCGACAACCCAAAAATTCTAATATAAAGATTTCTTCACAGTACAAAGGTTAGTTAAGAAAAAATAATGAACCAATTGGAAAGAGTTTGTAAACATCAACATACGTCAGCATTTAAAATGTAAAAAGTAGTTTATAAAGTTACACTTGTTGCTTACATGAGTCCACTGTATTTTAATTTCCATACTGTACAGCTAAATACTGTATAAAAAATGGTGGGGGGGTTACAATTGATGCCCCAGCCATGTTTAGGCTCAGAGCAGCCACCCTGTCCACCCTCCCCACATCATTACACCACTGATATCAGTATTGATTAAAGTCAGTAATGTCATCATCTTAAATCAGTGGAATACTTTTAATAAGATGAGACTAATTAACTGATTTCAGAGTTAGTTCATTGATCTACCTATCTATTTTCCCAGCAAATTTAGTCTTTTTAATTATTTTCATATTATGCTCATTAAACTCCCAAGAAGTTTGATAGAAATAAATACATGCTATTATTTAGTGTTTCCTTTTTTTTTTTCCCAATTACACATAAAGCAAGTAATCATGGAGTATTGTGGCTTCTAGAGCAGGTCAAATATCTTCGCAGTCTGTATTTTCATTGATATCATCTGGTACTAGGTGCTATCACAGTTAGTTATTGTTCCTTTCAGTGCTATTATTTCCCATAGCATAGCAACCTCCTAATTGCATAAAACATTACTAACAAGCCTTGATAGAGAACACTACTCGAATAAAGCAAATGAGGCAAATAACATTTGGCTCCCAGTTGCTGATGAAATCAAAGTAAAAAAATCTAAAGAAAATGCAGAAAAAAAAAAATCTATCAAGGCTACAAAACCATGATACAGGTATGATTCAAGTTATTAATATTCATAATTTTTCAGGATAAGACATTTTCTTGAAATACTGGCACTAATATAAACAGGAAGAAAAAAGTTTACAACGGTTATATCAGTATTTTATAAGCCTTATGTTCTATTTAAACAGTTGACTTTTAACGGTGAACACTATCAGAACTACAGTCATATTTTATTTTGTGTGCCACTCCCACAACTTTGAATTTAAATGTGGGCCAAGAAACAATATATTAAGCAAAGAAACTTTTAATATAAAAAACAAATGTAATTACAGTGCATTTTAGTAATGCCTTAATAAATTAAGCATACACAATATAAAACTTATTTAAATTTTAAAAGAACCAGATGAAATACCGATTCAATAGATAAATTAAATTTTTCCTCTTTTAGCATATTTTGCATGTAAGAAGCCTATCTCAACATAAGGTCAAACCCCCTAGTACATATTATCTTTTAGTTGCACTTCTACCATTGGTGGTATATTCAGTCACAGCATAAAGGTTGCTACATAGCTAAAATTTTCAAACTAAATTAACTTAATTTGCTCCAAGAATAACAAAATCTTAATGAAAGTTAGGTCAGCAGATTGACCTACTAATGCTCATACAGAAAAAAACTAGAACAAGGAAATGTAGCTAAAAAAAAAAAGATTAATTTTCATATTTCCTAGAAGCAAGAGTCCTTAAAGATAGTGTGGGCCCACCTGCTAAGAGACCAAAATAAAGAGTTAGCTACAACAAAGAAATACAGAGCTTCTCACCTATAGTATACGGACAGCTATAAGGGATGCCTAGTTAACAGTGGTGGTAAAATATAAAAGCTTAGCAAACAAAAGTAAACAGGCTTGCAGAGACCAGGGCTCCAAAAATTTCAAAAAAATTTAGTAAGCAGCAAAATTTTCTAGTTGCCAGCTAAAATAGAGTCAGAGTTGGTGGGGAAAACAAAAATGCATTTTTTTGTATTCCAGGCAGCCCTAAGCTTGGCTAATTAACCAAGTATCTGAAAATTGCTTTTCTGTCACTCACACTGGAGTTCATGATCATGTACTTCTTGTATAAGTAAAGCTGTACATATTTTCTGAAAATGACTTCGGTTGGAAAGACATACCATCCTGCCGATTTTCAGAAGGAACTGTTTTACAACTTTTCAAGTTAAATATTTTTAGCAATAGAAAATTTATATAAACTCACAACTAGTACACTGATCAGAGAATTGCCATTTCTCTCTCAGGTTTCTACAACAGAATGTAAATAGTGTGACAACAGGGATAAGCACCACAACTAAAAATGTCCTAGACTGATTTTGAAATAACAATTAGGAACAATGGTGTAAATAGCTCTCACATGGAGTTACAGAAACTGAGCATAAAAACTTCAGTATTTTGAATATTCTGCTTACAAAACATACACTTCACATTCTTTATTGTAAAGCTTTTTATTTGTAGCTATAAGAATGCAAACAAATTTGATACATGCTTATCAATTTTGTGATTTACTTACTGATTAACATGAGCTGTGGAGTTTTTCTTTGTATCAACTGTAATAGGTAGTAAGTTTTTCCATATATGTGCAAATTATTCAGAGCAACTTGAAGTTTTGTGAAACTTACATGTCTAATTTTTTTGCATTCTAGAAAAAAAATCATTTCTACTGAGATAATAAACTAAATAATTTCTAAAAATTTGTTTACTAACTAAATAATTCTTTATTTTAATTCTGTAAACAAAGATTCTTTTCACCCAGCTGACATTATTTAAACTTTTAATAAAGTTCAAATGGATTACAGTCTATAGTTCCTAGTTAAAATATATTAATTGTTTCATTATGTATATAAACTTTTTTGCTAGATGAAATAATCCACTCACTCATCCCAATTATGTACATTAGTTGTACCAGATACATTCAGCTTTTTTAAAAAAAATTTTAATTTCTCTCTCTCATGCACAGAAATATAAAAACAACCAAAAATAGATATTAAAAAACAGCCTTTAAGCAAAATAATACATTGAATAAAATGATTTACTATAGTTTTCATAAAACTGATTTCCAAAAATTTAAAGATCATTCAAAATGCAAGCAATGAAGGTTTGCCAAATTAAATCTCTCCTTTTTAAACAGTATATATATATATATATAATCCTGATTCATGATAACCCAGAGCAAGATGAAATCCTTTTTCTGAGAATCCAACATTCTCCCACTCTTAAATTTATTATGCTTTTATATGCATCTGCATGAAAAATATTTAATCTTAAACAAAAATAATAAATGTAAATGGATGTTAACCAAAGCATAACTTAAATTACTGTTTATTACCAAACTAAAAAGAATTTTAAACTAAAATCACTAGCAAGAGAGAGAGAGAGAGTAGGATATAGTGACAGCTAAATGAATTAAATGACAAGTCCAGATTTAGAAGAAAAAAAGAAAAAACAATAGTATTAATAATGGAGCAAAAAAACTTTGCTAATTTAATTTTGGTTTTTTGATGGTGAACAAACAGGGATCCCAAACAAGAATCCATGCAAAAATTGGCTATGATGATCACTAGTATTAAAAAATTCCTTTTAAATTATACTTTTTGACTGCCATTAATGTGGTCTCATTTTTTATTTTAACAGCAAACAACTTATATATCCATGCCGTTTGAAAAAAAAAAGAAAAGGAAGGAAGGAAAAAATGCTTATCTTCAAATGAGACAAGGGCAGATTTCACAAGCTGCTGACATTAAGGCAAA
The DNA here is from genome assembly GCA_018389105.1 of Nautilus pompilius. Lineage (NCBI taxonomy): Eukaryota > Metazoa > Mollusca > Cephalopoda > Nautilida > Nautilidae > Nautilus > Nautilus pompilius. The sequence continues at coordinate 2,560,129 of JACATO010000337.1, forward strand.
TATACTAAAGCAACAATCATGAATTTTTTTCTGCATAGAATGTCAGGAAATGTTGCATGACAATTGATCATATCTGGCAAACTCTCTAAATAGGATAGTCATTTTATTAGATACTCAATCCATCAACTGACAAAAACTTTTTAAATGCCTTTTATCGACTGATCTGGAACATAAAGCTGCATAAAAGAAACAACAGGCATACAAAGATATATTTAGCGAGTCACAAGCAATATATATATAGCAGATTCTGTAGAAAAAGAAAAGTAATTAAAAGTTGTCCACAATGGTTATCCGTTTTTTTATTATTACCTTCATCAATATCAATTATCTATGATTTCAATAGATTTCCTAATATTTGTCTGCTCTGAGCCAATCACTGACATTTAACCCTTACTTTATAAATTAAACCATTTTCAAAGGAATATTTACTCATTTAAAAAAATTAATAAAATAAAGAAAATAAGTATCACTTATAGATGAGATTCCTGCTTAATATCCAATGTAATTTTTTTTACTTGTGTAAGAAACCACAGCACTAAAATATAGCTTTTCCTCAAACTTCAGGTGACATTAACTTCTCTTTCCTGAGTCTCTTGTACATGGTAGCCTCCTGGCTTCACATAAAAAATAAAACTAATACAATGCAGTAAGAAAAATTTTAAATCACAGCAGTGCTTTAAGTGAAACCTGGTTATGTAGGGTTCTAGAGGTTTAGAGGTAATCTTGAAATAAAAACAGAGGCCAATGTTTGAATTTCTTTCAACATCTTTAAAATATAAGATTTTGTGTAATCTTCTCAGATAGGGTAACCAAATAGTTATGCATATATTTTTTTTTAAATTTTTAGCCTAATCAATAATTCTTGTTCTATGAAAAAATGATGCATAAAATGAACAAAGGCAATAATCTGGTATCTCATTAACGTGTCAAATATCTGAAATTCTTTTTTTCTAAAAAGTTAAGTTAAAATCATTTTTAAAAACTATCAAAATAATAAATAATCAAAGTCATGTAGGATTTGCACTAAACTAAATGATAAATAAAGAGATTACTGTATTGGCAAGCACAGATTATATATTCCCATCTTAAAGCTGAATTTACTTGCTTATAGACATTATGCAATTGTTTTGTTTTAAGGTAAAATAAAAATATCAAATTGACAAGATCAGCTACCCAGATCATGATACAAAGCAAGCGAAAGCAAAATTTGAATTTTACCCATGTTTTATAATGACATGTGTGTAATACTTAATACTTTTAAATTAATGCTGATGTAACTACGAGACTTGGATCATTTTTTAAGATTTTGCTGTCCTTATTAAATAATTATTATAGAAATTAATATAAATCAATTTTGAATGACATCCGATAAAATCTTTCTGGTGATTGTTTTCTGATAAACAACAATGACAGCAATAGTGAAAGCATGACCAGGAAAAGAACTAAAAGCTTCAATAAAGTGACATATTCTCAAACTTATTATTTCAAACAGCAAGAAAACTGTCATTTTATTAATCACATTACATCTAGTTTAAGAAATGAGTGAGTGGTGACATGTGATGAGCAGAAGTGGCATGTGTAAGCCATGGAAAATACTGAAATATGGATGGAGGATACAAATAGAAGTGAAAAATTTACTATTAGACAAAGAAAGTGCCCCTTGCAGCATAAAGATCTGTTGGACTTAATCTAACTTTTTGATGAAGTCAGTTAAAACTACCAAGGAGTGTCTGTGCTCCCCCCTCATAACAAATCCATTGCCTTTCAATCTTCCTGGCCTTCCCGGATCAACATATAGCTTTAGAGGATGGCATATCCACTTCAACCAAAATCATTTTCAGAAGATATGTAAGGTTTCACTTACACAAAAAGTGTGATCATGAAGTATGTTAGTGACAAAGTAATTTTCGGATACTTAGTTAATTAACCAAATTTTACTGCCTAGTAGGCTAAAATATTCACTTGACCTCTTTACCATGACCTACTTTATCTGATAACTAGAAAGTTTTTCTGACAACAAAATATTTTGAAATTTTTAGAGCCCCTGCTAATGTTAGTAAATTGTAGAGTATTGTAAACATTTCTTTACTACTATTATCGTAATCATAGTTCTCAAGGTTATTATTAGTCTCGTAGCCACTATTTCAGAGATGTAATTAATTATGGATACATGATTACTTTTGCATATGTCCTTAAATTATATTTCAGCTGAAGAAATGTGGCTTTCTGAGTGAACTTACATTCATGCTGATTTCTTGAGCTATTTTGCCTGTTTCATTTTGCTTCAGTTTAATGTTTTTTTTTTTTACCTTTACCTTCTGAACACAGCTTGGATTCCATATCTTTGTGATGTAAGATTTTTATTTATATTTCATTTATTTTTCTATCAAACCAAAACAATTCATAGACAGACTTAGTGATTTTAGATTGTGTATGCCTTTCTTCTGAGAGTTATTTGCAGGTTTAGAACAATAGCAGACCAAGACTTTATGTAGTGAATGCTTCCATGTATTAAATATATTTTAGAATTCAGATTTTTTGGTGCAACCTTTCTAGATCTTTGTTTGCATTTTTTTTTTTTTTTATCTTATTTCTAAAGCATTTGAATCCATGATTTTGACAAAATCATTTTGTCTAGATTTTTACCTTGGTTTGGAGTTTAATCTTTTTTTTTTAATTTTTACCTGTTTGACTTTCAACTAAAACTATCTTGCTTCTGCATGCATGTGTGTGTGTGTGTGTGTGTGTGTGCATACATATTTCTAGCAACATTTCAGTATTAATGAATTTAATTATCTTTAATTTGCCTTGATATTTGTGGAGTGTATTTTAGAGTCTAGTTATTACAAAGGTCAGTCTGTTTCTTTTTCTGATCATGCATGTAACAGTTATTGAGGATTTTTTGTTGCTTTTTTACTGGCTTTTATTATTGATAACATAATAGTTTTAAGCATCTTAAAACAATATCTTGTGCCATCATCAAAATTATTCTGATAAAACATTATTATTAAGTTACTTTCAAACTACAAAAATTTACATTATTAAATGTTAATGATAAGCAACTAAAATATTTCACTAATACTTATAACTTTAATAAATAAATCATATTATTTCTAAATCACAAAATAATTTTTTATGCAATATGCATATGTGAAATAATTTAAAAGGCTTAACAGATTGTTTCTTTTCAGAACTATATAATTATAAAATGAGAATGCATTTTACATCCAAAAGAAGAAAACCTCTTCCATTCTCTTCTTTGGCTTTTTTAAGTTATTTTTAATTTATAAAATTAAAAGGAAAATAAAATGAATTAAGTTATTTATTGTGCTATAATTGACAGTGGAGTACTAAAATCCAATAATTATCAAGTCGTTAACAAATTTCCCTACAAATTTAATGCATCATCAATCATGCCGAATTCAACTACTGCTTACTGTCAATTGTGTGTGGTTTAGTACAGGAGTGAAGAACCTGCAGCTTTTGTCACTTTTTAATGAGGCCCACAACACAAGTCAATTTTAGTTTCCTAGTCCCAGAATGGACTCATCGCCACCTTACAACAACAATATGACTCTAGCCTAATGTAAAAATGTACAATACTTTTGTCTACAAGTGATGACATAATATAGCTTCACTCAATTTTGAAACAATAAGTAAAATGATATCCTGGGTAGAAAAAGAAAAGAGTACATTGGTGTGTAGTAAATCTAAAGGATCTAACCATGTAAGACATACTGTAAATTTATTATTCTGTTAAAAATGTCTCTCATTAATCAACAGGCTATGTGAGCATTTTTATCAAGTATTTTTATTATTAATGGCTAGCATTAATCATAATTAAATTTTTGATTAAATAAAATTGAAATTCAAAATAAAATTTACTTAATGTTTTCATTAACCACATTAACATAAAATAGAATACAGTTAGAGAAACATTATCATTATGCAGCTCACTGAGAGATGTTGTGTTGTCACTGTGGCCCCTTGGTATAAAAAGTCCCCCCCACAAACATACAATTTTCTAGAAAAAATTGGCAAGTAAAAATAAAAAAAATCAAAAAAATAAATTTATAAGCTCAAAATTTGGTAGTATATGATATGATAAATTAATTTTTTTAAATTCAATTACAGAATCAATTTTAAAGACCATTCTAAAATGTTCCTGTTTTATTTCTACAAAAAAAAATATACTTATTGATTAAAAAATACAAGATATCTTTGCATACAATGAAAAAACTTCTACTAAAAGTTAGTGATATTACTTCAATGTCTGATAATAAACATGCTAAATTCAAGTGAGTAATCTTGAGATCATTCAACAGTATAGATTTGATTCTTTTTGTTTCTGCACAATTTCTGTACCATTTTACTCAAAACAAAGATTTTTATTCTGACTAAAAGCAAAAGAATGTTTGTATTATATCTAGTTTTATTTATTTTGAATTCTCAAGCATACCCAGATATGTAAATTTGAATTACATAATACTATATGTATAATTTTGAAAATCTCATAAGTTTTACTGGTCAAATATTAGAGCCTCTTCAAAGTATCAGAGATTACTTGTTTATACTTTTCTTACCAAATGTAAGTCCCATATTTACAATGCAAAAAGGTACATACTAAGTAAATATATTCCTGTATACATAGTTTCCTATAAAAAGTAGTTAAATACTTCAATTCTTATTGCTTGTTCTATTTCCAGTAATTTATTACAACTGGAAAAAGATATTCACAACCAGAATACTCAAGCCAAAAGTTATTTTTTACTCTCTTCATTAAAATACAAAAGAATGTTCTTTCTCTCCATATTTTTTTCTGTACTTGCATACATAAACACACAAACATACCCCAGCATAAAAGACCACTATCAAATTAACTATGATTTTTTTTTTTTTTTGGAGTGAATACAATCTTTTATTGAAAAATAATATTTAAAATGTTTAAAATAATAATCTGAAAGATTAACAATATTATTGAAGATGCACCTCAAAAAATTTTAGTTACTCCCCTTAAAAAAATTCTTTTCAAAAGCACAATAACTTCTTTGTAAATCACTGTTCTGACCTTGCAAGGACATCTCACAGATATTACCTAAAAGAGGGAAGTATGGAGCATCGCCTTGGTGACCAAGCAAGTTATCTGGGTACAGATGTGGTTCTTGTGCAGTCAAGGTGCAGGCTAGTCAAGAGTTAGCCTGTAACCTTATCACAAGTACCCAGCAAATCCCTACCAGAACTCCTGTTTAGCTATGGGAGGAAACCCATGCAGATGGACTGGTACAGAAAAGCAAGAGGAAACAATGCTGCAGGAGGTCACCAAAACAAGTCGAATCCCAACGGGGAAACAAACCCGGGCTCTCCTCATCCCTGGCAGACCAGTGCACTGCACACATGGCCATCTGCCACCCAGCATATTATCTATGAAAATAAAAGAAATTAAGACTAATAAATTAACAATGTCAAAAGCTTCGTTTATGTTTTGTGTGTGTACCTCAACCTGCTTTTAAAATAATTCTGGAAAAGAAAAATGATGATGATAATTAAATGTTTGGAGTTTTTTCCATCATCTCATATGTAAAAAGACCTAAAATGATCACTGCTCAATTTGTGATAAGTATTACAAAAAATATTTTGATCACTATTCTGTATCACATTTGTAAAAGCTTGTACTAATAGTAATTATCAACATTTTATTAGAACAGTTAAAGTAATTTTAAGTACCTTCAGTCTCTCATACTGTGTTGGAGGTTACCTAGAAAGTTTTAAAAGATAATTTAAAGTTACTTCACATTAATCACTGTTATTTTCCTTTTTCGGTCACCATGAATCTTGTATCTTGCTAAATATTTCACTTGCATCAATTGAAAAAAGATAAAAGATTATAATTTGTCTTAATCAAAATAAAACTTTTTAAACAGGAGAACAGCTAATGAAAATTGTCAACAACCCAATTTAGCTAAGTAGAATATTATGATAATAAGCATTTTAAGAAAATAATCCCATTCTTTACCAGATCGGATATCATTTGAGTTAAATTTACGATAAACGATAACCTAGTAACTAACCACACTACGGGAGATATTTTCAGTTGTAGTGTAAAATATGTTTTTTTTTTTAGTCACTTTCTTTTTCTTTCTTTTTTCTCAGATATCGCGAAAGAAACTAAGCTGTCAGTTTTAGGAAGAAAGGAACAAATAACAAACATAAAATCATCAGATGCATAATTAATTTATTATAACCCAATAAAATAAAACAACTTAAGACGACTTAAGTCTAGTGCCGGCTGACAGGTTGTCCGTAGAGATATTAAAGACAAAACGAGCCTATTATAATTTAATACATACATACACTATTTAGACCAACAGGGTACATGGGGCATTCTGAGGAAAAACTCAAAAGACTGAATAAGAATCACGAACCCAAAAAAAAAAAAAAAAAATTATTATTATGATGATGTGAAGACTTTAGTCGACAGATTATATTAGCTAACTAAGGAAGAGTATCGGTATCACCTCGTCTTCATCGTGTAATCCAACATCCTATTTCAGAAACAACAATGCAATACTGAAAGCAGAGTACTTAAAACACATCTACTTTTTGTTAAACAGAAATAAAGGATATTCATTAAAAAAACGGGAGGGTAAAAATCCTAGAAATAGAGAAGTAGGTGTAATGTCATTTATAAAGTGCCAAGAAAAATATTATTTGGCGAACCGGACGCTATTTACGCTGTTTTCACAAATCAAAAAAATGCGTTACTCACCTTCTCAAGACTTCATGCCTCAATAACTAAATCCAGAGATGCCGTTTTAATATATTACTACAATCTTTGACACACCATATATCCCAAACCCCGTGCAGCCATATCATCATTCCGGCAAGTTAATGTTGACATCTCCAGCCAATTAACGACGAGAAGAGAAACACGTGACACAGCTGGCTTTATATTTCCTTCACTCCATCACTAGAGAGCGTCGTTATTTTTATTCTTCCTCAAAATGCTTCTGTCTGAAATTTTCTGATAGGTAGATTATTTTAGTTTGGGCAGATGTCTTGTTTATTTTTTTGTCAGCTCGGTTGCACGAACAACTGGATCAATCTATGTAATTTGTAAACCTCTAAGTAACTGGCTAGATTTTACGTTTGTGTTAGCCTTCGCTATATAACCTTATTAGGTGTATTTATATTAAAAGGTGGTTGTTATCAGTTAATGCTAACAATAACATGGGAAAAACTACCATATTGTATAAGTAATATCTTTTGTCGGTGAAATTTTTAGCAGATTATATTGATGGAGTTTCGACTGATACTGGCGACAGGTGTAAATTTCTCTATAGTAACAGGTTTTACCTGAAATCGAGTACATTGATTGATAACCGATATTTTCTTACCACAATTTTATGCAGTGCTCCAAAACCTGGTTACAAGTAAACACCTTTATAATGCTTGTAGTTTGTGCTTCGAAATTCAAAAAAAAAAAAAAAATCGTTATTTTCCAAAATTAAAATTTTATTATTATTATACTAGTAGTAGTAATAGTAGGATCTAAACCAGAAGAATGTAAGGTTTAATAAAAATAAAGTAAAAATCAGTTAAATTTATTATATTTTTTGTCAAATATCCTCATTTTCAAGTGGATATTTTAAAAATAGTCCAGCCTGGTTGTTTATACGTAATCATTTTTAGATCAGAACAAATAGGTTAAATTGTTTTATTTTGTTATGTATTAGCAGTAGCAAATCAAAACTAAAACACCATAACTAAAATACTTACAAAGTTGTTTGTGGTTTTCTTGACTGGAAGGAAAGCTATGATGTCATCTAAAGATCAGAACAAAAGATTATAGGTGATACGTCATGTCCAGAAAGTACAGGATTAGTTCAGATATTTTCCATCAATGTGTGGTGATTAATGTCTCTTTTTAAAATCCAGTAGATTAGCCTTTTTGCTCCTGCTGCAAATAATTTAGAAAATGGTGACAATGAAACTGAGGCAGTGACAACGACCAATGAATCCTCTATCATTATTACTGATCCAAGAATGTGATTTGTAAATGAAGAGCATTGTAATTATTGGTTTAAAGCTGGACTCTGGGAATATATGGTGAGGAAGAAAATCAGAAATGAAGAATTTCTCACAAAAGAAATATTTGTTTTTATACTTTCCAGTGGTGAAACAGTGAAGAGAGACAATGGCTGCTTTATTCCCTGTCAAAAGCAAAGATATTTTAGTTTACTTGCACTCTGTTCTCATTGAAGAGTTTGTTTTATCACTGATTTTAATGACTGGGCACATGCTAACTCAGCAGTAAAAGAACATGAAAATAGTGATGAACATTGAGCAACAACAGTTATCTGGTGGAAACAAGTTGCAATGGAGGGCCATTTGAACTTCAGCAACAAACTGAAACTGAAAAAAGTATTCACATGTAGTACTTCAGTGAACATAGTTTGGTTTTTAAGTTGTTGAGATAATTGGGTCCCCACTCAGAGGCAATTACCCTGGGATGCTTGAGGGAGGTTTGGGAATATAGGTCAAAAAAATCCAAGTGACCTGTTTTATACTATCTGACATTGATCCTGCTCATAGTAAAAAAATTTCTACCTGTTTTCTGCAAGGAAATACAAGTAGCAAAGTATTTCTTGATTTCTGTCAACTCAACCTGATGTATCATGCACTGATAAGTTGATATTTACAATTTGCTATGTAAACCAAAATGATGAACCTCTCAAGTGTTTTTTACATTTATTCCCATCAGCAGTCATACTGAATAAAATATATGTAAATGCACACAGAAAAAAATTAAAATCAATGGAGATCAATATTGATAACAGGACAATCACAAGATAATGTTTCTAATGTGTCAGAATGTTATGATAACCTATAATACAGGATGAGTAATGTTACAGAACTTGCTGACTATATTCCTTATATAGCACATTTATTGAATTTGGTAGGGAGTCAGTGTTAATTGTTGCCCTGAAGCAATAATCTTCATTGGACTTCTGAATAAAATGCATGCATTCCCTGCTAGGTCCCAGCAATGATAAGCTGTTCTGAAAAGTAGCTTAGCACTACACCAAATGAGAACAAACAAATTCTCACAGTGAAGACATTGTCATCAACTTAATGGTCCTGTCAGGCAGTCAACTAAAGTGATGTGCTTGAACTACAATAGCCTTTACAATAATTTTAAAGACCAACTGCCAATTACAAGAACAGAGGTAATACACTCTTGTGAATGGTCTTGAACAGTTAAACAGTTAAAAACAATTCATGTTAGTACTCTGGAATAGAGTGCTTAGTCAATGCCACAAAATTAGTGCTTCTCTTCAAAGTGAGACTACTAATAACTTGTTCACTGTAACCACACTGCTACATTTATTCGAGGACTTCAATGATTATCTAAAAGATCAATTTTATGAGATTGATATGATATTCAAAGAAATAGATGCCCTCAATTTCTCAGACATTCAAGACAGACAACAAAAATTTTAGGTGATAAATGCCATTCAGATGAGTCTGAAATATCTGACAAAACATTCTCAAAATTTTCTAATCAACATTTCCAGATAAAAACATTTCTATAGATTTTGAACAAACTGAAATCATCAGTTGTGGAACATCAAGCAGCATACAAACAGATAAATGAAAACTAGTTTTCTACAAGCTTTTGCCAATGCAGATGGTGAAAAGCTGAGAAATGGTCCTCAGTTCACTGGATACAGTTAAAGCAAAAACACCAACTGAACTTTTAAAATTCATTAAATCAAAGAATCTTAATTTCCCATTACCAAATGTCACTGTTTCACTCATAATTTCTGATTCTATACATATGACTGAGTATGAAGGAGTACATTTATTTTCTAAAATATACTATATCAAAAATGAATTTCATTCAACTTCTGGTCAAGAGATGTTGAACTGTCTGGCCATTATGGCAGTTGAAAGCAACATTTCTTGTAGTTCTGACTTTTTAGATATTTTGAATGGCTAAACAGAAATATCATTAGAAAATGTGAAAGTTTTGAGGAAATAAATGATGCACATAGTTACATCTTATAGCATTTCATCGGTTTTATATGTTTTAGATTGTTTGGGATCTGGAGTTTTCAGCAATGAAAACCAAAAATCCTTAATCTGGATTTGACAAGTAGCAGTAACTTTGCTGAACACTGACATTAGTTAAAACTAGTATAATCCAAAATTTATAATCAAACTTCTACCTGCTACTATTGTTGTTTTAAAAAGAGAAAAAACAGAGAAAATAAATGAGATAGAATGCATAAATTAAAATTTTGATTTTAACCCATATTGCTTCTTATCAGTTTATTGTACAAACGTTTTCTTATTTGACCTTGTTGATCAAAGAAATTAATTAATAATAAAATAATAACATAATAATAAAGTACAAAAAAGTAACATGTAATTATGACCATTAATTAGAAATTAAAATTTGGTCTTATTTATGTTTAAAATGAGGAGAAATGTTTTCAATTTCCAGAAAAGACAAAAAAGCTACCCTCAGAAAACAGCTGTGTAATTGCTTATTTGTGGTATCATTGTCATTAGCAAAGAGATGTTTTATACTTTTATTTTACTTTATTTATTTACCTTTCCTTCAATTTTATGTTTTTCATTCTAACAGAACCTTCTATTTCATCTTACTATCTCCTTTGTATGATCTATATCCAAAGGTATTTATTATTTAGCCTTTCTCATTTTCCTATTGATTCAAAAGTAACATCTGATTTTTTTTGTAAATTCAGTGATTATTTGCCCTTCTTATGTAGTAAAGCTAACAATTAAATTGCAATAAATCACAAAGCAATAATTTTAGTTTAAGTTTTTTTTTAATTATAAACATTTATGTGTATTTTAAAATTATTATTTAGCTAATAAATTTCATGTACCACATATGTACATCAGTTTGTGGATATATTTTGTAAGCATGAACTTTTCTTTAATGCAGATTTTTAAATGTAAAATATAGAGAGAATTTTTATATACAAGATTTCTGGATCTTGAATGATGATATTAATATTTAATTAATATCACAATCATTTGTAGAATTAAAGAAAACTTATACACAGTATTTAATATAGTCAATTGATTTTACATTAACATATTAAATTTTGTTTACAATGAATTAATTAAAAAATCTTTCGCTGATGTAACTTACTTTCTAAATAAACTTGAGAAACCTTCCTGCAAAGCTAAATATTTCTAGAATTTTACTAGATTAGAAAGTTTTATGGAACTGGTTTTTTCCATAACTAAAACAATTTTTGTAATAACTTACCATTATCATTAATTTCAGGAAATTTGGTAAATTAAAATTTTTTATACTTTTAAAACATATGGACAAGACTATAGCTCTCCTGTTTAGAATGTGCCTGTGTGTCATAGTTGTGCAAAAGGCAGTAGACTCCTAAAACTAAAACCATGATGGTGGTAAATTGCCAAAATATAGGTTCATTAGATACTTGTATTAATACTAGGTGATTGAAGAAGCCCAAACTAAGCCACTATTTACTGTAATCTCTAAAATATTGATATATAAATATTTAATTTTTTCTTATATGTATTTGATAATTTAGATATGTAATTTTAGCACTGAAAATGAATGTATTCAAAAACTATGTGGATTCCAATGTTTCTTTACCACCAACCTTTTCATTTTGTAAATTTTGTCAAATATTTTATTAGAATCTAGTGTCATAGGTTTTAAATGCAAGCAAAATCTTTTAAGTCAAACAATTATTAGCTATATCTAGCTTTTCCTCAATTTTAAGGAGACAGCTAATTAACAGCATAATTAGACTTCATTTCAATGTAAAATCAAATATAACTTTGCTATACCAAAATACATTTAAAAAAATTGAATAAATGACAGTTTCTTGTATGACCAATGATGCTCCTTGGTTACTTTGATTAAAATCTGCATGCATTTTGACTATTTTTTAAAAATATAGCAGATAATAATAGATACATGTAGAAGATTCAGATTTAAGACAGCCAAGGAAATAATTATAAGCCCTTGTGCCAGTACATACTGGAAATGTGCAGTAATTAATAATACACAATTGTTGGCTCATTTTAGAATTACCAGAAAAAATACAATATTGAAGCAAAATATACAACCTATAGCAAATAAATGATTTCAGAGAATCCTATTATCTTTAAGGCAGGAAATGAAGAGGCTTTTGGATGTTGCAAGATCATCCCATAAGATTCTGTTTGCTTTAACAAATTATCTTGTATCAATCAGGCTTTTTTTTATTATTGTTTAATGCAAATATAATTATAGAAAAATTTTAACCCACCAAATAATCACATGTCCGTCCACACACACGCGCACACGCACGCACAAATATCTCAATAATTTGAACACCCTAAAAATGAGAGTTCATCCATGATTTCCACCTATTATCACTGCTATAAAATGAGCTGTCAAGGTAGAGTTCTATTTCATTAAAGTGTGATGCTAAAAGCACTTGATAGTTGAGATATGCCCTTTTACCTGAGGTCAGATAGTTAACCCAATGGAGACAAGTCAATCTATACACTATATTGTTGTCAATTTTTCCCTGTTCATAGGTATTATGCATCAGTTTGCCTGTTTAGATAGAAAGATTTACTGATGCACACCAACAATTGGATATTCTGCCACTTCATAGAAGAAGTGTCTATTGTTGCTCACATTTGCAATAACTGCAAAGCTATGGCAGAATCAACATCAGTGTTCAATGCACCCTTCATAGATTTGGTATAAATTGCTTTATGGAAGCCATTGATTCCTAGTGAAGCATACATATTGTTAATTAGTGATCTTCAGTGATGAGTCATTTTCACCAATTCACATCCACTGAAGATACCTGAATCTGGAGAAGGCTTGGTAAGACTTTACACCAAGTATATTTATAACCAACTGTCAAGCTCAATCAGTTTTAAAGCAATGATATTGGTAGACCATTGGTATAAGGAGTAAAACAGATACTGCATTTATTAACAGAATCTAAATTCCACTCTCTAATATTAATCCATCATAATACTCTCCTGCCTATCTGATGAAAGGATCCTCAATGGCAGTTGTACCTTAAAGAGAAGATGGAGAAATATGTCATACATCCAAAGCTACCTTAGCTTGGTAGATGCAAAATGGACGCTAATTGCTTTCCCAGACTCCAGGATCCTGGATATAAACCCCAGTGAGCACCTATGAAAGCACCTTAGAAACAAGCTATCAAGACTGACCTTACAATAGTAACTGATGGAATACCTGAAAACCTTGTTGAGAAAACCAGGACTAGGCAGCCATTGATCTGATATGTTCTTTTCCTAGACATCTATGAGCTCTGCTTGATGCAAGGTTCCTACCAAATAAAGCTGACAGTTGGTTGGTTCACAGATTTTAGGATATAGTTAATAAACCTAAAACAGGCAACGAATCCAAGAGAAGAATCAACTGGTAACCAAAACCATTCAGGTAAAAATTTTAAATAAAAAAATTTTTTAAATCATAAAATACTAAAGTATACATGTTACTGCATTAGATTCATAATCTCTTACCTTAGGCATGATATTTTCTGTTATTTCTCAAAATCATTTTATATTGTTTTCATTTTTTATGCAAAACATTTTTAGCATGACCGTAAACTCTAAAAATATTAAATTAAGAACAATTAAAACAAATGCAAAAGGCATGCACATGCACACACTTTCTCTCTTGAATTATTCAGAACAGATGAAAAAACTGGGCAGCTTTTTTCCATAGATATATGAAAAGAAACTTTAAATATGGAGATATTAATGTTTTTATTGTTGTTTTTGGATAAAAATATAAACAATACACATAGGAAACAGGTAAAGTACAAAAGACCTTAGACTAGTTTAATACTTTTGATATAATGTATGAGTTTATTTTGATGATATACAATGCAGATCTAATATGCATATTGATGGTTTATACATATAAGCTATTATTACTATACAAATAATGATCACTTTTAAAAAAATAACAAATCTATCCACCTGAAAAGAAATGTCAAAACTGGTGTCTTTCAACTTTCTACTTTTTTTTTGTAATACAGAACAAAATCTACTGATGTTTTTTTTTTCTAACCATCTAACACTTACTATTTGTAATGTCACTGATAATTTATTCTTTTCACCCACACAAACTTGTTATGCATTAAATATTTCATGATCCTTTCCAACCATTTAGCTAATTTATATTTATATCCTCTAGTATTTAACCATTTAACATTCTGTTTTAAAAAATATCATGTGGAGCATTCAGTTGTAGCATATAAAATTAATTTGTCTTTTATATTTTCTTTATCTTTTGATAAAAGGTTTTCAATTATTTTTGTCATAGAGATGTAGCTTCATCTTCATATGACAAAATTCCATAGACTACAAGTGCCTTTAACCAACAATGGCACACTGACTTGACATAGGTGTCTACATAAAAACAATGCAATTATTAAGTAGACACTATATATATTTTGCTTGACTGGCCATCAAACAAAACTTTCTATGAGTATGTGCCTGGTACAAATTTTCATTTTGAAGTTGACATAAAACCATGAAAACCTTGTGCACAATGAATGGTTTCCATTGCCTTTTAGCTATCTTATCTGTTTAGTAATTGTAGTGTGCTTTTAAAAAATTTAAAGAGGCTTAATGAAGTTCATTCTTCTACTATTTAATGACTATCTAACTGATCCATTGAAATGATATTTCACATTTCTTAGGGGTTTTTGTTTGTTTGTTTGTTTACTTTTACTTGTTTTTCTAGACATGCTTACATTTACTTGTTTTACTACTGACTTTAAAAGAGTATTGTGAGCAGACAGCCAGTATTGCTGCACTATGTTGACAGGACTAAAGAATTTCAGGTGTTTTGTGTATGTGCATATATATGACAATTAAAAACAAAAAAATAAGGGAGTTATGGTAATATCTCTGAAATAAACATTCTCAAATAGCTATAAAAAAAATATAACTCCCCCCAAAAATTGTATAAAAAGCTACTCATGTTCTTCGATACTGCACACATGTATGCTGCCAATAACAGTTGCATTCACATGAACTTAAAAGTTAAATTGATATTTTAAATTGTAGATTTTAAGTTAAGTCAAAAAGATACATAGTTTACAACTTGCACAGAACCTTTATGCCTCCAACATTTTTTAAATGCAAATTTAGTATACACTATAGACATTCAAATCAAATCAAGATGAAACAGAATCACCATAATGGTATCTGGTCAGGTTTAATTTGAAGGTCCAAAGTAGTTAAAACACTTTAAACTCAGCCTAACAATTTTTCTAGACAAAACATTACAATGCACTATCTAAAAAAATAATAACAATATTTAATAGATTCCTTTTGATGACTTTTTTGAAGGTCTTTGTAGAGAGGTTTTATCATAAATATACAATAAAGTCTCTCAAAAATGCCATTAAGACCAGTTATTTAAAAAAGGTCTTTCTTTACTTAAGGAACTTAATATGTGGTTGATAAGTATCACTAAAAAAATTGTGCTTGTCCTTAGACATGGGTCAACAGTTTATATAGACAGTTAAAGCAGGATGCTGGTCGTAGTGAGGGGGGTAGCAATACTTAATCTCAAACATGCTTATCTATGCAGATATTTTAGAGAATCATTTCCACAATGCAATAAAACAAAAACAAAAATTAGCCACATTTCAGTTTTTCTTTTTAAATTAAATATTATTACACTGCAGTTTCTCAGATCTGTCATAAAATATAGCATGCTTTTTTTATTTGTGGGAAACTTTTGGCCAACTTATAGTAAAAACAGAAAGATATTGGTGATGAGGTGGCAGTGGTGCTGTAAGCTAAAGTTTTTTGTTGAATTGTGATATCCAAAAAAAATAATTTAGCACCCAAAAGGTCACATTTCAAACCAGCTCCAGCCACTTAACTATGTAGA
Source organism: Nautilus pompilius (assembly GCA_018389105.1). NCBI lineage: Eukaryota > Metazoa > Mollusca > Cephalopoda > Nautilida > Nautilidae > Nautilus > Nautilus pompilius. The sequence continues at coordinate 2,576,096 of JACATO010000337.1, forward strand.
AAACAGAGACACCACCAGAAAACTCCTCCATCTCAGGTCTGAAACTTGATGACAGTAATAAAGAAAGATTGCTGATGTGTACATTATTGAAAATAATTGGGAAAACAGGAAAAACTGTGAATAAAATGCAAATAATATGTATAAAAATTAAATAATCCACAGAAAAGTCATGTTGAGAACACTGTGACTGATTGTCATGCAAGCAATCAGAAAGTGCCACACATGCAGGACTATAAAAGTATAGGTAATGATATCATTGTAGTGTGGTGAATAAATGGTGAATATTGTGGCTCCTGTGAAGGAAATATCTCAACAAGCATATAGAAATCAAAGTCATAGCTAATAAAGGCTACTCTACGTAGCACATTGCAGCCTGACATCGTGTTTTAGAAGCAGTATGCAAGACTCTGAGAAGGAATGCAGAACTGGTAGTTGACAATAAACATGATCAAGGAATAAAGTTCAAATTCTTCAAAAATTGTTAAGTACCTCAGAGTATGTCCTCTACATGATAGACAATGAGCAAGAACAGATCATACAAATAGCCTAGCTGCAAGTACAGATGTTAACATTTTTCAAAAAACAGTGAGATGCACAGAAGGGCAAACAGGTCTCAATGGATATGCAGCTAGCTGAAAACTTTTGCCAAAGAATGTCAACCAAATAGCATAAAAATTGAAATAGACAGCAGAATAAAGGTGAGATGACCAAATGTGGGAGATGCTCTTCACAGATAGGTCCAATTTTTAATTATTTGGCAATAATCAAAGACAGGGTGTTTAAAGATGGACCAGGAAGCAGTATAACAGTCAGTGTACAATGGCTACAGTGAAGCATGGCAGTAAATCAATGCAAGTGTGGGGCTATATATATCAGCCAAGAATTTTGAGGATATGCATAAAATCAAAGGTATACTGACTTCCAGCAGGTACAGGCAGTTTCTCTTCTATCACGCAGACATCTTATTGAGCAGAGATTCATCTTCCAACATGACAATGATCCCAAGCATACAGTCATCATTGTGAAAAACACTTTGAAATTAAAGAGGCTGATGGAACACTTACAATGATGCCTTGGCCTGTAAAAAGTCCTGATATGAACATTATTGAAGCTATATGGAGTTACATGGCTACTGAGAAACTCATAAACAAACCAAATACCTTAGATGAATTGTGGAAAGTGCTACAGGATATTTGGAACATTCCATAGTCATACACTGATAACCTGTATGGAAGCATGGAAACAGGGTATCATGCTCTATATAAAGCAAAGGGTTTACATTCCAAATACTAATACACAGTACAATGTATTCATTTTACCTCTCAGTTGCAATTACTCATTATTTTTGCATATCTTCTGTTTCCATAATTATTTCCAACACTAAGTTCATTCATTAGTTGTTTCACTACTATTAAAGTGATGATAAATGTCCAAATTAACCCTCTATGTTAGTGGTACTTCAACTTCTATAGTGTTGCTTGTTGCAGTATTTTCTTAATTATCAATTAATAAGAACTAGATTGCTTACATATTCACAATGATATCAACATACATGCTATGTACTCACAATTCTCAAATGCAAGTGAACACTACATAATGATACCTAACTTTTTCAGCAAGTGATCCTTAAGTGATAATCATTATATACCTGATAATAATGGACATAAAACCCAGTAAAAAGATTTATGTATAATGTTCAATCCTTACAAAAAGATCAATACTGTATGTAAAATAAATGTATCGTGTTTTTGGAGTCTAATAATTCTTATCCATTGGATCTACAACCAGACAACTTAACCATTTTCCTAAGCAGGCGGTCACAAATCAGTTTTTTTAAAAAACCAGCCTTTGTTTTCTCTAGCAAGAATCAAACCAACTTAGTGGCATGTTCCCTGTGAGCATTTCATTATCAAATAATTTATAAAAACAAAATAAATAAAAGTAAACTAAATAAGCTTGCTGTAGAAACTATCAATGAGTTCACTGTAAGCATCATTAACTACTGATGATAGAATGTTGATTAGACATGAACCAGCCCAACAAAGCGAAAAAGAATTCTTTTTACAGCATCACATTAATTTCTCCTTTACTTTTTCTTTCTTTTGCTGTTTTTCTAATGATAAATTACTTAGGTTCAGTAACAGGTATATTCAGGGGCGTAGCTAGCGTTTGTGCCGCCCGGGGCGGTCGTAGAATTTACCGCCCTCTAAATAACGTAGAATTTCAAAACCTCCAAAAAATTCATTTTTTATTTATTTATTTATTGAAAAAAAAGTACTATTAGAAAATAAAAATTATCAAATATATAATGAGAAAATATTGATATTCAATTCAAAATTAATTAGAAGTGACTCACTTCAAGTGAGCAATTTCTTTTACAGCAAATTTTAGAAAAACTTTCTTCCTTTCAAAAAACTACCATTAAAAATTGAACGAAAAATTCAGGAAAAAAATAATATCTGGAAAAATAGAACGAAAAAATACATTATATATGTAACATACTGTCCTGAACTAAATTTGACAAACGCGCACTCGGACCAAAAAATGCCGCCCCCCCCCAAAAACGTGCCGCCCGGGGCGGACCGCCCCTGCCGCCCCCTATTAGCTACGCCCCTGGGTATATTATCTCAGTGTTCCACAACCACTACTTGCACATTAATACTATGGTTATTAATCAGATGCTCTGAGGAAATAACATTAGTACTGGATTTCACCAAATTTAAGTACCCAGCCACATTCACCATAATGGTTACTCAGACTGAATAAATTTTATTTGCAAATAAAAGCTCAACACATTCTGTTTAAAATGAAGTCAAAGTACCTGTTTAAGGAATAACTTGGCATGAGATGTGTATACTTATCTTTTTTATTCTCAAAGAGTTAAAGATGAAACATTCCTATTTCATTTTTTATGGTATCAAAAATAGAAATGAATTTTAATTAAGATTCTTACTAAATGTATTACAAATTCTGTAGCTAAAAAATTTATAAAACTTAAGCATTAGATAGAATATTCTATTTGTTAATTATTTAGATATTGATAATTTCTCCAATGGAATCCTTATCTATTACAGAAATTTCTTTGTTTCTTTAGTCTGCTGTGTTTTTTCTCCTGAGTTCATTTAGTCTGCCAAATGTATTTTGCTATTTTAAAAAAAAAAACAAGCTACTTGATCTATATGTTAAAACTAACAAACAATGCCATTATTCTGTTTATTCTCATGCTATGCAGACATACATGTAGTGTTTAAATAAAGGTGCTACCATTCACATGCTCCTACAGATCTTTTGCTAAAATAATTAAGACCTTATTCTCAAATAAGGTGCAGCTTGTTCACATATAATCTTCAATTATTCCCAGCTGGTTCATAAACATTAAAAATTGTTATGAATGACATAATCAGTTTTTATTCATGAATGTTCTTGAATTGCTCAATTCAGGTAATGAACATTAGTTACAATTCTGTTAACTAGTCCAACTGTTTAGTAAATGTGTCAATGCTAAGTGGAACATTCTACTGTTGAAAGATGAGAACAGAAACAATTTTTAGAATATAAGCAGATGAAGAGTTCTCATGCAATTTTTTGTTGTTTGAATTCATTAATTGTATCTATTTATCTATCAATTCAAGATCAGTGTTTGATGCATGGAAAAACTTTCTAGTGAAAATTATGAAAACATGTTTTTCAAAGAAAGTTGTCTTTCTTTCTTAAGTTCACTGAACGGCCATCAACTTTATGGCATACATTAAGCAGACATCAGTAAATTTATTACAGCATTTCTTCATGGTTTAAAATCTCTCTTTAAAAATTTTTTTGTTGTTTATTTTTACAATAGATAATATCACAGCGCTATAATGTTATGAAAGCTAGATATAGAAAGAAATCTGATACATTCAAAACACATGAATTGTACACTAAAAAGAGACATGGCAGGTTCTCACCAACTGCCTGCTATTTGAATGTGGTTCCCTAGTCTCTTTTTTTTCACCATGGATGAATTCAAAAATTTCGATAGTCTAAATATATAACAACCAGTTGAGCAGTTTTTTTCATGACCTTCTGGTTTAGTCAGTAATAAGAAGCCACTAAAACTGTGAAGGTACAAGAAAGTAGCATTTTACTATCTTTAACTTTTTTCCAGCTTATTTTAGTTATAATTAACATATGATATTCCAACAAATTTCTTCACACAATCTAACTTATTATTTCTTTTTTTAACTCTTTTTGGACAGCATGATGATGATGATAATGATGATGATATGTTTTAATCTTTCTGTCCTAAATGTATTGTTTTTTACAAGTGAAAACTGCAGTCCTCATTTTACAAAAAAAATTTTATTTATAAAAAATCTCCATCTTTGACCAATATCTTCACAATGTCACAAATTAATGTGACAATTGATATGCATGCTAGAACAAGCATAGTCTTTCTTATTTGCAAATCAATAATGCCAAACAAATATAAATGTTATTTTGTTACTAAGATAATAATAATAATAATATTTTTTTTAATTTGTAATTAAAAAATAAAAAATAAGTTAGAAGTTCACAAAGCACATAGAACAAAATGCAAATCAGTATTATCTAACATGAAACTCACCAGTTCATCTCAAAATTTACTCCTAGTGGAGAACAGTTTTAGGCTAGCCCAGACATGACTGCCTATGAAATTATTTTCATTTATGCAATGTACTGCTCAAGAAAAAATAATAAAAAACCTAACTATTGATAATTTCAAATGTACTAGAAATAGTCATTATGTGCAAATTGAATTACCTCACCAGAACTCTTAATATCAAAAAAGCAGTATCTACTTACTAGAATATAACTTGCCCAGACAGACCAAACAAAATACTACTTACCACAATGAACCAATAAATGCTAAAATTTGATAAAACTAATTAATTAATAAAGCCGACTTGGAATGGCATTTCCTTACATCAGCAGTTTAGATTTATTATGTATTTTGTTCTATACTATTTTAGATATATTTTTCCTATTCTAACTTCAGTCTCCAATCCTGCTCCAAAAGCAGTGCATGCATACTCCTAACCACATTTTCACACTCATATGCCACCCAAAAAGTAGCTTACTTTGTCTTTTATTTTAGTTATTAAATTTTTTTCTCTCAACCTATTATATTAATCAATTAAAATACTAAATACACAGTTCTTCATGTATATATGGAAGAAGATATATCTGTTGCATTTTTTTGCAAGTACTTTTTCTACTTTGATTATGCAGAGCAAGTTTATAATATTTTAAAGAAAATAAATTACTATTTTCATTTATCTGAACAATATTTATTTTAATAATGATAATAAAAAATAATTTGAGATTAGAATTTTGTTTGTTATATTTATTTTGTGGTGTTTGAAATTACATTTATTTTTTAAAATTCTGTTAATGAAAATAATTTCAGGAAAAATCTACTTCAATTTTAGCCATTAACTCTATGTAAAAATGTGAGTCTCCAAGGGCAGATTCTGCTCATAGAGTTGATTGATAAACTAAATTTAAAGGCTCACTTGGCTGAAGTAATTCTTCAAATTTCACTAAATATTTTCTTGGTTACCATTTGCTTTCAGATAAAATCCATCATTTTCTACAGTTATGCACTGATATTTTTAAATTATTAACAGTAAGAGCAATTATAATTTTGGAAGCTCATTTGCAATAAGCCAAAAGAGATACAGGTAAATAATCTAATTTTGTAACCAGAGATACAATCCACTTAAGGATTGATTAATTGATCATCTGTTATGGAGAACTGTAGAGGTCACCATTATTTCACTTGAAAAAATTTTAGATTGTTTCTTCAAAGTAGCATTCATGTTGTCTGTTAAAAACAAGTAATGCTTAAGAAAATAATCCACCCTTTTCTTGAATGCCATAGATACATGTGTTAAAGACATGTAGTGCATTCTAAGCGTAAACCTGAAAAAAACAAAAGAAAAACTTGCTTTTCCACCAGCTGGAACCGTATTCTGCTCATGTACAAGCTATCACATGCTATATAAATTAAGAAATGTATGGGTGTTTTAAATCTTATAATAAAGCCTCTTCACTTTAAAATAAGACCTAATATATTCTTAAACCCATTGACATTTTGCTTCTATTATTCTACTTGGTAAGTGATTCCAAGATTTTACTGCTAAGGAAGATCTTTATAGTGTGAGTTTTATTTAATTTTTTTCTGCTGCTCACAATTCTCACAGGGTTATGCTACTGACATTCTCTTTTGAAGATAATTCCTTCAAAAATTTTCAAATGCTGCATTAGGTCACCCCCTAAAGTATTGATAGTACAAATCAGACCTTCCATCAAAGTCTTTTGAACAGGCTTTCTTAACAGCTGATACTACATTTACCTCTGATTTTAGTAAGTCCAATATATATTATGATAAAGAATCCAAGTTAACAATGTATATTCCAAAATAGATCTAAGCATGGATATGAACAAGAATAAAATTTAAGCAATCTTACATTCAATGGAAAAATTTAACATAATCATAATCCTATTGGCTTTACTGCACTGCTATCATATGGGTTATTTTAAAATTACCATCAACAATAATACCTTTCCCATTTTTTCTTTACATTTATGACTATCTTGAAAACCAGCTTCTTTCCCAAGAGTATATCAATTTTAACTTATATGAAAATTTTAACAAATTAGATTGATAAATATTTTATATCAAACTGTAAACTCATCACATCATCTTAGTCATCAGCCATATCAAACAATCTACCAGCAACTGCAATTTCTTGCTGTTCCATATCATTTAAATTGTTCAAAAACAGGAATGGCTCAACCAAACCCTGAAATACCTCACCAGCTATTTTTGAATTTAGATATATTATCATAGCACAAAAGTGATAAATCTTCCTAATGCAAATAATAATTTACATCTTTGGTTTTTATATTTCTTCATTATGTAGTGAGATTCTGTTTATTAATGCTAAATTGTTCATTTTATATAAGATACAGAAAATGTCTGCATATATATCTACATTTTGTTTATTGCAATGTCATATTTTAATTTTCTTATTTTATCCATGTGAAATAATATTTCTTAAAATTTTATCAAATCAGAAAACAGTAACAATTTGGTATATATGCATGCTGATTTCCAATGAGCTGTCAAATAATGTTTCTTGGTTTACAACAAAGTATTTTTAGAAAAAAAAGTATGAAAAAACAATAATAGCTGTTATAGTGTTATAGTAAATAATACAGTGAAACAAAGCAAATAAAAATATCAGAATATAACAGAATAACACAAAAGTGTAGCTAATGGAAAACAAACATTAAGAGACCAAATCATCATCAAGCATGTAACCTGTCTTAGTTACAGGTAAACAAAGCAAAAGATGAAGAATAAGAAATTACTAATGAGTCTACAGCTATGATAATTCTGCTTATGATACCAGCAATAATTTACAAGAATTTCCAAAAGGATTCCTTACAAGATAATCTCTGCATTTTGTGAAGTGCAAAGCAATTGATTTCATAGTCAATGTCAACATGTTGATTTTGGTTAACTTACATGAGAATCAAACAAGCAAAATGGGTTTCACCAATGATTGATCATATATAAGATTTCAGAAGCCATACTGCTGAAAGTTCTCTCAGCGGTGGAAGTAGGAATAATGGCAAAGATTTTGATCAGGTTAGCAACATTCGGAAAAAATGAGTCAAGCTCTTGGACAGTTGACAGTTTCCACAGTTGTTCTTGTACTCTCAGGTAATTCCACTTCTGCCTGTTTTTCCTTCCAAATATCAAATTTTCCTAGTTTATAAGCACAATCCATAACTGCGCAATAGAATTCTATACAGCAGGGATTCCCAACCGGTGGGTCGCAAAGCCTTGGCAGGGGGTCGCATAGGCATGCTAAAAGTGGCTTGGGATAATATTAATTTCAACTCATCAATTACATTTTTTATGCTCTTACATATTTTTTTGTTTTTGTTTCAGTGCAAAAAAATGTGTGTTACAGAGGTTCAGTATCATTAGATGATATTGGGGGTGTCTGTATGCATGCCTGTGAGTGTATGTGCCTGTGTGAATGTGTATGTGTATCTGCAAGTGTATGTATGTGTCTGTACTAGCGAGTATGTGAGTGTATGCACATGTATGTATGCTTGAGTGTCTGTTTAGCCGTGCTTAAGCATGTGTGTTCAGTTACTAGTAGTGCTGTAGCACGTCCCGTGTGTGTGCGCATGCTCGCTCTCGACACGTGAGTCGCATGCCCGTCGCTGATTGGTCAATGACGAATCACGCGACTGGCCCAGACTGAGATGCAGGGCCAGGGGAAGTGTGTGGCATAAGGCAGCGAGAAGTTGTGGATTGTGTCGTGCGTCTCGCCGGTTTTTAGTGCAGTAGAGGTGAGTTATGTCTAACAGGCATGTTGTTGTGGTATGAGATTTTGATTGGAGACGTTTTTATTTCAGTTTCTTGTGTATTTTCTAATTGAATCTATTCTTAATATGATTTATTCTATTCACAGATTTGAATCCATGGCTAAACAGCACAGATACTCAGAATGCTACCTCAACATTGGCTTCACCACTATGCTCGTCAACGATGGCATCAAGAAACCACAGTGTGTTTTGTGCCATGCTGTCCTGAGTGCAGAGTCAATGAAACCATCGAAACTCAAGCGTCATCTCAAGACAAAACATCCAGAACAGGCAAAGGAGGATTTGGATTTCTTAAAATGGCATGAACGGTGTCTCAAAAGTCAAAGACTCGATGCCAGTGGATCGTTTCAGCAGCAGAGTGCAGCCGTAGTGGAGGCCTCATATGAGATTGCATTGGAAATTGCTAAACAAAAAAAGCCTCACACGATTGGAGAAACACTTCTAAAACCCTGCATGTTGAAAGCAGTAAATCTTATTCTTGGAGAAGCCAGTGCAAAGATGATGCAGCAAGTAGCCCTGTCAAATAATACTATACAGAGGCACATTTCTAAAATGTCTATGGATGTGAAGGGCAGGGTATGACCGAAATCAAGGCTTCTCTGTTGTTCTCCTTTCAGCTCGATGAGTCAACAGATGTAAGTTCATGTTCTCAGTTGCTTATCTTTGTGAGATACATTCATTCAGGTGACATTAAAGACGAATTCTTGTTCTGCAGTGCACTTGAAACTACTACAAAATCTGATGATGTCATGGAAAAAGTTTCAAATTTTTTCCATGAGGAAGGCCTTCAATGGGAAAACGTGTGTGGGGTTTGTACGGATGGAGCACCGGCTATGCTGGGATTGAAGTCAGGATTCCAGTCAAGAGTGAAAAAGCTAGCACCTCAAGCCAAAAGGATCCACTGCATGATCCACCGATATGCTCTCGCCAGTAACACTCTCCCTGCCTCTCTGAATGAAGTGCTTGATTCTGTAATCAAAATTGTAAATTATGTGAAGACTGCAGCACTCAACACTCGGTTATTCAAAGAACTATGCAAAGACATGAATGCTGACCACGAAGTCCTTTTCTACATGGCAGTACGTTGGTTATCAAAAGGGAACATTGTTAATCGTGTCTTCGAGATGAAAGATGAAAGCTATTCCTGGGGGTTCAAGAAAAGAAAGATCTTGTAGCTCACTTCAAAGATGAAGCATGGAATAAAAGGGTTGCGTAGCTTGCCAACATTTTCGACCAGCTGAACAAGCTAAATTTGAAGCTTCAAGGAAGTGAAACACACATTCTCCTTTTTCAAGATAATCTCTGGGTCTTTGTTTCCAAACTGCAGAAATGGTGTCGGAAAACCAATCTTGGAAACATCACTATGTTTGAAAAACTTTGTGGAGTGATGGATGAGTCTCAGGTCCAACTGGATCAATTCCTCAAGGATGAGATTATTGAACATCTTCAGTCTCTAGAAGAGGAATTAGAGCGATACTTCCCTGAGCTATTAGAGGAACAGGAGGCCCTGGTAAGGAACCCATTTTGTACTGCACTTGATGTATCCAGCATCCCAGATGAGATCCAAGATGAATTTCTGGATCTAAGGAACGACTCTTCAGCTCGTGATCTCTTCAAGGTGAAATCGGTGACTCAGTTCTGGTGCGCTATGTATTAGTCATACTCCAAAGTCAGCATGATAGCCTTACGTGTCCTTGTTCCATTCGCTTCTACCCTCCTGTGTGAAGCAGGATTTTCAACTCTTGTCAATATAAAAACAAAGAATAGGAACAGATTAGATGTTGGAGATGACATGAGACTGGCTCTAACAAATGCTCTGCCACAAATTTCAAGGCTTGCCGCTCAAATGCAACATCAGGCATCCCACTAGCTGGGCTGGATAGCTGCTGAAACCTATGTTGATATTATTGTAAGAATAATTGTGTTCTTTTTGTGAATTAAGGTTGGACCAATGTTGTGATTTAGTTTGCTAATAAATAATTACAGGATTCTTAAATAAATTTTTTGTTAGATGTTTCTTTCCCTCTACTTCACAGAAAATAAAATGTAAATCAAGCTGCTGATAGTATGGGGGTCGTGTGGGTTTCAAGCTTTTGGGTAAGGGGTCGTGAGTGCAAAAATGTTGGGAACCACTGCTATACAGTCTAGGAACCGTGTGAGCAGGGGGAAAAGGTAACAAACATTGTTGTTTCATACAAGTAACAATGCGGCCATCAAATATTTTCTCCAACTTACTGATAAAGTGATTAATATAAGTAAGGAACAAAGAGCTGCAGAAGTATTCTTGTGCAATATCAGAAAAGTGGCTATTTTTCTTTCTCTCTCATCTAGTGAGTCTTGGAATCTTGATGTCAAACCCATGTTGTTTAGCCATCTTTTTCACCTTCTGAAAAATCACATAAAAATTATCTTCAACTGCACTGTGAATATCCAGAAAACAGTTTTATGTCCTTGATGAACTCAACAGCTTGCAAAATTTCAGTAGGTAGAGACTAAAGCAATGAAGTTTGCACAGTTTTTGTATAGAAGTATGATCACAAATTGTGAAAGATGTGCTGCTTCGTTTTTGTGTTGTCTGTCTGTTCCTAGTTTCTGCAATGGTTATCAAAGCTGCAACTAGTGCTGGAAAAAGTTAACTTCACACAAAGACTTTAGCCTGGAATGCAAACTTATAGGGCATTCTTCTGTGACAAATTCTTGCAATCAACTTAGTCATTTTATTGATGCATGAAAAAAGGATCAACTTTCACATGTTGTTCCATGTGCATTCCAAATGGCAGTGGCACTGATGGTGTAGTTTACAAACAGGCACAGTGTGTAAAAGTTGCAATATGTATATATCTCTGATAAAGGTTTGTGCTCCTCTAAAGTTTCCAATCATTGTGGTGTGGAACAATCATCAAAGCCTTGATCCCACATGGAATACGTGTCAACTGCCTTTTCATTCATTCAAAAGTTTATAGAATCAAGTCCGCAATTATGGCTGCAGTACAATCACTAACACTCACAAAAGTAAAGTTTTCATAGTTTTCCATTCAAGATACAACAATAAGCATTGCTACAATTGTTCTTGTGGAACAATCCTTAGTCTCATTTCCAAAAAAGCTGTAAAATAATTTTCTCTTTAATCTCTTCAATGTTGAAGCTGACAATTTCTTCAATGATGGCATTCTATGTATAACAATTGATGCATATTACATTTGACAAAGAAGCAGTCATTAGATTTCTTGGAAGACAATATCTGTAGCCTCAGTATAAAACCTTTGCTCTGAAATTGCCATTATTCTCTTCTGCATTTGGATAAATGTTGGTGCTCCTTGGTCTTGATATCTTTTCAATGATAATTCATGGCATCTAGAGAAAGTCAGTTTTTTTTTACCTTAAAATATTTCTATTTTTCTCCATCTCTGCTTCCCAATATTTATTAATCTGACATCAGATGTTTTCCCTTGCACAAAGTTAAAGTCATCACTACATGCACCGACAGCATTTTTGTGATATGCAGTGCTTGAATGGGTACTGAAAACTTCTATTGCTTGCTGGTACTTCATTAATGGTTCAGTGTTCAGAGTACACAATACTTACAAAACACCAATACTGTACATCAGCCATAGAAAATGGGATTGCCAAACATACTATAATAATGTTATTTTGGGGGCTCAAAAATGTATAGTTTTTCTCTGATCTTTAAAACTTACCTCCCAGCAACCTTTTTTATGGCATCATCTAATATACAAAATTTGTTGCAGCACAGGCCATTATCATCAATCTCTGAATTAGACCTAGGATCCACTTCTTTCAAAAGTAGATCCATTCGCCAACAATGGACAGACTAGTATTCATATGGCAGAGAAACTTTTATTAATGTTGATCACTTTACACATTTTTGTTTCTGAATAGCTATTAGAACCAATGTGTAAGCTCTCTTGAATCCTTTCTTCCTTTCCTAGCTTCTTCAACTTCAGCATCTTCTTTGTTATTATCCACAGTAGTAAATTCACAGTTGGATGACACTACTATAGGATGAAAAGTAAAAAAAAAAAGCAGTTTTCTTTGCACTTTATTCCAGCAGACATTGTTTTCTGATTTGTCAAAACTCATGGCCTAAAGACTTTCACTTTTTTCATCAGCCATGCTTTTTATCCCTTGCAATGTGTAACAAGCACACTAAGGCCCTGAAGGCTATGCATACAATGGCCACTGTACAGTAAGCTCAGTTTATCATGTGCACTTATTTTGGATAGACACTCGCTCTCACTCTCACCTTAGCCTTTAAACTATCCCTGTAGTGTTTTTGTTCTGCAAATAAAACTTTCATGGGTTGGTGACTTTCATGGCAACCAGTGCCGGATTAAGGCATGGGCCAGGGACCTCCGTCAGCTGGGGGGCCTCCAGAGATAAAGTGAAAAGTTATTTCATTTGTGAACTCAAAATCAAAGTATAAGTATTCTAAATTATCTCTTTTAAAAGAGCTCAATTAATATACTATAACTGTAGTAAGCATAATGTGGCAGAAATAAATACTGCGTAGTAGTTCTCAAAGTGTGGGTCGCGATAAATTGTAACAAACCACGTGACAATAGGGTTGAGCAGAGGGAGCTGGGCTGTTGGCATGGACCCACGATTTTGAGGGGCCTACTCCCCTCATTAGAGCCCAACGGGGAAACCTTTTGTAAAAAATTATAAATAAATTTTATGCTCCTCTGAATTTGGAAGAATTCAAATTGCTGCCTTAAATATTTTGGTAACGGGGAAACAGGCTTTTTTGTTGTTTTTGTTCTCCTCCGTTAATTGACATAGGCCAAGTACTTGAGAACAATGTGAAAACACTGGTGTCAGAGCGAAGCGTCTCAGCACAGGAAGTGTATAATTAAAATAAACAAAGCGAACGTTAGCGTTACGATATTTTTTTCTTTTTTAGTTGATAAGGACAGATATTACACATTGATCTTTTCTTTTTCTTTTCTTCTATTGTCAGACATGTTTAAGTCGAGGCCACTGTTACTAAATTGTGTTGTGATCTTTTTCTTTCTTTTTACCGCTCCCACCACGTGGCTGCTGGCCAGTCATGTGACCATGTTGCTTTCGTTATGGCTGATAAAGGAAACAAAATTGAGCTACGAACTTTTGAGTTGCGGGAAGAATGAACTTATGTCAACTTTATCTGGTGTAAAGTATGCGAAAGAAATAAGGAAATTATTCTCAATGATCCATCTATCAAGAGAAGAGTGTAAAACCTCGGCAAGGGTACAAAATATTGTCATCAAGTCAGGGTTAGTATAAATTTTTATATTATTTTATTTATTTTTAATCTTCTATATTTTTGGGTTAGAATCTACTATACCCTTAGCTGTTTTGTTATTCCCTTCAATATAACTGGCATAGAATTATAGATAAACCGATGCTATATCTTCTATTTTGATATCATGAGAAATATTGTCTTCAAATAGCCAGCCACCCCACAGGTGTTTCTCCTGGTTATGTCACAGACTTCTGCGGTAACTCACAGTTGTATCACTGGCCTCAGCAACTTCTTGTAAATCCACCACCCTGCCAGAAAGACAGAGAATACAGGCTGCCAACAGGGGACGGTCCTCAAACTGTTACATCAGTAGGACTGACACAACAGGGAGTGTCTGTCTGCCGCCGAACTCGAACTGGTACCGAAATAGGGGGATGCAACTGAACCGCCGCTCTCATTGGCTGGCACCAATGGGACCTGCAGGTAAAAGAGTGGGATCATGACGCCTGGGGCAGAGATCAGACAGTGACTTTGGCCAGATACTCACTCGCCAGATCAGCTTTTTGCATCAGTTCTCAAAATCATCTGATTTGGTAAATGAGCTGACACCTTTTGTTCTCTTGTCGGTTAACGGAAAACCTTGAAAGAATCTTACTTGAAAAGTTAAAAACATTTACTTTGGTGAAACAGCGTAATTTCACTGATAGGAGTGTATGTGGGGCGGTGTGTGTGTGTATATATATATATATATATCAATATTTGTATATTGTAAGCAGTGAAGAATTGGATCAAAATGAGTGGTCGCATTTCAGCGTTTCCTATTATTTGGTGTCTTGTGTAAATTAGTGTTTATCTTTATTTTTCTCAAGTTTATTGCAGGAATGGATAAATGGTTAAAAATAGATTCACCAAAAGTGCGTGTTGCTGAGATGGAAAAACAAAAGGAAGGGTCTGCTGCAGCCGAATCAGACAATCGAAGGAGAATTCAAAATCCTTCAACAGTTTCACGGTTAACAAAACGACAAAAAGTAGTGAGAAAGTACGATTCCAACTGCTTAGTTTGGATTTACATGGAATGGTGACAAAGGAGATCCACCTCCTCGGTGCATTATTTGCTTTGTAATTCATGTGATTCATGCAAATTAAATTCTCCTTCTTTAGACGTTATGGCCAAAAGTATATGTTATATATATATGTTAGATATATATGTCGCCTTTTCCACAACGAGACCCCTCCTTAAATTGGTATTTAGCAATTTTTTCACCCTTTCAGATTAATCATGTCGGAAAAAAAGAGGTTTGAGAGTGGAGCAAGCAAAAGACGACTAAAGAAGACGCAGAAGCATGAAGAACTGCTCAGTAAATGTCCAAAATTATTTGATTTTGGGTTCAAACACAAGGCAACAGTAGAACAGCAAACAGAGCAGACAACAAATGCATATAAATCCAATGATTATGATAGCAACATGAAAGAGGCACTAGAAGTTCAAGTTGTCTCTGATGATACCAATGTCACAGGATTTTATGCTGAGCAGCCTGAGCTTGTCCACCAGAAGAAAGATGACCTGGGATCTGAGTATCAAGATGACATTGGTTTGTAGACAAACTCAAATATAACAGAGGTGGTACATGACTTTTGGTGTAAACAAGGTCCCGTGGAATGCCAGCACCATGATGATGATTTTTCTTTATCCGAAAGACAATACCCTGATCAGAAAAGAAAATTTTCTCTTTCATTGATATTCTGAAAACATAACTGGTGAGAATATTAAAAGGGAATGGTTAATGTATTCTCCCTCAACAGGAAACGTATATTGTTTTGCTTGCGTTCTCTTTGAGGGTATACATGGATCAACAACCCAGTTTTCCGTTGGTGGATTTCTGCACTGGAAACATGCCTCTACACGAATTACAGAACATGAGAACAGTTCTGGACATCGGACCTGTATGATGACATGGATTTCTAGACAAAATGCATGCACTTAGACGAATTGATTCAATATTGGAAATCCAATTTACAAAGGATAAAGAATACTGGGGGAGAGTAATGCAAAGAGTAGTTTCAGCTGTAAGGTTTCTCTTATCTCGTGGTGATACAGAAGTACTTAATTCTCAACAGAATGGCAAACTATTTGCTGAGTATGATCCTTTTCTTAGTTCTCATATAGCAAAATATGGTAATCAAGGATGAGGAAAATCTTCATATCTACAACAATATGTGAGGAAATCACAGAGATTATGAGAAATGAAGTATTGAAAACCATTTTAGAATAAATCAAGGAAGCCAAATACTTTTCTCTAAGTGTTGATTTAACATCAGACATATCTCGCACTGATCAGCTGACTGTAGTTATTCACTATGTTAGAAAATCTGATAATAAGGTTATTGAATGTTTTCTTACTTTCATTCCCATTGCAAGTCACACTGGAGAAGCTCTTGCCAATATTGTCTTTAAATTCGTTGAACAAATTGGAATTGATGTAGCTAATTTAAGAGGACAGTCTTATGACAATGCATCAAACATGTCAGGATGCAACAAAGGGCTTCAAGCACATATTCTCAGTATCAATCAACTTGCCCATTACATTCCATGTGCTGCACACTCCCTTAATTTGGTAGGTGTATGTGCTGTGGAAAGCTGCACTGGAGCAGTTTCATTCTTTGGTCTTATACAAAAACTTTACAATTTTTTTTCTGGTTCAGCTCAACGTTGGTCAGTAATGCTTCAGTGTCTTAAAGCTGAAAGTGGAAGTGAATCTACATTGGTAGTTAAAAGAGCATCAGATACTAGATGGTCTGCAAGGACCAATGCCACAAAAGCCTTGTCTAAAAGGGTACAGCTATTCTCAAGAAGCTTTGAAGTTAATCTCAGAAGATGTAGATCAGAAGGCTGACACGCGTTATGAAGCAAACACTATACTCAAACAGCTATCAAAATTGGAAACAGTTCTCTTGGCAGATTTCTGGGCTGGCATACTAGAGAAGTTTAATCAAGTCAGCATATCACTTCAACATGAAACACTGGAGCTTCAATTAGCTATTAAACTTCTTAAATCTCTACTAGATTTTTTGATGTTGCAGCAGGATCAATTTGAAGTGTTTGAAAATAAAGCAAAAAGCAAAGCAGAAAATATGAAATACTGTGACGAACAAAAACAAGAGCATAGGAAAAGAAAACTAATCAATGATGGTAATGCTGAAGATGTTGCTTTGCGAGGAAGAGAGAAGTTCAAGGTGGAAACATATCTACCCATCACAGACAAGTTATGCTCAGCTATTTCTCATCGCATTGAAACATAAAAATGTTCATTCATTGTTTGGTTTCCTGGTCGAATTTCCAACAATGAATGATGAAGACATTTCAACAGCTGCAGCCAAGTTTCAGAAGATTTACTCAGATGACATTGAGCCTGAATTTGTGCCAGAAATTCTTCACTTTAAAAACTTTGTTGGGCAATTTGATGAAGTCAGGTACATGCATGAAACACTGCAAGCTTCCGATATCTACATCCTTGTAGTAAACAATGGATTAACTTCTTCATTCTCTAATGTTGAAATAGCACTACAGATTTACTTGTGTTTAATGATAACTAATGCGATTGGAGAGAGGAGTTTCTCCAAGATGAAACATCTAAAGAACATACACAGATCAACAATGGCACAAGAACGACTAAACAGACTAGCTCTCACGGCAATTGAAAATGATGTTCTCAACAGCTTACAATTTAGTGATGTTTTGGAGAAATTTGTTTCCAAGAAATTACGCAAAGCAAATGTTTGAATTTTAATTGTGATTAGCCTTGTATAAATAAATTTAATATTTATTTACCTGTTTTTCCTTTTGAAAATATCACTGGGGGGCCTCACAGTACCTGCAGCCCAGGGGCCTACAAAATCTTAATCCGGCTCTGGAAACTACATAAAAATTAAAAAAAACAGAATGGCTACTCATTATAAATTCAAACAAAGGCTCTACATGTTTTTTAAATATTCGTAATACTACAGATTTCTTGCATACATAAATTTGTTCACTTTATTTGCAATAGCAGTAAGCCTGAATAATATTAAATAAAATCGATATAACATGAAGATGACAAAATGATCTATTAATGAGTGCTTATATACAAATTATTTTCGTTATGATATTAATTGAAATTCTACAGTTTTATATTTAAATTTATCTGGACAGAAAAGTGACGTAATGTGAATGTAACAATGTGTAAGTAATAAAGCTGCTAGTTAATAAAGGACAATAAATCATATATATTATGTGACTTTTTTTTTTTTCACATCTGATAACCAGAATGGTATGCTCTGAATGAATATGATGCCAAGACAGTTTGTTTATACCATGTATCATCTTTGCCATGACTACTTTCATTTATATAAATGAAAAATGTATTAAATAATGATAATAATGACAAATAATACCAATTATAAATATTTTTTTAATTTAAACTAAAGTCAAATTGTACAGGTTGTAGCAATCAAAAGAGAACCTAAGAAATTTAACAGTTTTTTAAAAGCCACTTTATTTATTTGCTAAGTAATGAAATGTAAACATCTCTTCATTTGACAACACCACAGCAATCTTTTATTTAACCACGAGATAATGCACACAACTTGTTTTATGTGCTTGTAATTTTGAAGGAAGCGTAAAATAAGTAAAATATGTTTGTTTTCCTCAAGCAAATGAGGAAAGGTAAATAAAACTCCCGCCCAGGAGATAATAAATGTTAAACCTTCAGCAGCAACTGGTGGCTAGTCACGGGGCTTTTAGAAACTTAACTCCTGGCTGACTGGAGTAGCCCATGATGCCACCTTAATGTTATTGCTATTGTTGCTTTACCTACCCCCCCCCACAAACTTAACTCCTGGCTGACTGGAGTAGCCCATGATGCCACCTTAATGTTATTGCTATTGTTGCTTTACCTACCCCCCCCCACAAACTTAACTCCTGGCTGACTGGAGTAGCCCATGATGCCACCTTAATGTTATTGCTATTGTTGCTTTACCTACCCCCCCCCCAACACACACACACACACAGGAGAGGAGGACATGAAATAGAAATCTGAACTACCTGGATCAGAAATAAGGTTCTCAAAGTACAAAACCATTACATGAATTACTGGGAGCAGGGAAGGCTTATTATACAACAAAAAAGGGAAGCGTGTACTTCTCTAAGCTTAAGGTACAACCGTCGTGTTTACGTCCCCATTCTGTCAAGGTGTGTTGTCTGAAGCTACTGTTGAGGAAGAATCAGACGCATTAGCAGTTTGTTTTTGTTTTGTTTTTTTTAAAGTAACTTAAATAACATTAAAGGAAAATTTCTTTGGGGAGAGGTTTGGAAGGGGGGGGAGCCATGTTGTCGGTCGTTATCTATCGTTCGGCTTAGATCAGTAGTCAGCTTACCGTCCGTTCGTTAACCGACCCTGAAGCCGCGTCAAATGTTGGTTCTTTCCTTCCAACCTTTCTCTCTCTTGACTGGCACACCTGGACGGCAGGTAGGTAGACTCACCTTTTGTAGCTCGCTACTGCTCGCCTCTCGGGGGCCGACTCGTGAACCGGAGAACCGGCTCCCGTCAACAGCCCGGTTCGGTGTCGACTCCGGTCCACCTCATTCGCTGCCCCACCTCCACCCCCTGTGTTGAGCCCTTCATCCGCATCTCATCAAAAAGAAGCCTGCGCGTGGTTTAAAAGCCACGTCGGACTTACCTGGAATTTGAGTATCTGTGTAATCAGCGTTTGTGTTTTTTCTTGGTAAATCAATCTGCAAACCCGGTGTCTGGACAGCAGACGACAACTTTCTGCCGGCACGGACTATTTTTTTTTTTTTTTTCCAATGAACGCTCGATACTCGTCCCTTAAAGCTGGGGGCAGGGGGCGGGGGAGGGTACTCGTCCTCTCTCCTTCACAACCAAACCAAGGGGTTTACACCGAACCCCCCAACAACCCGACCGCAGAAATTAAACTTCACCTTTACGTGAAAAGATCGTGTGTGTGTGGGGGGGGGGAGAATGGGAACAGTGCTGCGGCTGCCATCCGAGATAGTCTCTGTCTCTCTCTCTCACCGCCGACTACACTCGCGCCAAGCTGATATATGGTGCATGGGCGCGAAACAAAATAGGTCACGGAGTTGCCATCGAAGTCTCGATACTTAGAGTGCAGTCAGTACCCGGGACACCTTGTTTTCGTGAATATAAGAAAGGGCAGGCACGCGTAAAATTAATGCTTCTCCTTTAAGCAGCGAGAGAAATTAACCCTTTTTTTTTTTTTTTTTTTGAAGATAGCTACGCTAGCCACCGGAGGGCCCCCACCCACATTTCCTGGTAGTTGTGACGTGGGGCCGCTTGAGTTTTGGGAAAATAAAATAAATAAAAAATGGAATTTAAAAAAAAAAAAAAATTAGAGAGAGATTTCAAAATACAGCGACTGAAAAAAGCATCGAGTTATAAACATATTGCGAACAGGATGCAAAATCAATTATTTTTAATCTGAAATCCAGTTTTATTGGTCATTGGCACTGATTTTTTTAATAAAAAAAAAAATTATTGGTTGTTCGTCTTCTTTAAATTAAGTAACCATTTGTACTTGGAGAGAAGAAAAAAAACAAATTGGTTAAATATCTGAGGATTATCAATATTAACAGTATTTTTTCTAGCAGACTTAATGCTTCGGTAGACTTTTGAACCCGTTTACTTTGTTCGTCACACACTCAAATCACACTGCATATTTACGTTAAAAACTCTAGAGCCCAATTAAATCTGATGTTTGCAGGCCACCCTCTGCCAAATAAATTTAGTCTATCACCAGGACGGTATCTCCTTGTCGTTAGGATAATATAAATGTATGTCTTAAAGTGTTTTGTTTCGCATTAAAATATCAGGGAATCGACCAAAACAATAAATTAATTATGCACGTTTAAGGTGCCTATTATACTTTTATACCTGGCCCTAGCGTTTTTATGTACACGCCCGGAGAAGAAAGAAAACCTCTCTCTCTCTCTCTAATATATATCTACATAGAGAGAGAGAGAGAGTAAATTCTGTTGCTGAGGCAGACCGACTACCTCATATTGCAGAAACTTTCAAAGGGGGGGGGAGATAACCCTCGCATGTAAACGGTAATGACAGCGGAACCGATCTAGCTTCACCACAAACAGTTCTAATCAGCACACCTCAGTCAGAACTTTCCTCATTAAAAAAAACTAATTTGCGATACTTGCACTGGACTTATTGCCAACCAAAGACATAACGGGAACCACTAAGCGTTCCGGATCATAATTCCCGATATGTTTAATTACTAATGAGAGAGGAACAGATGCTTTGTGAGTTGTTTTTTTTTTTTTTAATTTTAACCCTAAATCGTTAAACTGCTTTAGAAGTTTTTAATCAGTAAATTTTTAATATTAATTAATTTTAAAATAGTAACAGTTTTATTGCCTTTCTTAAATGGAAAGTAAACGTTAATTCAGTTTAGATGAAATAATGTCGTTTTCGGTGCCTGAAGTAGTGAGAAAGAGGAAGCAGGGTGTTTTGTAAAACCTGTGAAGTTTATTATTCAAAAATATTGGAAAGAAACTCCGCTGTGAACTAGAATCGTTGCTGTATGTTTTCGTGCTGTATCGTTATGAAAATGAAAATTTTACTACAAACTCTCCTAAATGCATTTTTGTCACAGTGCTAAATCTTTTCCTGAAGTTTGAAC
Organism: Nautilus pompilius; assembly: GCA_018389105.1. Lineage (NCBI taxonomy): Eukaryota > Metazoa > Mollusca > Cephalopoda > Nautilida > Nautilidae > Nautilus > Nautilus pompilius. The sequence goes on from JACATO010000337.1 coordinate 2,597,472, forward strand.
TATAGGATAGGCCGGAGTAGATAACACCCACATACAGAAATGTTATTGACGCCAATACACAAACAGTGATAGACATATATATCCTAATATTATACGTGCTTGAAATACCTTCAAATCGTTTTCAGTTCAATATTTTGCACGGCATCTCTGTAGGAGCAGGACAAGGAGTGAAGTTTGCAGAACTACCAGCTCTTTTCAGCCTTTGTATTGCATAGTCCTCTAAATTAAAAATATCCAGCGAAGGGCCAAACCAAGAGGATGAACACCAAACTTTGTGCTGTTTTTAGTAGCATCGAGTTTCGAACAGTAGAGATGATTCGTGTTTGTGGCGCGGGACGTCCGCTCACGTTCTGTGGTTGATATAATCAAAGTGTGTATTATAGCTGCTTTAAGTGGTCGAAGGTTTCTTGGGATATTGTCCCACTAATCGCTAATTCTCGGAAGCCCTGAAATGAATTACTCGCTCGGGCGTTGAATGTTCTAGTCGATTCACGAGCATGTCCGTCCGCAAAGCATGGATCGCCTCCTTTTTTAGATCATTTTGATGTATCAAAGATCTCCAAATGGTGAATCGGTCCGCTGTACATTTCTCCTTTTGACCGAGTGTCGTTTCCTGAAGAGATGTGAGAAGCTCTTGCCGTAAATATACTATCCTTAATATTATCGCTTTATTTTATTTTTTTTTTTAAGGGTTTTTCTGGTTGATTTTGAGTATCTTGCCGGTCTTTTGATTAGAATGCGTAGTATTTCAGCGAAAGGAAACAAAGAGCCTGTGGTGGCGTAGTCTTCCAATCTCAGCGAAAGGTGTTCAAGTTCTGTTAGGCATCACACAAGAGTTCCACATTCGTCAAAAAAAAAAAATTGTTCGCTTAGTTTCTTGACAAGGAAAAGCTTCCAGTGGACGCACAACGCACCTGCCGTCAGACAGGCGTCGAAATAAATTGAAATTCTCCGTTTTTAAGGCTGGTTTGAAATAGGACTCGATGGTTTTCTCGCACAGAACTCCGGGAACGCGCACCGGACGACGCCCTATTGCCTTCGGCCTAATACTCAGCTGTGATGCGACACGTCTAAGTTCCATCTTGATTTTAGAGGACGTGCTACCCCGTCAAAGATCGTCTTCATATGGCCCACTGCCGACATTTCACGAACAACGTCGTTCATAGCCGCCAGAGCTCCACGCGATGCTTGCTGCAGAGCCAAACTGTCGGGTCAGGGAATCTGTCCTGAGCAGCGCCAGAAGTTTCCGAGCATATTAACAAGCCACCAAAACCAAAAAAGACACTCGTGCTCTCTGCAAGAAACTCTCTTCGAACCCATAAGAAATGTTCTTCGCAACATCAGTAGCTGCTGTGTTATCCAGTTCTACCAAATCGAAAAAGAAACCACTCGCACCAGTCGATTCCGGAAGTTTGGCAGGCAAGCGAATCACCAGTTCGCAGTCTTTGTACTAACTGCTGTGGATTCGTCGACCACGGAGCCTATTTTCTGGTAGTTTTCTATTACGAACCTGACCGGCTTCTTTCACATTTCACTAACAATACGATGGCATGGCTGGACTGCGGTAAGTCGGACGGACATGGCACGATGTAATTTTATAATGTGGTGAGCCGTTTGAAATATACGGCATATTGTTTCATACTCCTCAAATTGCGCTTTGACATTTAGCATTTCTATAATCTCTTGTTTGGCCAGAGAAACCATCGTACGTTTTAACTGTATGGTGCCACTGACCCTTTGTTCAGTAACTTGGAAAATGCTCTTTTCCTTTGTCGGATAAGCATTCCATCTGTGTCTTGAAACATGCGTTACTCGACCATATCTCTTCTGCCCTAATTCCAGGTTCCGTTTCTTCTCCATCCTCGATACCACGTGCATCAGCTTTTATTTCTTCGCACTCAAAAGCCACTTTATCCATGTCTGTGAACGGCGGTACCTTGTAGTGGTAGCGGGCCATAAACACGCCTGTAGCTGTACCTTCTATAAGTTAGAACCACAACGGTTTACAGGATAATTGTTTGTAATGAAAATAATTTTCATTTTAAAAACCCAACCTTAAAACATAATTAGGCATGGCAAAGTAATTAAAACAGCAATTAAAAAAATAATCAAAATAATTCCTTAGGTAAACAAATGTATTTAAAATAAATTACAAGCTCATCACAGGTGTTACAGTCCAAACAGCCACAACAAAATAAACATTGAGCAAAACAGTTTAAAGTCAGCTGGAAAATAGCGAGATGCGGGATGACACGCAGCCTCATCTCGCTCCACTTCCTGCTCTGGTCGTTCGTTCCGTTAGGCTCATTAATACTTTAGAGCTTCTTGCTTCAATGATAAATTATTTCATTACATTTTTAAACTTAGAACATGGACGATCCTGATCAGTTATACTGTTGTTTAAATTTCTTTATTTACTAATTCTCTCTTTAAAAATAATAAAAAAAAATGATTTAGATAAAGATGCCAGATACCGGTGTAAATTATTTATTGGCTGCAAGGTAAAAAAAAGCTACACGTTCGTTCGTTTTTTCCTTAAACTGTAGTAATCTTTTTTATAATTTTTCTAAAATTACATTTTAACCCGAAGACCCGTTTATTCTGTCACAGTGCGGTTTTGTGTTCTTTTTTCCTTTATTAAAAATTTTTTAAGCGTTAAAATGTAAAATTTATCTCTGAACAATCGCCTCGAAACCAGACTCGGGCGACATAGTTTTTAAGTGAGGTCTTGAATTTGATAGAATGTCTTGCCGGTTTTATTATTATTATTATTATTATTATTATTATTATTATTATTATTATTATTATTATTTCACTGCAGGCTGTAAAAATTCACAAGAGGTTCGATCGATTTACATTTAACACATTTCTATTCTTTGTCGGTTTACGTTCAGATTTCGACAGCCCATTCCCCACCCCCCGGGCTTCAGTCGGTCCGGATGAGAGCCAGAAGGCGACGCCTTTACGAAACGGTCCAGGGATCAGGAAACGTTCGCTATTCTCCATGTATGGGATATAAAAATAAATAAACAAAGGAGGAAAAAAATCTTTTTATCATCGAATTGTTTTGAATAAGGTTTTTATTATTATTTTTTTTTTTTTTAATTTTTCTATAAATCATTTTCGCTTCCCATCCTGGGCCCTATTCTCTCCTTAATGTTTCTCAGAGGGGTGACCAGCTTTCGCGTTTTCGGAAAAATGAACTGGTTCCTGGCTTTATTTCCTCCCATATCTTTGATACTGCAAGCAGCCGGGCAGTGGAAATAGATAAGGGAACGCTTTGAAGTTTTCTTAACAGCGCGTCGATAAATGATTCTACCGCCATGGCTTTCTTGTCTTGGAAGAAATCATTTCCACTCTCAGCTGCACTTTTTTCACGTCGTTTCCCGATCGATGCCGCCTCCCCTCGTTACACTTCTCGACGCCATCGGTAGATTGAAAGCCGAAGCACTGAAACAGAGGCTAAACGGAAGTGGTTCGTGTGCTCCCATGCTGCACCGCGCGCATAAAAAAAAAAAAAAAAGGTCTGAGATTTTGTAAACCAATTCCTCTGTCGCCATAAATAAACAGATCGTATATTATTTAGGAATGTTGTTTGCCATTATTTTGAGCATCGTGTTTAAGCAGCATACTTTCGGGAACCGTCGGCGATTAGTTAGGTTACTCAATAGATAGCGTTCTGCATGCTCTAATTAGTATTATTTTAATACCACGAAACTGCCTTATAACTAATATTTAAAAAAAAAAAGGTTTTCTGAAACATTTTGCTAGTAATAATTCTGTCATATTAATCATTTATAAGGTTATTTGTTGTTTCTTTTTGTATTTCCGAAAAAAAGAAGAACGGAAACGAGGTCAGCTTGTGAAGGAAATTTAAAAGGCCTCAGTTAATTGCAATATTGATTCGTAATTTCTACAAAGTTTCGAACACTGATGGCCAATACAGTACTAATAATTGGTAACCCAGCTTAATCAAAATAATATTATGCGATGCTAAATTTTTTTATCTTCGAGTTAATGGAGTTCCAAGAACACAAGACAAAAATACCGGGCATAATGAACGCTAAATGTTGCAGAATTTATCTTAAAATGCACATAGTACCAAAAATAGGTAAAGAGTTGCACACACATTCAGCCCCAAAGATGGGAGGGGCACATGGGGCGGACTGAGAGTATTATAGGCCCTCGGGCATAACTGTTCACTGGGCCCCTTAGTTCTGATGTCAGAGGCTACAAAGCGCCAGATAAGGGAAGGGCGGTTTGGGGGTGTCAATTTCAAAAAAAATTAAAAATTAGTTGTCTCAGACTGCATCTGGAGTATATTGGAGTATTCATTTAATAGAATTTATATGGGAATCTCTTGCAGCTGTGGGCCCCTTGTAGCTATGGGCCCTCAGGCAGTGCCCGATTGACCGATGGCTCAGTCCGCCCCTGGAGGGGCAGGAGAGCCATTTGGCCTCTGCCTTAGGGGGGCCCTCATTGTTTTCAAGTCTTTATCTCATGTTGTATATTTTATGTATATGTTTATATTAAACTCATCAAATAAGTTTATTTTGTTTTATCTATCTGCAAAGTACATGAAAGTCATACCAGCTTTTTAATATTTTAAATTATCAAATAAACCCATGAAGTGGAGCTAGCGAGAGACGGAGAAAACATTTAAAACAAACATAGCGTCATCTATCTTCCTTTGTAAACATGTACCTAGCTAAACAAAAGTAAGTAATAAATATGTTTCAACAAATACCTAAGCAAACACAAAAATTACAACTAAACGGTGAAAAGGCCTCAACCATCTGTGAGGCCCGGGCCTCACTTATCCCCTCAAAGGGCCTAGCTACAATTTAACTATATGGTGAATACCCCTCTTATTTTAAGAAATGCGGTAAAACAACCAGAAACATCATCGACAGGACCAAATGAAGTAACGTAGAAATAAATTTGGGGTCTGGGAACAAAAGCTAAATGGTTACCAAAGCCCCTCGTGGATGACATTTTGTTTAAGGGGGGTCGTGGTGGTGCTCAGTATTTCAAGTGCCGAATCCTCCCCTGCTCGTGTTCAATCCATCTTTGGTCATCGGAATAATTTGAAAATATTCACGACCGTAAAAAGCTTGAAAATTCTCACGCACTACTCTTGTGGCTGGAGATTTCTACTAAAGGGTGCGGCCTGTCAGTCTTTTCTTGTTCTCCTTCTGTTGCCCAAGGTCTTCATACATCTTATGACTACATATATAAACGAGCTGTTTCATGCTCCTCTATAATTTAGACTTTGCCAGTTCGAACACACGGCAATATCAAAACTTAACTACGAACCGTTTGTATCTGAGAGGAGAATAAGGATAAACGGGACACTAGCAGAACGGAAACCATATATGGCGAGCATGAAAATGCCTGTTGTACTCCGACTTAACGAGAGTTCGTACTAGAACTCTTCATCTTTTAGATGTGGGAACAAACCAAAGTGCCCTTGTGGGGGGTACTCACGCGGCCAGTGTACATTTCTGTCAGTGTTCCTTTAATCTACTTAATCAAACTTCTAACTAACAATAAAAAACAACTGAATTTTATCTCTTTTTTCCTGATTTCCACATTTATCTTAACTATTTCCTTTATATTATTACTGAATATATATATTTTTAATTTCAGATTTAATGACATAAAACACAGAAATAGTCAGAAACGAAGGCCTCTTACCATTTTTTCATAAAAAAACACATCTGCCGTGATATTCTCTCGCCAGAACTCTTTACCTAAATGTCACTCACCACTTTCACACCAGTAGCGAAGGGATGTTATAAGTGCGGTAATTTCTCTCTTTTGTTATTGTAAAAAAATATGTAATTTATAGTCAAGGAGATACAAGTAGTATGAAAGGTAACGTGTTCACGCTCAATGTGTGGTCAGTTGTGATGATGCTGCTGATGAATAGGTATTTATGAGAATAATCACTACAAACATCTGCTGCAAACTGACATCACATCACAACAAAGTGGTAGGCAATGCCCGAACCAACCGTCTCTAATGCCTATGCGTACATCTGGCCTTAAAACAAAGAGTTCGGCTGATAATGCTTTTAAAATGAATCCAGGTAATACTGTAAGTGAATCAGCTGACGAAAGTCTTCACATTACGTTTCAGTCCCAGAAGCTTTATGCTAAATGGTCAAACACGTTAGAACCGAATGTTGATACTACTGTGTCGTCAGTATTCCTTTAGTGAAGATATGGAATAAGCGAAATGAAGAAAAGCACTTAACGATTCAACAGTTTTAAAATTAAAAATGAGAAAACAAAAAGAAAAACTTTTCTAGACTCACACCTTTACCGAATACATTAATTTATATAACTTTAAACAATTTCTATCATTTATCGCTAAATTACAGATAGGGCACATGACCAGAAATCATTAACATATTCGTGCGTCAGAAACCAGTTGTATTCCACATGCTGAAGAAACCCCCTTACCGTTTTACAACCTGCTTCAGGCCCGGCGCCCAACTACCCGCGCAAGTCTGAGGTTTAGTAATGTGTCGGCCAGTGTGAACTTTCCAACTTTCATCCCCAGAATGGGTGGAACCAAACAAAACTATTTTTTTTTTTAAAAAAAAAATGTATTTAATTAATTTATTAAACGAGTGATCTTTTCGGGGAACCAGTAACTCGGGTGTAGTAAAGTCAGAAGGGCTACTGGGTTCATGTGCCGTTTGTTGCTCTAATAAAAAAAAGGGCCGCCGTTAATTCACTTTAGCGGATCCATCTTTCCGCGCGTCTGCTTCTTCCGGTAGCCGGGGATTCTCATAGGCGAGTTGCTGTTAAGAAATACCAAATGATCGAGAAAAAAAACAAAAACAGGTCGCTTACTATAATTATCACCATTTCTTTTTTAAAAAAAAAAAGGGTTTTGCAAAAGCATCCCTGCACTCCGAGGATAAAGCCCTCCTGTCTGGCTCTGGGAGGTACTTACTGGTTTCTGAGAAGCCCGTTCGCTGTTCTTCCATCGGCGTACAATAAAAACTGAAACAGCACCATTGTGCACTTGTTATGCCTTCTACCTTAATGGTATTGCAGCATTTGTGTCAGTATTTATTTTCAAACTCGAAACAGTACAAGCGAATCGCAGACGGCCAGCAGCGTTGGGGGGGGGTTGTTTTTTTAGAATTTACACAAATGTCGGTAGATGTTAATGAGCAGTGGTGGGTGGGCTGGCTGGACCCATCCCCTGCAGGTTGTGTAAGTTGATGAGTCCCGTTGTAGCGACTATGTAATTGTGCATAATAAAGCAGGGGAGTGAAAAGTTCCTACTAGGACTCCATTTTTTTTTTTAATGTGGGAGGAAATTGACGTGGTTGGCCAGTGAGGAGTGACGATAAACCATGCCATACTGAGCCACAGACTTGGGCCCTCAGCTGTAGCAGCAGCCAGTAGTCTGATGAACTGATCTTACAAGTACCATGGCAGACCTGCCAACTCTCAAAATTTAGGCATAATTATTTTGATTTTTTTTCATTTTACATCTGTACAAATTGTGTTTTTTTTTTATGATTTCTGCAAAATTCCATAATTTTTTTTACTGACTCAAATTTTTCTGGAAATAATGCATTGCTCTCTGCTTTGCATTAATCTTACAAGCACTTGAAGCAGTCAGTTAAAAAGCAAATAAGTAATGTAAACCAGGGCATTTTATTGAGTAGTTTTTGCCTTTTTGTGTGTATAATCTTGTATTTCAGTATCCAGTCTTTCAATGCACTCTGTAGTAAGCATCTAGGGTACACTGATCATTACAGAAAAATGGCTAAAAACATGCTACTGCTTTGACCCCAATGACTCCAACAAAGAAAAAAAGTTTATAGCAAGCAGGGCTCTTAATCAGCAGTACACTCACTGCAATTAGTAAGACTATTATTAATTAAATAAAACATCATTAGTAGTGAAACCATTTCTATTTTTTTTTTGTTGTTGCAATTTTTCCCTTGTCCAAGCAAGAATTAGTTTTTTTGGGTAGGGATTACTATTTTTTCAAAATTTAATGTTGACAGGCCTGCCAAGGCTGTATGTTTTGTTCTTTGGTCATTGAATTTCTATGTTGTTGACCTGATCTTGATGAGCCTCTGGCACTTCATTTCAAAACCGTCAGTTTGTGAACACCTCAAAATAGCTTTACTGAGTTTTCAGCTTCCTGATAATCCATTCAATTTGGCAATGTTGGAAAAATCACAACCATCTAATAATGCAGCTAAGTGACCTTTTTGTTTTTTTTTATATCCAACACCAGGGTATCCTTTGCATATTTAAACCATGACTATCAACAGATGCAGGATGTACTTATAGGAAATATTTTTTTCAACCAAGCAGAGTCATGAGAATGAGAAAATAAAGGGAAAGGGAAGAACAAAGTAAAATTTGAGCAGATGTGCATAAAATCAAATCACTATGATAATTGAGAAGATATTTCCACAGTACAAAAAACATTGGAAACTGATACTGTACACTTTTTGTTGAGCCTGGCTAGAAGTTAACAGCCAAAAAAAAATGGTAGATTGTGAATACTACAAATATAATATTTACAATTAAAAAAAAAAATGAGAGAGAAAGGGGGGGATGCATCTATATTTAGTATTTAGTTTGGTGTTAGAGTAACTTTCATAACAATGTATTATGCAAATATTTGTGATTATTAGCATTTCATAACAAGAAAAAAGATTATGACAAGAAGATAAGCAAATCTTTGAGTTAACAATGTAGCACATCTATAATTCTGAAAAGCTTCAAAATTGAAAATGGGTTCCACAATATTAACCATGTTACTTATTTTTCATTTATACTCTACAGTTAAATGCAAAAAAAAATCCAACACCCTATGCATTTTGCATTACTCAGCATGCTTCCTTTTATAAATCTAACTTATAGTTTACCAAGTATGTAAAATAATTACATAATGCACTATGTAGTTATATCTGCACCAGACATACTCACATGTCAAAACCAATCATATTTGGTTCTTTTTGTTCTCAATGACATCCACATATATTGAAATTTTAATCAATGGAAAAATGGTGGTTTTTGACATTTTTTTTCTATAAAAATGGAAAGAAGCATGTTTCAAGCATTCCAGTAGTGCTCATGGTGCTACCCTTGCTCTGAGTGTTATTCTGCCAAAAAAGACAACCCAAAATTTGAACATGCACCATACTACAGTTTGCCACATTCTCAGAAAGTACAATGCAATAGGCAGCATCCAATATGGCATTCGTGCAAGATCCTCATAAAACAAATCCAAAATTGCTGCAGGAAAGAAAATTGAGTGATGTAGAGGTCAGGTTTACTTCAACAATAAGACATTGGTCTGCATGGTTGTAAGGTACAAAATGATTCTTGCTCTTCAAAAAGCAATGAAGGAATCGTCTAGATTGGCTGAGGTGCCACAGTTACTGGACTGTAGACAACCAGCAGTACAGCACATTATTTTCAACAATGAGAGCACAATACCAACTACAATTCATAGACACATTTGTATGTTTATGGCTAAGACAGGTTTTTTAAGCCTTAACGGGAGCTTGCTCCACACCGGGCTTCAGCCCCACACGGCTTCGGCCACCCACCTTCACTCCTTCTCCTCAGAGATACACACACATACACAAACTTTCACATGCACCCAATGCAAGCACCACAAAAAGATTAAAAAAAGACAGGGTTGCAAAACCATTCTAGCATTGAAGGTAAAAAATTTACCAAATGTACACAATTGTTAATAAAAAATCATATGAACACACAACTTTGGTCAAATGTGGTGCCTTCAATGTTTTCCTTGCCTATTCATAAGACATTTAGGTAAGTTTTAATCTGGTTTGAATCTTACCTGTCAGTGAGAACAATGGGAGTGGTATATTTTTAACTAGTGACTCAAAATAAATAATGCTGGTTGTTGAGAGTTTAAGGTATACATCAAGTGTATTGATTTGCATCCTATTCTGAGTCTTTGATTTCAAGTTTCATCACAAAAAATGTTTTTACAAATATATATGTTTCTAAACATTGACCAAATCTTAAGCACAAAGTCCCATAGGTTCAAGAAACATCCCCTGAAAACTTTCAGAAACACTCATCAAGCCTATTTTTCTTTGATAGAAAAAAGGGTCAGATTGCAGTTCACACAACTCCAGCTGAAGATCTAGTGGTTGTTGATCAGCTGCACTTTCCATCAGGTTGTTAAATAGCTTGAGACTGAGTTTTAATGTGTCAAAATTCACAAATCTCTTTTCAGTGTCAACAGAAATATTCTCAATTGCTTCTGCAAATTCTCTTTTTGAGGCATAGCCTTAATAATAGTTTCTTTCGAAATGCCTCATTATTTCTCACCATGGGAAAAATTCTGCTGCCTATCTCAAAGTGAGGTTGAGCTTGTCCAAAAAAAGATATGAACTTTCTTTTTCTCTTGAATTTATTGCCATCACTTATGTTGTTTACTATACTGACTACATAGCTCTTCTTCAAAAACTTCCTACACAGGCTCCTGGTATATGACACAATGAAGAGTCAGACAATCTATTCCATTCTTTCATAGATGGACTGACTAATCCTATTTTGTTGCTAGTCATTGTTTTTGCAGCATCACTCACAACACATTTTTGAAATCCTCCATACTCATTTACAAGAGAGACATTTATTGAAAAAAATGTCAGCTCCATTTGTGCTGATATCCAAAGGTTGCATCTTTTTTCATGTATTGCGAAGTCTTCAATGTTGTGGATGAAAATCAGCATTTGGCTATGTCACCGACATAGTACTTTCATCCAAAGCCAGTGAAAAGTATTTGTATTTCTGAATAATAGATTTTCTGAAGAAATGTGTTTATTCATTACACTTAACTCTCCTTGCTAGTTTGACGAGGCAACAATACAATTTCAACATTTGTTTTATTCCCAAATATAAGCACCATCCTGACTGCATACCATTTCACAACTTCCCTTTGAATAATTTCTTACTTTCCACTAGCTGAAGACCACATATGGTGCAGCAAAACATGCAGTTTGAATCCTTTCAAATTTTAGAGAAAACACATTTTTGCTTCTCATCAGTTTTCCCTTGTTGTGATATGATGGACACATGCTTATAAGGCTTTTTGTGTTGGCCAGTTCTCAATAAATTCACTACAGATTCTCTGATTCAGAAATCTATTCCAAATAGTACATCTTGGCATCCCCAGCATTTTGGTAATTTCCTACTTCTTTTAAACTTTAAACATACATCTCTTTTTTTTTTTTTACTGGGGAGAGGTATATCTTTGCTAATTCCCACGCATCTCTCAAAATGGTGCCAGGAATTCTGAATTTTGTTCCCAAACCACACCTATAGCTGTTGACAGCTAGAAGACTTAGGACACCACATCACTATCATTGGGGAACTGATCAGTTAACTAGATATTGCAGTTTAAATTTAGGTAGATTTTTTTTGTTGTTGTTGGCCATTTTAAAGTATCTGAATATTATTGTCCCTGACTGTACATGAAGCACGGAAGATGCATTGCTAACCCTGCAGACCTTGTAAATTTGTTTTTAATGAAGCCATTCTTTATTTGACAAAATTTTATTATATATATTTTCTTTTTGAGTATGCTGGCTACAGGCCCATTGGCTAGTGGTTGGACCACCCTGAACTATGTCAAGAATACTGGCAAAGGTGAATGCCCCAAAATATACTGATATCCTGCAACACCAACTGCTCCCCAGTACCTACAAATTGGTGGTTGCATGATGCTGCTGCACAGAAGTGGTACAAAGATCATGGGGTGTGTTCATTAGTTTGCATTCCTTGGTTTCAGTATACCCAAGTGCTGCCTACTTGTTATCCAAAACAAAGGGTGGCCAATAAAATATTGAGCTAAATAATATTTTTTTCTTTTCTGTAGTTGCTTTTGCATTAGAGTACCCTGCTCTTGATCTTTGTAATTGCAGTTGTGCAATTAGTATTAATCCAGCTATCTCGATAGTATTTCATTTACCATGTGACATCACAAGATGTTTCTCTAACCTTTGACACTACATTCATGTATAGGACCATTTTTGCTACATTTCATACCTTGTGCATCTTCATAGCTCTATTAGTTGAGGACATATACAATCCTGTATATCATAAAGTTGCATTCCTATAGGGGTTGTGCATTATTTTTGCACACCACTGTATGTATTACATGCATTGGCTACCTACCAAAAAGCATAGAAGAGAAAAAGGAGAAACTTCCATAAGGATTCACAACCCAAATAAATAGGGGGAATATGAGGGAAGTACTAAGCTTTTTCAAAAAGTCTATACCTTTAAAGATGAAAAAATAAATGTCATCCCCTTCATGTGAAATGTGACAAACATTTTAATTTTTTTTAATTTTTTTTTTACATTAAACGTTTTTACTTTTCTAAAAGAGCCACTCGTTTTATATTCCCTGAACACTGCCTGTGAATTAATCCATTCTCAAAAGTAGATTATGTTGGTCAATGTAGGAGTGTAAGATTTCCAAATGACATTGAAAGTTTGTTTTTTTTCAAAAGATGAAATAAAAAATCTGAAGAAAATCAATTTAATTGTAATATAGAAAGTGTGCAAGTGGATTGCGATGAAATTTAACAGACTGTGAAGTGTCAACAGCTATACATCCTGATATACATCCTTGCACTGACTGACTTGTAAAACAGCTAGGTAATCTTGTAGTAAAAACTTGTGCTATAAAGTTAGATTTAAGTGTTTAGTGAAGTCATGAAGATCCAAGCTGCTATTAAATCTTTCATACTGACAAATACATTAAACACTTGATTTAAAACACTTATCTTATATATACTGAAGTATGCAATAACAGATGTAGATGTTCTCTGAATATTTACCATTCTGCTTTTTACACCTCAACTTCTGTGAAAATTTTGAACCTAGATATGTCAAGTCTGCTTCATGGTGTCAGCATTCATGATTTTTCAGTCACCTCAAGTTTGAAGACAATTTTTTCTAGTCCACATGCCTATAGAACTCAAGTCCAGGATTTTTTTGACCGCCAGTTCATAAAATCTTCAAACTCCATTTCATCAAGTTCTTCATTGCTGTCTGAATCCTCATCTGTTTTATGTGAAGATTTCTTCATTATCTCCTCCTTTTTATTTTGCAAATCATTGATTTCTGACCAGCGATAACTAAAAGAGGGAAGAAAGCAAAACAGAATTAAAAATTAATAGAAATTTGATATTATGGGAGCAAAAGATTTATCCAAAATTCAAATTCAGAAATGAAATTTGTGGCTATTCACAGGAGTATGTTTTGTGGCAGTACATGATTTCACTTGTACTATCTCTAGATAGTTAGGTTCTCATGAATTATTACATACAGAAGACATCATTTTGTCTCCAAGTTTTTAGGGCCATTCAGAGAAATTCTGAAACATAGGCATAGCTTGTACATGAATGTTTTGATTCATGTAGAATTCTAAACCAGTCACAACACCAGCAAGATGAGCAAGGATTAAAGGAAAATGATGAAACACCCTGAGATCAGGAATAATGCCCTTAATTTTCTTTTCCTCTTTGAAATGGAAAAACTTAAAACATTAACTAACATCTTGTATATTTCTAATTCATCAAATTTTAATAGGAAAAAAACATTAAAATTACCATGACCTGCAAAATACTGAAACAATTTAAAATTTAACAGCTTTGGTTTTAAAGTTTTAAGATGAGCTACAAACAACTTTTTGCCCTTTTTTCTCTGTAAACTTCGTGTTAAGATTTTTTTTATGTGAAAGATAGATGTTAATGTAAAGCAGTTAAGTAAATAATATTTCATAATTCAAAAGTTAGTTATGCCTAAATAGGGGGAGGTGATTGATTCACTAGTTCGTTATTCTGGTTCATGTTTGGTTAGCATGTTTTTACTTTTTGTGAGTAGCATAGGATTTCTTTACATTCTTTTCTTGCAGGAATCAATGTTTAAAGAAATATTTATGATGCTAACACAAGGCTGGATATTTTGTGCAATTTGCATTTTTATACTCATACAATTTTAAACAGGGACAAATGCTGCTCCACAACAAAAAAGAAAAACAAAAAGCAAACAAACAGATAGCTTGTACCAGCTGCATTCTGGTGCTATTCAAAGTAAAAGTCACTAGTATTTGTAGTCTTGGTGAAACTGCATTTTAATGAAAATATTTATTATTGAAAAAACAACAAAAAGGCATCTAAAGCAGAAGCAATCATGTCTAAATGACAAAAATTTACAAGCTTCACAGAAAGAAATGAAAGGATGGGTAGGTACCATAATACTTCACTTATATCGGCATGCCATTATAAGTGAGGTAATACAGTAATATTTAACTGGGTGGATAGAGGCCCAGTGTTTAGGTGATCCAAATTTTAATCCTGGTTGTGACCAGCTTGGTTTAACATATCTCCCTAGTATGATGTCTCTTTTCTCTTCTTCACCAACTGGCTGCATGAGTCCCCCCCCCCATCTAAAAATGGGTTCCAGTAGGGGACTTTTGTTAAGCTTGTTTAGTAGCAAAAAAAAAGTGCTGGTGACACTTACTGCCCAAATCAGTCTTGGAAGAACTTGGCCACCTCCAAGTTCTATTCTCAGCCCAAGACAATGCTGAGAACAACTGACTCTCTCTGTTTTCTGCAACAGCTCATAGCAAGCTATGCAACTTAAAAATGGGTAATATCTCATTCCACAAGTTTTACACAAACTTTTATTTCTAATACATCTTTAAGAAAAAAAAAGATCAAAAGAGAGTTTTAATGTTGTTTTAGTATGGCATCTACCTTGAATGGACATAATGTTTTATAATAATTGATTTCCATATTTACCTAATGATAAACTGAATGAGGCTGGTACCAGCCAGTGTTGCTTAATCTGTTTTTCAGTAGTTACCTCTCCTGACTAATAAAAAAAACATCCTTACCAGTTTGACAATGACAACAAAAAAAATAGGAGGGTACATATTTCAAGTTAGATATTTTTTAAAATGTCAAATACATAACATCAAGTCTCTGATTCTCGTTTCAATGGATTTAATTAAGATTTTTTAAAATAAACTTAACTCATGATACCAGTTTTGTTATGCAACTCCCATTTAAGATTTACTAATCATCTTTTACATGGCATCACCACATAATGCACAATCAAATGGTAAAATTCAGGTAGTTATGGTAATAACTTACATCTGGTCATCAATTTCATCAATATTTCTCTCCACATTAGCTTGTTCCTCCTCCTCTTCCATAATAGCTTCCGAAACCTGTTTTCAAAAAAAAAAAAATCATCTAAACCTACCTTTAGTATTTACAGTTCAACTTTCTAATCTATTTCTTGATGAAAAATTACTGTTGATTTTTCCACAACAATACAATAATATAATAGTTGCTTACACTTTTAAAAAAAGAAAAAACAATTTCAGGAATAAAACTTATGAGAAAAAATCCAATGTAACTAAGCACCAAAAGGATTTTTCTTACATTCAATCTGAAACAAGTTTATATTATCGAAATTATCATTGGAAAAAAAAAATTTTTTTTTTACATTTCCTCGACACAATTTTGTAAAAAATGTAAAACAAATACATCAAATAAAAAAATTTTTTTAAATGTTTTAAAACATTTTAAGAACTTAATGAAAGGTTCATTTTAAAAATGTGACTGACAACATTTTTTTTTACCTGCAATAAAAATTGGTTAAATGGCCAAGGCTTAAAACCAACCATCCTCATTTGACATGTATTTTCAAGCTTTTATTACCACTTCTATTGTTGTTGTACAGTTATTGTTTCAACAAAGATTTTTTGTTGCTGTCCTCAGTATAGTCCTATATCATAATACTAATTGTACAACATCAGAGGTAGTGATAAAAGCTCAAAAAATACATATCAGCTACCTTAGTTGCACCTCAACCATTCTGTAAATATCTAGGCAACATCATGATGGTCAATATTCTGCTATTGATTCTTTGAGTAAATAACTAAATACATATTGCAGACAGACTTCATATACCTGGTATATTGTTTTAGTCTATACATTAAACTACTGTTTATTATTAATCATGATAAGCTGGTCATATTTTATTGGTACAGTTAAACAATTAAATATTGTATTGAGAAGAGATAGATCACTGGAACATGGCGGCACTCTTGGTAAAATAAAGAACCACAAGAATTCTGAATGCTAAAAAAAAACATGGCTATGGATGTATTAATTAAAAATACATCTTTTGCTTTTTTCTAGAAATAGTTCTTCACTGACTATTTTGAAGTTTATGGTTATAAATAACATCAACATATTTTCTGAATATTGCATAACTAATGAACAAATTTACATACAGACTTTCACAAGTAAACAGTGTATGACAACTAGGGGGCACATCTAAAAATCATAATACATTGATAACAACAACTCAAACAAAGAGCAGCAGCAGCAAAAACCCTGACTAATGATACACGCAGACAAGATTATTAGGAAGCATAAATGGTTTTTATCCAGAGCCAGAACTAACAGGCTATTAGTGGAACCACATAGCTGGTTTATAAATGAAGCTTCACCTGAATGTAAATGTTTAGAAAAATACATAGAAACAAAGAAACAAACCTGAGAGAGAGAGAGAGAGAGAATAAATAAATAAATAAATAAATAAATAAAGAGTCCACAAACTACTAACAGAAAGGTTTGACATTTTTAATTAAGCCTTGAACATTAAAGGAACACTGAAATCTGTTAATAAACAGAACTCATTTACTCTACTCCATGCATGGTTTCTTCTTCAGCCATTCATCCATGTGGATAGTAGGGTTTTTCAGTAGGTTCATTACAAGGTAGTATGGAAAGAACATAGGAGCTCACCACATGAATATCCTTTCTACCTAGTCTATCTTGAATCATGGTTGATCCTGGACTCCATAATCAAAAATGACATGGTGATAATTATAACTTTTTTTTTTTTTTCCTAATAACTTACACTTGGTCATTAAGTTCAAATAAAATTCAGTAAATTTACATTTTAAATACTTAAAATATATGTACAGGTAATGCCAAAACTTTTCTGTCAAAAAGACCACAATCAACCTTGTGCACATCATAACTTTGTAAAACATATGGTGTAGTGTATGTATGGACACTACTTTCAATTCAAGAGCTTAAAGACAAATTGGCAGTTTTCAAGAATCTCTTATCTGCATTACACAGTTTAATTTTTAGCAATGAAATTGAATCATAAAAAGTAGTGACATTAAAACTGTGTGGACTTCAGTGGTCCTTTGAAGAAAATCATTTCAGATTATACTAACCATTTTCTAACCAACAATTTACCATAGGTATTTGGCAGCTATTAGAAAAGAGGAATAATCCATATTGCCTATTTGTCAACTTTTGAATAGTAAGTTCAATGTAGTCTGCCTATTAAATCTCTTATTTCAAAGGTTTTCCCTCAAGTTTTTAAAGCTAGTCTTTTTTAGATAGTATTTAAGTACTTCATCAAAAATTACAAACTCAAAAAAAAGATGTTTTCCTTTTAAAATTTATTTGCAACTCGGAGAGATGCTGTTTAAGTTAACTCTCAAAATCTAATTTTCTCTTTCATTTCCAATTGCAGGTTTTTTTATGCTGGAAAAGTCCAGTGACCAATGTATGGAAATAACCGGTGAAAGTTGACAATAGGTTTAAAGGCTGATCTGAAAAATAAAACACTCAAAAACCCACCCACTCACTCACTAATCTTCTAAAGCTGATTAAATATTTGGTGTTACTTTAACCACCAAACAGATGAGCTGACAGTGGTTTAACTAGAACTATAAATCAGAAATCTTATTTAACCAATTATAGTGAATCCAATGCCCTTAGCAGATCCATAAAAAATACAAAAAACTTTAAAACATTTCAAGATAAAGGCAAAAATGTTACCATAGCAACCAACTTACATGGGCTTCTTCTTTCATGGCTTTCTTGAATAATTCCCATTCTTCTTCCATTTTATCTTTATATTCTACATTTCGTACCTGAAAAAAAAACAGAGTTTAAGTCAGGGATGCAAATGTTTCTTGCTTTTTTAATTTTGAGAATAAATTCAAAGCAGTTTTTGACAAAAGAATTTAGAAGACTAGAGTAAGTCTGCAAATGTAGTTTTAATTTATTCGGCTCAAAAGTAGAATGTTGCATGTGAATCTGTTAAACTAATTGTTTTAATTCTAAAAATAGGAACTGACCTATGATAAGATGCAAAACTGTTCCTTATATTTGACATTAGTAATACATTGCTGGGAAACAAGCTGGTGTTGAGTCTCCTAGGTTGAGTTTTCCTTTACTTAAACAAAATGCTCTTTAATTTACTCCTCAAATGATGATTTGAAAGATTTAGATTTTCTTTTGCATGACTTCAAACTTCTTTACATAACAAAAATACTTGTTTCCATTGTTCTTATTCCTGGATAATGAGGCATTCCAGAAATTTCCATTACATTAATCAGATTTTGCGGCTGATAAAAGAAAAAATAAAACGTTACTCATTAGTGTCTTTGGTAATAAACAAGGTAATTACATATTCTGAAAATAAGTTTATCTTTTAAGCTTTTTACATTATAGAGAACTGAATCAAAGTGAGAACAGCATGGCACTGGCATTCACCCAAACTGTGTATGAAAGACTTTAGATCAACTATTGGAGTATTTTTTTGAAAGTTCATAAAGTTCAGGACAGTCATCTGACCTATTTAATTGCATAGGAAAGACTTTTATATACCACATATACCCATTTAAATGTTAAAACATTTAAAACCAATTTTTATGGCTTAAATTTTACAAGAATATTTTTTCAGAGTTGAAAGTGATGCTCAATTTGGGTCTACAAAAAATGAAACAAAAACCAGTCATATCCAATCTAAAATTGGCAAAAAAGATTTATTATATGAATGCAATAAAAACATTTTTAGCACTAAATGCACATTAAAATTCATAAAAATCACTTGCTGTCATCTGAAGCACCAAATAATTTGTACCAAACATCTGGCTGAACAACATCAACATAGTGATCATATCATAGACAAGGCTAGTCTTACCAGTCTTCTGTACCATCAAGTGCACTCAAGATTCCACATTCCAGGAATGATTTAACAACAATATCAATTCTGAGTTCATTCAAAGCATCCACAATCCATTGATACAATGTCACTAACATCAGATCCCACACACTGCCTCCTTGGTATATGTTTTCTCTCCCTCTAGCATCCAAACTCCATGTCTTTCTATGCTATCAATGAAAAGCATGTTGATGCAGATAGCTAATGGTTGAAGTAAGACTGTTGGGAACCACTACGATGTTGATGTTATGCAATAAAACTTTACTGATGACTTCATCTAGTACCAAAGTGAATCTTGTCTTTTCATGGCCAGCTTAGCAAGTTCATTCTCTGGCATCTTCTCTAGCTCTGGAAATCTTTTAGTTTTTTACCGTCTTCTCCAACACACTGAACTCTCTTGATGCCACAAAATTGTGTTTTCTCTTCAAATGCTACAACTTTCAGTTTGAACTGCACAGTGTATTTGTTATTTTTCCTTGAAGGCATCTTAACAGATTATATGGTCCTTTATTATTTATTCTAGTAAGTGAACTGTATTGTTATGGTAAGTGTAATTAACAACACTGGTTTGTCAGTTGATAAACTATAAGTGATGTTGCCATCTAAACAAAATTAGCCAAGAATTTGACAGATTTCATTTCTCTTTGACAACTCAGCACCATAAAACATCCTTTGGATGGCACTTGTGTTCTGAAAGTGTTAGGCTACTATCCTTGAAAAACTAAGGTTGACTTACATAAGATATATGGAAAATTGCAAATTTTTTAACAAAATTATACGGTAACTGTGCTGAATAATATATTGAGCATTTCTACTACAAACATCAGCATAAAATCAGAAAATAGGCTGAATTGCCACTAAATTAGTTCAGGGAAGGTATGTATTATTACACAAAAATGTTTCCATTACAAACTTTAGAGAATGCCCTTTTTCCTCTTTTAAAAATTTGTGCAAAGCTGATTATTACATAATTTCTTGCAGGGTCAGCATTAGATTTTCATTTAACCACTTCGAAACCACATACAATTTTTAATTATTGGATTGCTGCTACCTGTGTGTGAAATGGTTTTATACAAGTGTGGCTCTGTATGTACTGGCAAACATTCAATCAATATATTAGCCATCTCTATCTGAGAATCTGGCTTTATGCTTGTACCTAGCTCAGATTTCAACCTGAAACTATCAAAAACGTGGTCAAGGTCCAGCATGTAATCTTTATACCATACCTTTAACTGTATTTAAATGAAGAAAACAAGCAGTAGATCCACTCTATTCCTATTAAAGTACATACTATCTCTCTCTCTCTCACACACACACACACACACACACACACAAATTGTTTTAAACTCTGGTTCTTTAAGTGAATTCTTTTAAAAAATTATGCTTTATTATGCTTGTTTTTAATAAATTGTTCTCTTTTTTCCCTTAAGTTTAAATTTACCTTTGTCTGAAATTAACTTTTTGAAAAATCTATAATCTACAACAATGAATGTAAAAAAAAAAAAAAAAAATAATTTTCGTATAAATTTTAAATGGAATACACAAATTAAACAGCATTAAACTAATTTTTTAAATTTAACAATCAAATAGCATTTCAGAGTGCTATATAGTTGTCTCCCTTACATTACAATATCAAGTACCAATTCAATCAGTTTGGTTCAAACTAATGATTTCATATGATACAATGCATTGTTTTGGGAAAAACAGTTTATGAGTGGGTAATAGTATGAACTAGTTGTAGGACCAGTACATATAGAATCCTTGCATGAGTCTGAATAATGCTGAGAACCTCATTATAAATCTTCTGATTAGTAGTGAGAACAAATGTGTGATGAATAAAACCATGCATACCATTGGCTGAATGCCAAACACAGCCTCTGCCAATTTGGGACTAAACTGTAGCTCAACCACTGTGAGCAAAGTGCTCTGTGTTAAGCCACCACTGCTTATATTATTAAAATTCTACATAAACAAATATACATATTTACACTTTTTAAACTTCTTCTAAAAGCAAATTTTACATTATTAATAAAAGCAAAGGTATAGTGAGTTTGCTGAATTTTTCTCTTGGTTTTAATTATTAGTACCAGCATAGATGTTATTACTATTACAAAAGAATGAGAATTTTAATTAGCAAATTCAAAATAATGGGTCCTAATAACATCCACTTAGATTAAAATTAACCTCACAACAAATATAGTCCTTTAAGATTTTTAAAAAATTAGTGAGTAATGGGAAACTACTATTAACATGGAAACCAGCCAATATTAAACAACATTTAATGAAAGTTTTAGCTGTGATTTTATATCCTAGTAATTATAGGTAATTTAGTTTAATATCGTTTTAAGGTAAAATACTTGAAAGTACCAGTAAAATGAACAAAGATAACACAATAAAGATGTTCTTTATCATGATTTCTGTAAAAGAAGTGATGTGATTCCACATAAACATTTGGTAAAGAAATATAAAAGCTTTAGCATAGGTATTAATTTTTTACTATGGATTGAGAATTACTTTATGTTTGACTTCAAAGACTTGCTATAGAAGATACTATCTGAGATTCTGAATGTTAACAGTTGGGTACATTCGGTTTTGGGACTGCTCTTTTCTTCTTGATGTAAATACAATGATAATCAATCTGAAAAGTTAACAACAGTGATATGATTTAGTGGACTGGTCTAGCAAATGGAAAATAAATTTAATATTTCTTATCCTTTGATGTTATAAAAGTAACTGCTCCATGCAAAAATCCTCACAGATGCTAAGCACAAAAAGGCTTTAGCCACACACAAAAAAAAACCTAGCAAACAGGCAGACAGCTTCAAAATGAAATAATTCTACATGACTTCACTCTGTGCTGCCAACACCAAATTAAAGAAAACTGTTCACCTCATCTCAAGAATGCAGCAAATACTACAACTAATAAGAGTGGAAAACCAAGCAGAAAAAAAATAAAATTCCTTTTTGCTAACTTCAGAGCAGGAGGAAACAACAAAGAAAGCCATAATATTAATTTTAAAAAAATAAATAGATATTTTAATAGTTGTAAAGAAGATTCAACCTGATGAACTGGAGAGGTGGTCAAAGGAGAAAATCTTGTATACAATGGATAGATTCTCTATAAACAGGTTTATATGTGCTAAAACTCTTGGGGGAGAGAGAGAGAGTAGAGTATTACTACTTTACCTTGGCGTCTTTCACAGGATCATCGAAAAACCCTTCAGGTAAAGCTTCTGCCATAGTTTTTTCAGGTTCAGCCTTCTTTGCCTTCTCGTTCTTTGTGTTTATTGGACTCTGGTCAAAGAAATCTGCAACAATGTCAACTGTCATCTGTAAAATGTGTTGATAAACTTTCTTCTAAAGAATAAACTTGGTGTAAATCAACTTAAAGTTCCAAAGAAATATGCATTTATACATTGCAACTAGGTGTTAGTAGTTAAGTATTAAGAACTATCACAAAAAAGAAAAAAATACTCTAGTATATAAAAAGAAATTGAAAATTCTGATAAAATTGTAATAATACATAAAAATCTTTTATCATTTTTTTCTCTTCTAACCAAGATCCATGATGATATTAAATTCTGCATACTTTGAGGAATTATTACAATTTTATTATTTTTTTAATTATGCCAACTTATTTTGGTAGGGAGAAAAAATAAAAAACTAGATATACTGAAGGTGTTTTCTCAAAACAGTCAAGTTCTTACTAAATCAATTTTTTTTAAAAAAAAAACCTAAAGAAATTTTAAATATTTAGTCTGCTAAGTGAATACAAAAGCATTTTTATGACAAGCTGCCTGTAATTTTAAACTAAAAGTAGCTTTACTTGTCAGAATTTCTGAGGCGTGTGGTCGTCACTTCCAAATGTAAAACAATTTGCTTCAAACATGAGTACACTGTATTTTTTTAAGATCTCACAAAGACAAAATCAATCAATCACTGGCATAACCTTCATTAATATATTCACACCTTTAAATGAGCAAATAAAAGTGTTGTGATGACTTATTCTTTCTTAGTGAGAATAGATTTTTAAGTTGGTAGAAAAATGGGTAAGCCTAGGATAGGTGGGGAGGAATGATAAGAAGCAAATTTTGAGGATTTTGCAATTTTTTTTTTTTTAAAACCATACAAATAAAAGGCATTAAACCTGCTGGTAAAACATCTTTTTGTACAGGTACAGCATCTGTGGAAGACTCAAGTTGGTTCTGGTCCATTGTCTCATCCTCAGAGTCTTCAGATGATGATTCTGGAATCTGACTGATCTTGTTCTGACCAATGCCAAGCGATCTTTCATTTGATACCTTTTTACTGCAATGTTTGGGTTTTTCAGAGAAGTCATTGGAAATGCTAAAAGAAATTTTAAAACTCAAATTTTTTTGTTTGTGTATTTCTGTTGAATTTAGAAAATCTGTGTTCATAAAATGTTTTTTTTTTTCATTTTAAAGCATTACTTTCATATTTTGGAATAATAGTAATGAAACAGTTGGAAATTCAAAACAAAAATCCATGAAAATTAGTTTATCTGTTTGTTTTATCTGTTATGATTAATTGACAGTACAAAATATTACAAGTTTTTAAAGATGTTATTTCCATTAAGCCAGTGTGCATTGTTTTTTTGAAAAACAATACAAAAAATTTCATTAAAAAAATAGATTTACACATGTGATTAGATGTGTAATTTTAGAAAATTACAAAAAAAATTCGTAACTTACCCTGAAGTAGTAGCACCTGAACCTGAAAAACCACCATAAAAATAATAAGCAACTTTCTCTAAGATCAAACAATGAACAAAATCAAAAATGCATTAACATTATACTATTGTTATTTTGTAAAACAACTATAGATAAAAATATAAACAAAAACATTACTTTGTTACTACATTTCTTACTCATGAGTGGCAACAATACCAGTTGCAACATGTTACTGACAAATTAAAGATGCAATTCAATTTCATGCTTAAGTTTCTCATTTTACATTTAATGTTTTATCACTATTATGCACTCAAAAAATACTTTCCAATATAATTTAAGTTCTCTTGACAGTCTAAAATATTGAATATACGTACTTCTGAAAGTGTTCCAACAAAGTTATTTCATAAGTGGATGCTTTAATCATGACTCCTCATCTATGTAAACTATTTTAGAAAGCATGTATGAAAATAAGGCATAATAAACATATAACAATTGAAAAAAAAGAAAGGAGTTTCTAATTACTTGGTGGTAAGTTTTCTCTCAAGTTTAATCCTGTCAGCAATTTAAACTCTTTCACAAGAAATGACATGACAAACTTTACTGCAAAGTGCTCTGTTAATCTAGTTTTTTTCAGAAATGCTTATTAGATGTAATTTAACATTATATGACAGTGAGATCTGGCCAATTGTGCTACCTTAACAATACAGTCTAACCAAAACAGTATTACACTTACTTTTTAAAATTTTCTTTGGTATGATATCTGGGTTGAATCTGTCACCTTTCCTTTTCGGTCCAGTCTGTACTTTGTCATACTGTGATGTAACTTGAGAAAAATTCTGCAACAGTAACATCATATTCCAAAAGATGCTAATTAAAGAATTCCTGTTAAATAATAAATACATAATCCAAACTTAAAAAAAAATTTTCCAATCAGTATGAATTTAAAGAATCAAAAGCCATAACTTACATCTGTGTGCAGTTTACTGTGAACATGGCTAATCCATAATGCATCACTCTTTACTAGTGATTTGCACAATACACATACTAATTGTCCCAGTTTATTGTATCTGGATATAGTCAAGATAAAAGTGTAAACAAACAGATTCTTGCCATGTCTTACATACAAAGAGTGAGAAAATTGTTCATGATAAATGCATGATTGTGGAAAATGAATACAAAAATAGAAGAAATTAAATGTGTGTGTGGCTGGTCTTAGCAAAATTAACAGAAGAAAATTGTAAATCTTGAACTGTCTTTTTTTTTTTCTCTCTCTCTCTCCATCTCAAAGCAGAAATATTTTTACAGGAAAAGTGTCAGATAGAATTAAAGGTGTAAAGATGCTAAAACTCCATCTTCCAGGATCAGAATTATCCATGAGGATTTTTGAAGTCAACATGTTTTTGAGTTCAAAGCATAAACCAAACATCCAAGATAACATAAAAATCTTTGCTGTTTTGGTCAGACTATAACTTTCTTAAAACTGTGCTCAGATTGTTACATATAAGAAATACTTCCCCCTTAGGACATATTGAAGCTGCCCTATTTTGAATTCTGATCATGTTTTATTTTAATTTTGGATAGTAGTGTTTGCTAAAACTTTCACATTTATCATTTTCTATTAGCTTTAAAACTGCTACTATGAATAATCATACTTAAATAAAATTGAAAATTCTTTAATAGTTGAAAATATTTCAATGCTAGATTAGTTCCCGCAGACAGTCCAATATCCAGATTTTAAAAAAAATTTTAACTACCCAAAAATGATGCACTTTTATGCGAGATGTACTTTTGTTCTTTAAAAGTGTAAGCAAATTATAATTTACTGCATATTTAAAGAGAGATTTTTAGTTAGCAATTTATAGTAAAAAAAAAAAAAAAATTTAAAATGGCATTTTGAGAGCATCTCGACTCCATTCTTGTTTTAAAATTTAATGAATTGAAAATCTACAAGCAGAGACATTAATTAAACGAGAAAACGCAGCAAGTAATGAAAATCAAGATAAATAGCTAACAATAGGACAATATTCTAGTTATGTCCAAGTAGATAACTACATAGTATTGGGGTTTGTATAGTCTAGTCCAAAGTAAATCACTGTACCTAGAATTTCTTTTGTAAAAATGACTTGGAAGAATATCATTACATTAGTTTAAAAAAAAACAAAAACAAAGGACAAAATAAAACTCAGTCTAAGGATACTTGGCTAGAGGATGATCTATTTTCTTCGAGGAGAGTTTTGCTTTCGTTTCTTTCATAAACCTTCTTAATTCCTCCTTGGAGGCTACGACTTTACTCTTCGAAGTCGCCATTTTGATGTTTTTTTTCCCTTCCTTGATGTTAACCGCAAAAACGTATTTCGCGAACTTGCATCAGCCTAAGTAAAAAAAAAAAGCTTAAAACCAGGTTAAAATTTAGAAAATAAATAAATAAATAAATAAATAAATATAGAAAATTATTTAATTATATTTATAGTTTTCTTTTTTTTTTATAAGTATACGAAACAGAAGCTGAACCCACGTCTTCTTGTCAAGGCTCCCGACAGGTATGTTGACGTTAATGCTGCTAAATTGACGGGGAAAAAAATCTCTCTCTCTCTCTTTAGTTCCAGAATAGCGTAGAAGCTATCATTCTGGAGTAGAATGCCTGCAGGTCGGCAGGCTGGAAGTGTTTGTGTTATTTGTGTGTGTGTGTGTAACACCTATCTTATATGACAAAAAGTTGGCGGGAAATGATGTTAGTCTGTCGTCTGCGCGAAGGTCGCCGACGTATCGCTAACCGAACTGGAGGGAAGTAGCTTATTTATGTTTATCCCGTGAAATCCCTCCCCTAAAAGACAAAAAAAAAGCCCCCTCCTCTCAAAATAAACCGAACGTTTGCATGAAATATGTCTGTATCATCCATGCACTAACAACAATGGCTCCGTCTTACTACATACAGTATGGGCGGCTGTCGCTACACGTTATCTAGTGAACGGCCAGGACCACTCACCACCCTTCGTGGATTTTTTGGGGGCCATCGCGGCGGAAGAAATGGCAGCGAGTTACCTGGGTGAGGGGGGGGGGGAAATAGTCAACCGTCAGGGGTTCATCTGATAAGCCACCCACCCGGTGGTTTTCAGGCAGGCAGGAATGGCTGTACACCTCTAAACTGGTGATTTATACGATGTTTAGTGTGCCTGTTGTTGCTGCTGCCAGATATACTCTCTTGTAAGTAGAAACTTTTATCGAATATGTTTACTGATTGTTTGTTTTGTTGAATGTATCTCATCCATCCTGATTTCTTCTCCCCTCTCTGGCTGTGTGGAAATATGTCTATTTCGCAGATGTATGGACGAAACCAGTCTGGATGAATATTTTGTATTAAAATTCTTTAAGTAATGAAAACATTAAATAATAATATTATGATGATGATGATGATGATGATAATAATAATATAGAATATAATAAAAACCGAAATGTGCGTATAAGTCGACTCTTTTAGGCCTGGAAAGAAAAAAAAAAAGAAATCTCTCCAAAACTAGGGGTCGACTTGAGTATAAGATGCGAACCTTTACCACAGAGTGGGAGACGAGTGGAACAACAGCACTCCTAGCAATCGTTGTGCACCACCACTTACCGTAACTCCAGCCGGCCGCCACAAATATTTCCAACCAAAAACTTGTGTTTGGTGAATTTGTTTAACTTATTTGACACAGAAATTAATATAATAGTAAAATAATAAAAAAATCCAGTATACCAAAGTTATATTTTATTGACAATGAAAGCATGTATGATCACATTTTAAAATCCTTCAAAGTCCCGCTGTAACTGCTGTTCATCATCTGACATAAAAAGGTCTGCAATTGGGTCCGAATCACCGGAAGTTCTGACTTTGTCTTCGGTATTTTCGCTGTCATCATCATCCTCGTCACTGTCCCAGCACAACAATTTGTCTTCTTGCCCATCCATTGCATTTGAAATCCCACATTTTTAAACGATTTTACAACAGTTTCTACGCAAATAGCTTCCCAAGACTTTACCATGAAATCGCACAACACATCCAGTGGTGGAGCATGCATATTACCACCCTTCATGAATGACTTTTCTCTGTCAACCATCCATTTATTCCACTCCAGACAAACATTATCCTTAAATAGCTTATTTAGGCTTACATTGAGAGGTTTAAGCACAGACGTTAACCCCCCCCCCTGGTATTACTGCAGTTACAGTATTGCTTTGTTGTAGATGCTTCTTGACATTATCTATTAAGTGGGATCTGAACATGTCCAAAATAAACAAGCTCCTTTCCTTGCATAATCCACCAGCCAGCCTACTCCATACATTGTCAATCCATAAATGTACTCCACCTTTGTCCATCCACCCCTTCTAATGAACATGGACAAAAACACCTGGAGGGAACTTGATATTTGGCATTGTTTTTCGTTTAAATATAACCCTTGGTTTTAATTTAGTTCTGTCTGCGAGGCAGCTGTTTTCTGTTGCAACACCAAATCTTTCCTCTTCATAAAGCGAGTACACAAGTTCACACTTGCTTTAAAATCTTTGCTTTCATCTGGATGTGTTTTTGCCCACTTAAGTGCTTGAGTACATATGCTAGTTCGGGTAACCGTATAGCCATTTTGACGGTTTTCGTGGATCCAACCTTCTACGTAATTTTCCAGTTCAGGCCAGTGACAGATCCTGGTTCTTACAGCACATTTCTTCTTAGGCATCTTCAGGGAGGCTTCATTTTTCTTCCAATCATGCACCAGCTTTTCATTTACTCTATACTTCCTTGCTGCAGCACTGTTGTTTGAAGAGCTCAGCTTGAAACTAGCATCATATATCATTCTTTTTGCTGGTGGAGCCATGTAGATAAAATATTTTCAGCTACAGTATTTAAAAACTGAATGCCATGAGTGTTGAACAGCTACAACTGGACAAGATGACACACTGGGCTCTAGTTCCACCTAGAGTGTTGTCAGGTTTGTGTGTGGATAATTATGTAACAGACCCATAGTTTCTCAGCTGGCTGTGTGGTGTTGGCGGAGTGTAAGCAAAGGCATACTAGTGTTCTACTATCATATACCGTATGTAGCGGTATTATCATGGTACCATGCTGTGTAAACTATTAATATTTTATTGGAGGTGTTGATTTTGGCTTGAATTTTGGTTCTAGCCTACCATATGTTTTTGGGTAGATTTATATGGTGAGTATAGGCCTAAACCAGAATTTTGAGCTAAAAATCTTGAGGTTGACTTATAGGCCACAATTTACAGTAATTAATTTTAAAAAATAGTAAAATATAGTCTGTTATGTGAAAAGAAAATTAAGTCCTTGAGTTCTGAATTTGTAACACAATAATGAAGTTTTATTATGTACATTAAAAGAAAATAGTCTGATATAAAGTTAAATTGTGCAAAATTCTGAAAACATTTTGCTGTCAGAATGGTTTATGAATTAAATTATTCACTTTCATGTTAGGAATTAATATATTATTTCTAATTTGAAAAACTTGCATATCTTTTGGATTTAGAAATCAAAATGTGTGCATGAGTGAGAGGCAGCAAAGGATAGAGAGGTTGCTGTTAAGGCAATTTGAGAAATAATTATTACAACTTCATTTTGTGCTTATTTAAAGATGTAAAAAAAAAGCATACATTTTTATATTAATTGCATATACTTGTACAGAGAAATTTTTCTCCACCATGCAAGAGGAAATCCTTATCAAGAAATTTAAAATCCAAATATTTTAAAACTTGTAGCAACATTTTCTTTGTTATTAATGTTTGATTAATCATTCCTAAACATCTGTGACTTTTACTTATGTATGTGTGCATGTTATCTACTTTTTTTTTTAAGGCTAATAAAATGTTCATCCCAAAAACCTGCAAAAATTGTTTCAATCAACTAACTTTGTACATGAAGAATGTTTCTGTTCCTTATGTCAGATGTATGCTTAGGCAATTTTCACTTGGTCAAAGCAGCAATACAAAGGATGCTACATCCAAATCCAAGTTCCTTGCTATTGTTCGTTGGAACACTGAAAACAAGCAACTTTATGGTCCACTGCTAAAGTCTCAGCAGGATAGCAAGCTTCAGGGAAAATTAGAAAATGAGGAACTGGAGAATATTTCTGAAAGTAATAAAACTGTAGATGAAAATCTTAAAGGTCAAAACACTATTTCTGAAACTAATGTAGAAACCAAGACAACTAAGGATGGTAGTTTGCTGGAAGAATCTAAAATCTACAAAGATGCAGCTCTTCAGTTTTTATTGCAACAGTGTGTGTATCACAATCCTATGTCTGACAACTTTTTTTATAAACAGTTTGTAGAGACTCTTGGTTTGAAGTCTCTACCATCAGTTAGCAACATTCTCTCAAAAACACAATCACTACACAACCGTTTGTTGCTGCAGCGGTGGAAAGTGAAAATGATCAAAGAATTAGGAGAAGCTGGATTTGAAATATACATGCAAAGTAAGTAATACTTTGTAATTATCTTTGCCAATTCAAAAATTATTATATAAAAGTGTGATGCTTTTGTGCTTTTTTAAGCATTTAAAAGGGTAATAAGTTTTTTTAAATAACTTTCTGCTTGACATAAGAATGCTAATATATATACTATTGTCGTAGATGACAAAAAACAAGAGATTTTTTGCTTTTTTTTGAAAAAAATGAATAGGATATTGATACTGCTTTAATGCTTATATTTTTTCGCCTTAGAATGGTTTTGTATCATTTTTCAAAGTTATGGCTATGAAACAGTTACAAGAAATCTTGTAGCTGTTTGTTTTTCTGTTTGGATTTTGCTTTAATTTTGAATGACTTCGGTCTTAAATTAAACTCAAAAGTTATCATGTTAGGTTTAAAATTTCATTTTCCATTTTCCTGAAATGTTTGTAGTAACAAAAAAAATAATAGTCTTCCTTAAAACAAGTGTGCACGTGCACAAATTTCTAAAGAAAAAAGTATTTTAGTTTGACATACAGCCAGTTGATAGGATTAATAGAACCTGAGATATCTTAATGTGAGGTATTATAAAAACCATTTTTTTATGTTGGAAACCATTTTGGTAAGCATTCATGTTTTTATATAACAGCTTTATAATAGAATAGATGTAGGTCTGTTTTATTTTTTAAGTAGGAAAAACCCATTAATTATTGTAACTTTCAGACATTAAATGAATCATCAGTATAAAATGCATTAAAGTATAATTTAAAAAATATTAAACCAGATGTAAAAGTTATGAATGCTATAGCTACCATTTTGTATCCTATATCTGCAGTGAAAAATTCAAAGAAGTTTTTTGATTTGATTGGACAGAAATAAAGCAGACTGGGATCAACTTTCATACTTTGGTACAGGACTATCTTGCTGGAGCATCAGAGGATGAAATACAAATGAAAGAAGAAAATATTGGTCACTGGAAGAGCCTACAGTCTGTCTTCCCTTTGGTTAACAATATCCAGTTTCTTGAGACTCCACTTTTCCATAGCACTCTTCTTTACAAGGGCATTTGTGATTGTGTGGCTGAGTACAGGTAAAAACAGATACAATGAATTGTTTGAAAATAGAAAAAAAAAACACTTTTGTCTATTTTGTAATATCTTCTAGGCTTGCTAAATGATTATACTAAATAAATGTATGTAGAACCTGGCTTAGACAGTTTATTTAGCCATGGAGAACTTGAATGTTTTGTCTGTGCATGCGTTTGATTGAAAGAAAGCAAGATGAGGGGGCCTTGGTACAAATAGTTTGTAATTGAGTTCACATTAAAATCTGCTTATAAATTGAAGTGGCTTTTTACACTTAACCACTCTGTCTGAAAGTATCATTTCAAATATGAAGACTAAGCTACTGGTGCTAGTGAAAAAAAAAAACAAAAAAGCAGAGAAATACTGGGGCAGACCTTTGCCTTAAAGGAAATTTTTAAAAATAGTAATGAGTGTATAATGGTAAATGAATTAGTTTCCAGAAGCTTAGGTTAGCTTTTTTTTCCCCTTCATGTTACATTATGTGATTGGTCTTACTAATTTGCAGAAGAACTACTTATCAACTTCATAGCAGCTTTAAGTAATGTGCTTAAATTTTTTTCTGGGAGGCAGGCTCTTGTTTATATCCTAGAAAAGAACAGCCAGATATATTTTAGCAGTTAAAAGATTATAAGGCATTATATCATTTCTCATTTATCTGAACATTTTAATTAGATGTTAAAATATTAATCTACAGTTTGTTGCTAACAACTTGGTTTATATTCCACTAATAGGCACACACACCTTACCAAAGATTTTAAACTATGCAAGCCAATATCACAGTATGTAGGACCATTCTCTATGTAGTAATACTACACTGAATTATACCAATGTAAACTATTTTATTGACTTATTTACTATGCAGGTTACTTAGGGTATTCAGAAATATTTCTGTTATATGTTACAGTGATGTAAAACTATAATGAGTTGGGAAAAATGCACAACTTGTATATATTATGGATACTAATAGATAAAAATTTATTTTCGGGTTAATTTGGGCCAAAATGTATCAAAATTGAAATTAATGCCGCCTCCAACTTGTAAAAATTAGGATATTTGTGCAAGTTACATAGCACCCCATATATTTGGACCTTTATCTCTGAATTGATGGGATTTGGTACAAAGTCCTATTAATGATTTCATAACTTATGGAGACATGTCTTTGTCATTAATGTATCTATTTAAAAAAAGAACAATTTTTTTTTTTAGCAAATTAATTCAATGGTACATAAACTTTAGTTCAGTAGTAAAAGTTATTTATCTGATTCACCTGGAAAAAAGTCTTAAAAATGCAAAAGCTGATATTATTTTAATTTAAAAACAATAAAATCTGTTTAATCTTAATTTATTTTGTTAATGCATGGACTTGCATTGTGAATCAAGTGATCTTTTTCTGTTTTTAAATGATCCCACAGCCCAGTATAAACACAGTAAATAGTATCAATTATTATACAATAAATATATATATATATTTTTTTTAGGGGTAAGCTCTGTGTTATTGAGTGGAAAACATCAAAAAAACA
This sequence comes from Nautilus pompilius, assembly GCA_018389105.1. NCBI lineage: Eukaryota > Metazoa > Mollusca > Cephalopoda > Nautilida > Nautilidae > Nautilus > Nautilus pompilius. The sequence continues at coordinate 2,630,290 of JACATO010000337.1, forward strand.
AAAGCCCTTGTTATCTGATACTTTTGATAACCCTGTTCAGGTAGCTGCATATGCTGGTGCTTTTAACAGTTCCCATGACATTCAGGTAAGATTAATGGGATTTTTTCCTTTGGATCTAAAGTTTGAAAAGGTATTTCTGAAATGTAGGAACATTAGGTAGTGCTGCAATCAAACATTTGTTCTGAGTGGCTAAATTTTCACTTTTCAGTTTTCCACTTTTTAAAAAAAAACTTTATAAAGTTAAATTAGCCAAAATGGTACAGCTGATGTAAACCTCTTATGGACACAGTTTTTTTTTTTTGCCCATATAGGCAGCCTGACTCAACCAACATTGTGGATGAAAACAGTCCTTAAAATAGAAGAGTGAACCAATTCTATTGATTGTTGAAAAAAGTGATACACAAAGCCTTATTAAAAACTACTTTAACTGAAACAAATGAAAATTCAAATTGGAAATTTTCAAATGAATAATTAATTTTCCAAAATCATGTTTAGGCATTTTATGTAGATAGATTTGAAAGAACTACATATATTATTAAAAATGACAGTTGTGGCAAAAATATTTTTGCAGTAATTTAGTAATAAAGGGCAACAATATATGAAAATTAGTGAAAGATAAGCAACTTTTGTAAGTTTGCTTGAGATGATGTGAACCCAGTGTATGCAGGTATAACAAAAAAGGTCAAGATTTTAATTGTGACAGGATATCAAGAAAAGATGATATCACATGTCCACTTCCATAGTAAAATGTTATCTGACATTGATTAGTCAGCCACTGTAAAAAAACAAAAAAAAAAAAACAAACTAGTAGCGGCATTAACAGAAGAAAATGCTGCAACAGTCTTATCAACATATAATAAAACTGAAAATGTTGACTAGTCAAACCTGGAAGTTCCAACAATTGCACCACCCACCCCACCCCACCAAAAAAAAAGAGACTTGGGGTTGACCCTTGAGGGTGGGGCAGCGAGTACTCTGTTTAGTGGCTTTTGTAGATGGAAAGTCCTCTACCTGAAAAGAGTGGAGGCAAGGGGCACTTTTTGCCTTTGGCCTGCCTATCTGGATGGGGAGGTTAGGTGCGTCAAGACCGATTTTCTGACTTGACGTGCTGAGGCCTTTTTCCCAAGATTGGTTTTTTGGCTGGGGAAGCGATCACTCTAACGTGGGGCACTTGCACCCCTACCCTGGCCACCAAGGCAGCCAGTTACACGAGGTGCTTCGGCGCCTCAACACACGGGAGTTTGCTCCACACCTGGCTTCAACCACTCATGGCTTCGGCCACCTCCACACCCTTCTCGGAGATAAACACACATACACGAACTTTCACACACCCACACGCAAGCACCACACAAAAAGAAAAAAAAAAGATGAGACCAAAAGGAGACCATGGCAAAACCATCAGTTTTAACTTTATCATTGAAAACAAATTGAATACTCATCTGTTATATCATTATACAATTTGTTAATACAAACATCAATGGCACTATTGGTATTTTTATTTTTGCTAAAATTTAAATATGCTTTATGTACAGTATTGGAAATAATTAAGGAATCACAAGATATGCACAAATAAGTAATTGGAACTGTGTATATAATACATATAGGAAGTATTACAGAAAATATACAAAAACAAAATGAATATGTTGTACAGTGCATTGGTATATGAGCTCTTTGCTTTATGTAGAGAATGACACCTTGTTTTCATGCTCCCATACTGGTTATCAATATATGACCGAAGTGTTCCAACTATCTTGTAATACTTTCACAATTCTTTCAAGGTGTTTGGTTACCATTTGACTTTTGAGGTAGTCATATCACCTCATATAGCTGTAATGGTGTGCAGGCCAAGGCATCTTTGAGAGTTTTGTCAGCCTCTATATATTCCAGATGGTTTTTTTTTTTTTTTTTTACTACATTGGTTGTGTGCTTTGAGTCTGTCACATTGGAAGATGAATCCTCACCCAATGAGATGTCTTCCTTAGGGAATAGCATGATTGATGAGAACCTACCTGTACTAGTTGGCAGCCAGTATATCTTCCATTTTATGCAAATCCGCAACACCCTTGGCTGATATGTGGCCCCCCCCACACATTGATTCACTGTAGCTGTTGTACACTGACTATTATACTGCTCCCCCATCCACCTCCAAACCAGCTGTTATTGATTATTGCCAAACAGTTCACAATTGAACTCATCTGTAAAGTTCACCTTCTAGGTTTGGTCATTCCACTATTTCATTTTTACTGCCCATTTCAACCTTGCTATTTGGTTGACTCTCCTCAGCAAAAATTTTCAGGGAGCTACACATCTGTTGAGAACACTTTACATTAATGTGTATCTTACTGTTCTTGAAGAAACGTTAATACATACCAGAAGCTTGGTCATTCACAAGATCTGATTTGGCTCATTGTCTATCACAGTGGTTCCCCTTCCTTATACCATGGACTGGCAAACTCATTCAGAACTTCTGATGGACCAGTATAGAAACATTTTATTTGCATATTCATTATGGTAATTAATTTTAAGAGGGCATGCGTTATTTTACATTGCATCTGTATGCACACAATACATGTCATTGTAACAGATGCTTTTATTATTATTCCCCTCAAAGTATTTTATTTCCACCACTGTTAAAAATCATACAAAACATCGCAAGCTAGCTAGCTAAATAACATGAAAATGTATGACTTACTAACAGGATCACATCAGTGGAATTGCTGGGCTTGTTTGCCCGACACAAGCAAGTTATATCGAGGCATTATGCTCGACAGCAAAATTCAGTGTTTTTTTTTTTCAAATCAAGCCTATTCCAATGTCTGGTCTTGGTAACAGTCATTGCATAGAAACCTGTTTCACAAAGGCATGTAAGATGGAAATGGCAGCAAGGTCATCAAAGCTAGGGTGCTGGTTTCTGGATATTTACCCTTTATTTTAATCCAGAAAAATGACAGAAATAAGGATGCATTAAACAGTTTTAAGTCTTCCAACACGTCAACTCAATCAACTGATCCCCTTGCAGCGGTGGTAAGGACAACTCCTTGGCAGGGGGAAATGGATTGTGGATCCATTCTTTCCCATCTCTTGGATCTTTTGAATTTGAGAAATATTGTTCAAATGCATCCAAGAGTGACTTCAGGTGCCCACATACTAACTTGGAAATTCCAAAAGCTTCTGAAAAATCCACACGTTTCCCCAGGTTTACAGCTTGGTTTTGAAGGTTGTGATTTTATCTGCCATTTTATAAATGGATGAATATGTTGCTAAAATACGCAAGTTTAGCAAGCCAGATCTTGTCATTAAAATGTACAGCTAATGCTGAGTTTTTATCTACGAGAAATCTCTGCAACTGTTCTTTTAATTTAAAGACCGGTCAAGGCTTTTCTGCTTAACAGCCAACAAACTATGCAAGAGAAACTGCTTGTGTTTGGCATCCATATTCTTGCACATGAATTTAATGGATGCATTTTGATATTATGGATCACATCATGCAAAACATCGAGAAGTTCAGAAAAAAGTTTTCAGCTTGCCAAAATTTAATGATCAATGACACAGTTGGTAGACCCACATTCAGGTACCACTTCTTTTACCCTGGTTTTGAAACCAGAAAGCCTTCCAGTCTTTGCTATCAGTACAAATTCTAACACAACTATCCAGTTGAACTTGCCTGAAATGTAACTAAAACACTGAAGATTTCTTCCCCTGTTGTTGTTGAGCAAGGGAAGCGTACACAGTAAATCTTCATACACATCTTAAAAAATATAACGTATGCACACTAACAGCATTACCTTGTTTTCAATATCAATTGATTCATCCACCTGAATAGAAAACCACGGAGATCCATTTATCCTCTCCAGCAACTGCTGCTCAATGTTCTCAGTTATTTCATTAATATTCTTGGCAGCAGTATTTGGAAAGAGGAACTTATCCTATCTTACAAATTGCTGTTTACCCAAACAGCTCACAATAGATATCTTTTGCAGCAGGAAGAATCAGCTCTTCGCCAATTGTAAAAGGCTTATTTTTGGCAATTTGGTGAGTTACTAGAAAAGACACTTTCAAAGCAGCCACATTTGAGAGCACACGTGATATTGTGAAATAATTGTTTTTGTCCTTCACTTTTTTTTTTTCATTCAAAAAAATCAACCAGTTTTTCTTTGATAGTGGGATGTTTAGACTCCAAGTGCTGAATTAGCTTTGAAGGTTTCATTGCTTTGTTGGACAGCGTTTTGGCACATAACATACACAACGACTGGTCTATCACACAGAGAACATACCCTGAGGTACTTAAGATTGTTTCTCGAGATTTTGGATTTTCTTCCTTGACCACATTTGTCAAAATTACCATTTTTGCATATTCTTCTGAGTCTTGCTTATAGCTTCTTTTGAAATATGAAGTGGGGCTACAACTGTTATATGGAATAGCTTACACTATCCAAGATTGATTTTTATATGCTAGTCATGTCATATTTTCTTTCTAGAAGCCATAGTATTGACTACACATTTACAACACTACAATGATATTACTGCCTATACTTTTATAGTTCTGTGGATGTGGCACTTTCTGATTGCTTGCATGATAATCAATCACAATGTGCTCTAATACATGACTGTACTATGGAGCATTTCATTTTTACATATGAGATGTGATTCTTTCATGTGCTGTTTGCATCTTATATCCAGTTTTTCCTGTTTTCATAATTATTTCCAATACTGCATGTATATTTGTTTTTAGGAAATATGGTTTGCAGAAATTCTTTCTGTGAAGAAGAATATTTATGTTTATTAGTGCTTTTTTCATTAATCTTTTTTCCATTCAGACAATTTCCAAGATGGCTGCACAAGTTGCACCTACCTGATTAAAAATTATTAAAAAGCCATTAAGAAGTCATGGAATGACTCAAATAGCTCAAATAACTTAATACCCACTTTAATAATCTAAATGAAAAGATGTGTCTAGAAAATATAAGGAAAAATTCAATTTATGGTGCAGAAAGTAAAAAAAAAAAATAGAGTAAAATCACTTAACTGTTGTCTCAGAGGTGCCAATACTGATTCAATTTTTTGAATCTCGTTTTCATTAATTTTGACACTACATTTGCTGTCTTAACTCCAGTAACCTCTATGGACAGCACAGAATGGAGACCCATGGTTATATTTACTGCCAGGAAAGTTTTCATCTCCTTTCCAGGTGTTGTCACCTTTGTCTGTGGTCTGTGCTGCCGAGCTGTTTGTTATCTCAGTTATGTAGTGGAAGCAATCCTCCAGTATTAGCTCATAGAAAAATTTTACTGGGCTGGCATCATTATGAACATCAATCTTTGGGCCGATGGACTGTAAAAATGCTGGCACATTGATCAGTTGCAGATGACATAAACTCCACTTAATAGTCTCGTTTTCACTTATCACATTTGATGTCTCTCCATCACTGTCTGACCAAATAAATAAATAGAGATCTTAGGTATGAAAACTTGACCTCCACATAACCAGAATGAAAAGATTCATTGTCAGAGTTGGTCATGCAAGTAGCTTCACTAGTAAAGTAACTTTCATGAATAATCTGTACAAGCATTCCTTTGCATATAGTATCTAAAATATAGACAGAAGTGATCATTAAATGACTCCATTGTCTGACTGTTTTCAGCCATTCTGAATGGTGAAGGATTAATTGAACAGAGTTCTCCATTGTGGCTTTTGACTCTTGTTGCACTTTTGGAAATCTATTCATTAGGATTTATTTACATTTTGAAATACAAATTTTTATTTTCAGTTGGAGAATTTCACATAGGTTCAAAATTAAAGTGCTTAGTGAAACTTACTTGATGATTATTTTTTTGAATACTCCAGCCAAAAGAATCTTGTGAAAAATTGCCTTTGAAGTTTTAGAATTGGAAAAAAAACAAAGTTTATAGAAAATTTCAAGAATTTGTTTTTAAGTTGTGTATTCGAAGTTCCCATTAACAAAGCTTTTATTAAATTTATTCTAATTGATAAGAGTGTTCATTTATTAGGTTACTTTTGAATTTTCATGCTATACTATTCAAAATTTGCTAAGGATTAAAGGATTATCAACAAATCATGAATATTACACCTAAAACTAGTACGATTTACTTTTGGTTACTGTCTTTTGACCCTCATCCACAGTGTGACTAAACTTCCTCCAGTGCATCAAAGTCTGAAATGCACATGAATATGCAGCCACCTATTTTCACACAAAGGTCAATTGGCTGCTGCTGTTGCTCTGATATTTAAGAAGTGCTTCATTGCCAAATTGGTCGTTTTGAAATCAGATTGATACAAAGTAGCACAGCAACAACAAAAACAATTTGTGACAGCCACAAAACTTGTCAGAGGGATTGGTATGCTAGAGACTGAAGCAACTCAACATCATGTGGCAGATGAGCTTAGTGTACCAGGTGTGTTATTTCTAGGGTCTGGACTTGGCATCAAATGTTTGGTAGTGCTGCTAGTCAATATGGTGGGAGCCAATCCAAGTCAACAACACATTATCAGGGTCACCTTTTGCTCTTGCAAGTGAGAAAAAAATGTTTCCAGACAGCAACTAACTTGAAATCTGACCACCAAAATGCAGCAAATGTCGAAGAGAGAGGCGATAACTTCATTCTCATGGATAACTTCATTCTCATGGATGATAATTAGGGATACAATTTTGTCGCAGTAATTTTTAACAAAATTCACAGCTGAGTTACAGAAGAAAAGGAGCAATTTACAGAAAGGTCAACAAAAAGTAGTTTTTCAACATCAACATACATAGGATCTTCTAAATAACACATTAAAACCAATAATACAAACACTATTGCTTTTGACTTTTGACAAGATTAAATGTTACTTTAGAATACAATATGGTTGTTGACTTGAGTTTTGCACTATTCTAAAATGGCATATTATACTTTGCAAAGTTCTAATCCTTGATTACACACCTGTCATGCAAGACATCTTTGTAAAAAGAAAATCTCTCTCACTTCATGCTCTTAACAGACACCAATAGACTCAAAGCAACTACAACCAGATTTACAAAGCAATTTATGAGGTCACATGAAAAGTCAAGTGTTCAAGCACTTCATATCAGAAACTATGCTGATGCAGCTACAAAATTCAGCTTTTGCCAAGGTATCTTTAAACATGTGAATCACACCAAATACTTATAGTGATGTGAGATCAAGCTGTTTAACTTGATTTGGATTGAACATGTGGCATGCTTTCAAAAAAGTGGCAGCATGTTGGCAAAAGCATACAGAACCTTCCATGTATATAGGTTTTTATTTTATCACTGCTTTTGGTGAGAGCTGCATTAACTAACATCAATTGTGTCACTGAAAGATTTTGCCCACCGGGAAAGATTGACCCATTTATCACCTTATGTGATTTGATTACCCCTTTTCCTAGCAGTGACTGATGTAATCAAAAAATGCTAGATTTAATCTCCAAATTTTAGTCATATATACAGCATTGTCACTGACAAAAGAAATGGTTTTATCAAAAGGAACTCTGTATTTTTTTTAAACTGTTTGACTTCGTTTAAAAGTATAGTTTCTAGACAAATGCAGTCTAGTAAAAGGATTTTTAGATTCCAAACTCTTTCCCCCTTATTTGCTTAAAGTTAGTGTCTACAAAAGTGTAATGTGGCACTTCCATAATTTTGTTTACTACGAGACTAGTTCAACAGTCATTCATTATTTCTTTATATACACGACTTTCAAAAGATTTTGGTTGTGATTGATCTGAACATGATATAACACTAATTTTTTCAAAGAACTTTACATAGTAAGATTGCCTAATAGGAAAGTGTAATATTAATGATGCAGAAAACCTCTATGTTGGTAAACTTTTGTTTTGTGGTGCATCTTCTGTTTTTCATATTTTAGTTTTCTACTCCGGATTCAATGGCTTTTATTAGGCCATTACAAAAGTTTTGTTGGTTTTTATATTGTGTTAATTTGGGGTTTATTTTTTGCATGCTTGTGAAGGTGTATGTAAATAAGTTATATATCGTTTGTAGCGTGTGCTTTGGCATACATTATGCAAAACCTATTTTTTTTTAAATCACAAATACATATTCGTTTCAGGGTTCTGATTGAAGCGTTGATAGAAAATTTTTTCGTGTCATTTTGCTTCACGAGTTCAGAGTGAGCGAGACAACTCGTAACGTTAAGCAAGCATGGGGCGAAGACACAGCAAGTAAGCGCACAGTACAACGATGGTTTGCAAAGTTTCGGTCAGGAGATGTGAGCCTTGAAGATAAAGAACATAGTAGACGTCCTTTTAGCTGTGATAACGACACTGTCGGAAAGCCTCGGTTGAAGCCTATCCAAGAAAAATGGTGCAAGAAATTGCTGGAGAGTTTGACATAAGCACTGCAACTGTTTCCGGCATTTTGATGCAATCGGCAAGGTGAAAAAAACTTGACAAGTGGATTCCTCATGAGTTGAATGAACAACAACAAAATCGGTGATTGGAGATCTGCTCTTTGCTTGTCATAAGAAACAAAAAACATCACAGCTGAAAGGTATTGTCGTGAATTAAGCTTTGTTCATCAGAAACTCTCCCAACAACAGCCAGCATTGGTGAATCGAAGAGGCCAATCCTGCTCCATGACAATGCTTGTCATGTTGCAAAAGTGACTCTTCAGAAACTGAACACATTAGGGTATGCTCCCACAGACTACCTACCACCTTTTCAAACATTTTGATAGCTTCCTCCATATGAAATCATCCAAGCAGCAATTGAAACTGCCTTCTGACAGTTTATCAACTCCAGAAATTCAGATTTTTTTCAAAATGGTATAAATGCACTTGTAACTCATTGGCAGAAATGTGTTGATTGTAATGGAACTTACTTTGATTGATAAACTTCATATTCAGCAATGATATGAAGTCTCATTGTTGAGGTAAAAATCTGACAAAACTTTTGTAACAACCTAATAGCTTTCATTTATGTAAAGCACTGTGTTGCAGCTTGCATTTTGCTTGTAATCCACAGGAATATTACCCACTATAAAAAAAAAAAAACAAACACTACTACTACTACTATTGCATACTGTTTCATTTGAATATTTTTCATTTCTTTGCTTAGCAGTGATATTTTCCACTTTGATTGCTGATCGTGCACATGCTGTTGTCACCTTTTCACTCTGCTCACCCCCACAACTGTAAATCTTATTGGCTGGCTGATCTGCATAGCCAGGTGCTCTGTGCATACACAATCACGCAAATAACAGATTTATACTTTCAGCAGTTGACAGCATTTTTAAGAGGAAATAATGTAAATGTCTAATCTAAAGTATTTTTTCAGCCATTTCCAAGATTGCATGGATTTAATTCAAATTCTTGTTTTCCATTACCACCATGACCTTTGTGACAAAATCATAGCCCTAATAATAATGTCTGACTGTATCATACCCAGATAGTCTACCAGTTCCTGGATCAGGAGACAGTCCTTTGTATGGAGTGGCCAGCTCATTCCTCATATCTTAATCTAATCAAATATGCTTGGAACATGCTTCAGCCTGCCCTTACAGCATATCCTGTACTACCATGAACCTTGCAGGAACTTGGTGATGCCATTATAGAGGAACAGGATGATCTGACCTAGATCATTCAAAGACTTTGTATCAGAACCATAATACTTCAGTACCAAGCTGTTTTTTGTGTAGAGGCTTTTGTATAAGATACTAAATACATTTCTGAACAGGAATTTGCTACTTTGGAGTAAAATGTCAGAATTTACATGCAATGTCTCAATAACTAAAAATCTTAATTTTGAAGTCATTTGATGGTATCTTTGACATTTACCAAAATTAATGTCTTTACATAGTTTGTACGTATTCTAACTTTGCCTTCCTTGGAAGCTAATAACATCTTGACATTGATGTTGTATTCCTTGATCATTAGCAGGTTTTTAGTAGTATATATCTATTTTTTTTAGATGGCTTTATATGAGTATAAACATTTTTTATGCATTTAACAATAATAATTGCAAAAGTTAGGCAGCATGCCAGTCTAGTGAATAGACTACTGCAATGCTAAGGTTGAGGGCTCAAATTTGAATTCTGAGTATGGAATTACTCATTTGCCAGCCAGTTGTGTGTTTCCTCTGAGTATCCTGGTTTCCTTTCAGTTATAACAAATGAAGATTTCTAGTAGGGACTTTCAGTAAATTTATTAGGTTGGCAAAAGTCAAAATGCACCAGGCATTTTTATGCTGGCTATAGTTTCTAATGTAACACCTTCTTTCCTCCCTGGCTAGTGTTTTGGGTGCCAGCCCATACTAGCAGTCAGGTACAACAGGGGATAAGACAACAACAACCAACATATTGCAAAAATTGAAATTATTTTCTGAAATCTGATGAAATTAAAAATATCAATAGTGTAAATGGCAATTTTCTATGACAGGCTAACCTATCTTTTTGACATTAACATTTACTTTGTTCTGCTATTCTTGTCTTAACTACCAAACATTCTGATACTTCATTTCTGTAGAGCTTTAGATTTGATTATTTTTTTTTTTTTGGTTACTAGTTATTTACAATGTACCTATGTCAAACGTATTTTTCTATTTACCTTTTTTCAGGCACAAATTAATACCTATCTCTACTAACTATCAATAGAATTAGTTTAAAAAGAGTTTTTTAAAAATGAAAATTGTGTTTATTCATATTTGAGTTTACATATTTTTGTTTAAGAATAATGAAAAAAATCATTTGTCAATTCTCATTGCAGTATAGCATATATAGTGTATATGAACCTGTTTAAGAATTAAATAGCAAGAATCTCAAAATGGATTTTTTTTTTTTTTTAGTTTAGAACTAAAATAGATTTTGAAAATTAAATTTTGTTGGTACTTTTTTTTCTCTAACTGATCAATTTGTGTGGCTATTTATCTGATGCAACATTTAAAATTCAATTTGAATTTGCAGACAAGCTTAACAGAAGTTTTTCTCTTATGGTTGATTTTTGTCTCTCCAGGTGAAAAGTGCTCTTGTAGTAGTTGCTTACCCTGGTGGGCATCCTGCACATGTTCACTTCATTGATGAAAAACTCTGTGAGTATTATTGGCAACAGTGGCTTCAGAGACTTGACCAGTACTGGCAGCAGATGACAGAAAGCAATTAAAAGCTGGACTTAACCAGTTAACAACTGGCAATGGTACTGTTGCTTGCTTGCTTATTTTTTAATGCTATTCATATTTGTTATTTTGTAAAATTTTACACGATAAAAAACAGAAATTGTATAAATAGCATCTTTATCTTTATTTCAAAATTTTCATTCACCAAAAAAACTATCTTGTTAATGGTATATGTATTAGGGAGACTCAGCATGTAATGACACTGAGTTTCTACTATACTAGGGGAAGAGACATAAACTTTCTTAGAAAGTTAAGAGAAAGAGGCATGACAAAGAAATTTTAATAAAAAAATTATTTAATGAATTTAGTCCACAACACAAATTTTAGTCTATTTTTAAACCATAATTCTAAATGGAATCATGACAGCTGGTCCCTTTAAAGGGGGGGGGGCAGTTTAAAAAAATTAACTTGTTGCTTACTCATCTTCTAAAAGGTAGTTGAATTCTGTGTTGTTACAAAAATATAATTAATAAAATGATTTTTTTCTATATTATAAAAAAGTGCAAAATCATTGCAGATTAAACTAGATTAAGTTGATTAACCTTTGCATGTGCTATAACCTTGAGAATGATTGCCAGTTTGTCCACAATGGTTTTGATTCCAGGAAAGTTTTTAATGGTTTTTGGTATGTTAGTCCCTTTGTTGTTTTCCTCCTTAAATGGGTTTATGGTAACAATTAGTTTCATGCCAAGGATCTAGACAGCACAAAGTGAGTAGCCCTGGGTCAGAGACCATCAATACAAACATTGAAAGAGAAATGAGGGCTAAAGGACAACATAGCAAATGCACGTTCTAGAATCAGTCTTATTATATAATGTCTTGCTGTATGTTATGCTACTTGCAAAATGTTAGTATTTGCTTATTTATATATGTCTTTTAGGATATGTATAAAACTGACTGCTTTTTACAATAGCAGTATTTTAAGATTTAGATTCATCAGCAAAAATTGAAACTAAATAAGTGCTACATTTGATGCAAAAGGCTGATCTAAATGTCAGGCTGATTTCTTCATACATTGCACTTGACTTTGATTAGAAGGGATATGTATGTGCAAGGTATTTTGCTTCTATGCTGTCATCCTTAACTGAAATTAATACATAGATGTTCCATTGTTTTTAATGGATAAACACAACTTAGGCAATGTCACATGGCAGCTGTGTACTTTGAAGTCTTAATTTAAACAAAAACATTTTATATTCAGAAATTATAATTCTTATTAGTGTTTCATGTTACGTGCTCTAAAAATAAAAAGTGACTAAGCAACAAAAAATAGTATGTAAACTAAAACACCTTGAAATGATCTTGTATATCCAACTAAATGAAAGCATTCGCATTGGTCTCTTACTCGTCAGCGAATGCATTGTACTATCCAACATTTTAGAGGTGGTGTTTAATTTTATATATGGCTGGCTGACTGTTGGCTTTGGAACTTTCTAGTCATCATTGTCATTAGGCTTTGCCATTCGCAGTTGTTTGGCAGTGACAACCTTAACAACAGACATATTGTCTGTCGTCATTGTCTACATGGTATAAAAACACTGTCAATGTTCAGGAACTCACCACTGAATGTCTGCTCTGAATTGTGCCACTCCTTTGGTCATGAACCCCTTTCTCCACCGACGACTTCAATGACAGAAAGAGCACCTTTTTGATCTCAGGATTCTTTCCATGATGATTTCTTTTTCGCTTCTCATCAGTTTCCTCTTTGACATCAGCTGCTGCTTTGCACATTTTGTTTTTAGCAGCTGTGATGCAAGTGACTGTGTTGTTCAATACTTTAGCCTGCTGACCAGACCTTTTATAGACATGTTCTCTTTCTACCTTCTCTAGCAGAGCTACCAGTTATCTAGCTTCAGCATCAATACTTACCTCAATGGGTATCATTTTACTATAGGTATTACTAAACTCACATGCAGTCATACATTTTTGTCTTTTCAGTGTTGTTAAAAAACCTAAAAAGAAACTAGTTTACATACATTCAATTTCTGCAGTTGATCAGCAGCTGCTGTGGACAAGCACACACTGCTAGTGGCAAGTACTACTGCTGACGACAATTTGTTAGTTTTTGCTTGTCCATACTAACTGGCATGTCCTGTCCCTTTATGACCAGCAAATTATTATTAGATTTGTTTGTGCAGTGTTTTGTCCCTCAGCAGCAGCATTTCTCTTAATAAAAATTGACTGAAATTAGCAAATGTTTAATTTGATACAAAGGCTTCACCTAAATGTCAGGCTAACTATGGCAAATTGATATTAATTTGACATAACAAGGGAGAGAATTGAAATCTGCTCTAAAAGGTTTTTTTTTTTTTGTGAGTTAAAATTATTTTTTATAGTTTATAAATTCATCTGTAACTGAACCAAAATTGTTTGTATATTTTGAAGAATAAATGAACTGTAGCACAAACAGTTGCAGATATAAATATACTTTGTTATCATTTTAAAATAAGAGTGTTCATAAATACATATATTTGCTATTATTATTTTATGCATAAAAGACCATTGAATAGCAAATAGTAAATTCCCAATTATTGGTGACCTCAGAAATTTCAGAAGTAGTTGCATATTTTATCTCACTTGAGATATGAGTTTGACTTAGGAAGTTTTCTTTTTTTTTTTAAAAAAAAAGACTGCTTTCATGCTTTTTAAATATTTAAAACTAAAATGATTGTAATATACAGCAAAATATCTTTGAATTTGAATTTTTATAGATATCTGTGAAAATATCTTTTATCTTAAATAGCAAATTTGTTTAGAAACTTGATCAATTAATGTGGACAACTTGCTTATTGTATCCTTAATGTATGGAAATATTGGGACACCAGTCTTTTATCATGATGTGCTTCTCTTTTTTTCCAACTATATTTCTCTCTGACTTATTTTAATGGCATTCCACTTACTGGTACTGAAGTGAAAGACTGGGATTTTACATGGAAGGTTTTTGGTAGAATCTTTTAAAATGCAGCTAACATAAATTATGCATAAAAATCCATAATGTTGATATGGTAATCTGTAGACATCACCTCACTAGAGATGTATTGGCTCAGTTTCCAAATGGTGCAAGGTAGGTTGAAGTTGCTGCAAGTTTCACAGTAAGTCATCTTCTGATTGTATATACACTTATATTCAGGCCAGTGATGAGAGCAGAGGTTATCTCCATTGTACAGATCCTTATTATATCCAGAGGACTGGCATTGAAAAATTAAGAACTTACTGGCAGTCATAGGAACTCAGTGTCTAGATAATTCATGCAGAATATTGGTCCAGATGCTTGCTTGCTTTGTTCTCCCCTTGAGTATTAAGTTGTCATTGTTTGACAAATGTTCAATGAAACCAAATGTTTTCTGATATATGTTTAATTTTGACTTCTTTGATGACAAGTTACATGTGTGCCAGTATTTTGGGTAAGTATGCTATGCTGTTGCAGCAAGGGATTATTAGCTGGCAGAAGCACTCTGGTATTGTATAAGTCATCTGTAATCAGAAGTACTAGGTGAAGAAGATTAACAGACTGATAGTCCTCCCTCTTCAACAACTGGCACCAGGGTTTAGATCCACAATGGACTGGCTAACCATATCTCTAAATATTTTTATTAAGCATCCCTTGGATGTCCTTTACTGATGCACAAGGCTCAGGAATCCCCTTTCACAGAACCTAAAAGATGTAGGCATGGTGTTGACTTAGGGTGGCTATCCATACAAGGCTAGGTGATCCAGTCTTATTTTAAACACAGCATAAATGATGTGCCAGCTGCCTATAGCCTTGAGGTTGTCACACCAATGTTTACTACACCAGTTTTTATGTGATTTATACTTGTCAATTTTTTCAGGCACTATGCATTTCTCCAAATGTAATGAAATCCATAGGCCTGTGTCCCTAACACACAGAAACTCATTTATTTGAGATTTTTGGAAAATGAGTGGTGAAAAATTAGATTTAGATAGGTTTGATTCTGACAATATACCTCTTGCTTAGCCATTGTGGTTAGGGATCAGGAATAGTGATTGAAAAAAGTCAAAATAACTGTTTAAACTTTCCAGAGATGAAAGTGGTCATGATGCAAATTGTGATGGAAATGTGTATCGGGTTAGTGGTGACAAAGGATCCAATAGCAATGGTGATATAAATGCGAATTTGTGCCACACAAAAATTATGTATTTCACTCTGATGTTACCAAATCAAGATGTTAGATGAAAAAAAAAAAGTATAATGCAAAACTAATGATTCTTTTATAAAATGTTAACTGGTTTCTCTCTGCATCTTTTCTTGTGTGCTTTCCCATCTTTGCCTCACTTTCTTGGTTACTTTCTCTCTCTCATACTGAGCACATTGTCCGTGTTTCATAGCTTTTTATCCTCGATGTTTGTTGACAACAAAGTCTGTTCCTCAAACTTGTACATTAATTTAGCCCACCCATACTTTTGTCTTATCTTTTTCATTGTTTTGAGGTTTCTCTGGTGTTTTAGGATATTCCTTTGATTCTATAGCTGATAAAAATTTGTCTGCAAATTTCTGTATTCTCATTAATTTAATGCCATATTCAAGTGATTAAGCATTTTGAAACCTACCTTTGGTCATAGAAGTGGTTGGCTTTCCCCTCCCCCAATCAAAAAAAAGGTGGGGGTGGAGTTAAATCATCTTTTATTAAAGCAGTAGGATAAGTTCTTTAATTTATTTTTGTTCAGCATGAAATTTTTTACTAGTTTTTGTTTTGAGCATATAGCACAAGTAGTTTCATGCTCAAAGTTTTGAATTTCCTAGGAACTACTACAATTTTAAATATTTTTTCCTACATATAAAACCACAGGCATTTATTTTGGCTTTTTCTTTAAATTTTGGGGATTAGAATTTGACATTTTTTTTAAACCAGAAATTGTGCTGTTTCATTTAGGATGACATTTGCCTCATCACTATTTCATCTCTAGGGATTATAGACTCTTTAATTTTTGTTTGTTTTGAACATTAGCTTAGCTTAAGGTTTCTTTAAAAGGACCTACAAATGTCTGCCATGGATTTAGAAATGACAACTTAAATCTCTCTAAAGTAGAAGACAAAACTTTTATTAAAGTCTTTTCTAAAATAAACTTGTTTCAGTCTCATTTTTATGTGGTATCTTAAACATGTCTCCTACTGTGGTGCTAAAATTTATTTGCAAGCATTTGAAAAGTGCTAGAAATGAATGTCACAGCAGTAGGACTTGCTGTTCTTGTTCTTGGTTGAGCTTACTCCAACAGTTACAGTACTAGGTTGAACACCTTTTGTTTACTAGAACTCTTCCTATTTTAGTGGAGGAAAGCAGAGTACCCAGAAATCCATAGAGGTGGGATGGTACAAAAATTTGCCAGACTGGATTATTGCTGTTCACTGGCTACTTCTAATCAACTAGCACTGCTTAATGGGTTAACTTTTCCATAAAGAGTAATTAACGCTCGGTTTAGAGTAGCAGCAGCATGTTAACAGGAACTGTCATCTGCATCAAGAATAAGTGCACATTTATGTTATTGATTAATTCTGAGCTAATTAATAATTGTTTTCTAGCTTTTTTAGTAATTGGAAAAAAAATTATTACTTGTGTTAAATATTTTTCCATGAACTAATTTTTAAAATAAAGTCAAAGGAAGGCATCAACATTTTAAGATGTACAAGTGAACTGGTCCATTAATAAATTGTTTTGTGCTTTGAACTAGCTATAATGTAATTGAAGGCATAGCTCTGGTTTTATGTGATCTCTTGGGGTGAGGGGTGGTGTCACATTTAACATTTAATTTGGTTTGGATCTTATGATTTTGGATGCAATTGCTAGTGCTTATAGTCATGGGTTTCAGTGTTATTTAGTAATATTACTTTTTATATTCATTATTTAACTTTTGCAAGTTCTTTGGTTACCTAAGATTTGCCCTTGTGATGTTGATAAGTACACTTCACCATGACACAACGTCCCCTTGTAAACATGAAAAAAAAAGTTGGTTTATTAATGTTTTGGTAGTAATTTAAATTGAAAACCTCCACATGTATTTGGCTATGACTGTGTGTAACTATAATTAGTTACATCTAGATTTAGAGATATGGTGAAACATTTTTAAAATTTACATTTTCAGTAAATATTAGTAATTAGTTCAAATTAAAATGTAATTAAATTAACCCATGTAGTTTTCTAGAGAGCCAACTTTCACTTTAAGATGACATTAGCAAAATACTTTATTTAGAAATTGTTAGTATGATGACTAGAAGAATCAAGTTATTCAGATGAGTTCAGTATTGTTATTTAAAGTAGAGTGTTAGTGGTGTGAGGAAAGCTATATGATATAACCTATCCAACTTGATTAATTTGAACCATACAGGATATCTGACAGCAATCATATGATTTCATTTTATTTAAAGATTTAAATTCAGTTAAAAAAAGAAATTTGATGTTTTTATTATTATTTTTTGGTTAGATGAAAAATTTACTAGTATATTGCATTTCAAAACGATAAAAAAAAATAGAAACGCTTTGTTCTGATTTCATAATAGCAGTTGATTAAAATGTCATACACCACACCACCACTTCTCCATGTAAAATTTAAAAGCGCATTGCTTTATTCTATGATGAAATGTGAACTAATAAATTTATTTTAATTCAAAAACAATATGAATTTAAGTAGTATTAATCCAAAGGGAAGCCATTAGATAGCTATGTATTATTTTGTATACCATCTGTTTTATTTTTGTATTGCAATTATAATAGATATTTTTTAATCTGCTTTGTTTATGCATAAATATAAATAGGGGCAGCACATCCTAAACTTATTTTAACAAAAGTTAAGAACAGCTTATTTTCTGATTTTTGTTATTGCTAAAAATCACAACTGGTTTCATTCTGAAGTGAAACCAATGCAAGGCTTGTTTAGAGAAAGCCTATTTTAAATATTTCAAGAACTTGTGTTACTATAGATCTTTAAGCTATAAAATAGATATTAATGGTGTTCTTTTAGAAAATATTTTAGTACAGTAAAATGCAATGGTTATATACCTGTGTGAACTTTAGCAAATAGAGAATTAAAACACACTTGGACATATTTTCTTTGCTTAAATGCAGAATTTCTCAGAAATTTCCCTTTCCTAAGTCATTCCTGATTAAGAAACTAGTTTGACATTAAATGTCTTATGAGAAGAGTACCAAATGTTGATTCTCTATTGTTTCATGAAAGTTGTACCCCCTCTGGATATTCTAGTATGAAGTCAGCTATTTGTTTTTTTTCCGCCATTTTTAGTATCTTATCGTAAGTACCGTGCCAATAAATTAAAAGACCAAGCTATTGACCAATGTGTAACAAACTTTATTTACAGAGCAAAGGCTCTACAATACTAATGAATGTAATGTTGATAAGAAACGAGAAGCATAGTTAAAGACTATAATGTTTTTTTTTTTTTTACCAGTAAAACTGCATAAATTGAAATGTAGGTAGAGTTAATGAAATGGCATTTTTACTGCTTGCATTCTGAAGGTGTCTGGAAGCAAAATAAGAAACAGCCATAGGATTGAGCATTTATGGTGATAAACACCTTTTAAAAAATTGGTTTAAAGAAATAATTCCCCTTTTTAGTTATTTTTTTTTTTTCAGTCAACAATGAAAAAATATGTTGCTGTTTTACTTTCATTGATGATGAGCTCTAGGGGGTAAACCCATCTTTTGATATCACAAGTGTGAGCAACTTTACACAAATTTGAAAGTGCAACACACTGCATATTGCACACAATGAACCAAGCACCACAACACCTTTACCCTTTAGATGACTACTAACATCCAAGAAGTTATCAAAGCTGTCAAACCAATTTTTAAAAATTTTTTATTAAGAATAGCGTGTGCAGACATGCTTTGCACTGATGTGCAACATTCCACCACAGATTTTTGTTTTGACTATACTGAAGATAGGTTGCACTACATGGCTGGTTACAAATGGCAACTAGGAATCATGGTGCCATAAAGAATGATTTATTGTATGATCCACATTTAGTAGTTACAAATTAGATACAACTTGTAAAGAAGCTTGCAAACATGAAATTCGGCTACTTTGATATCTATAGGAATTTTTTATGATAATTAAAATCGAGTATTATTTAAAAGATTCCATAAGAACCATATATGGTACCCATCTGCTTTGGAACCTCACTTGCAATGTTAAGCTTTCCACATCAGTGCAAAACAGAGCTAGTCTGAATTTGTGTCAGTTTGTTTATTAGCATGCAGAATGGACTAAAAAATGTTCAGTCAGCAAATGAAATATGACTGACTGCTAGGTAGGATGGACTCTTGAAAGAAAAGTATAAGCACCACATAAACATTGGGAATGCTTTGTCCAAGTATACATAACTGATGGCAATATCTAGATGTAATTGAAACCATACAAATGGTTGATGTACACTTTGTTCTTGTTGTGGTTGGTCACTAATAAATAGATATTACAAAAAAAAACCACCACTTGGGAAGAATGATTGACATCAAAGAAATTAATCCCAACTGTAAATTTTTATAAAGTAAGTATCTATGCTGATAAAGCAGAAAAATATAGAAACTTAATTTCATAAAAACTGGCTTTGCCATAAAAATGTTTGGATGGCTTAACAAAAGCTATAATACAATGCATTCCCCATTATGTAGTATTCAGCTCTTTATTACATTTACAATTTCATTTTACCTGTATATCACAATGTCCTTGCTGAGAACACACTTCAGAACAAAAACTTCATGAAATCAGTGTAATCCTGTTTGGCAGGGGTGGGGGGAGAGAATATTTTTGAATTTCCAATACTTCAACCTGTTTTTATCATTATTACTATGTAACATCAGAAGTTTATTGTCAACAATTCATTAACTAACCATATGCTTCTGTTCAAAAGGAAATGAAACATGAGAATTAAAGTTTCTGTTGTAATAATGCTTTCCTGGTCTCTCTTTTAGGAGTCATTTGAATTTAAATTAGCTTTGAATTAATGCTCAATGTCCATTGAGTGCACTTGGACTTTTTCTTCAGTAAATAAAGCAAAATATATATGATAATAAATTTAAATGGAAGTTTTCCATGATTCTTAGAATTAGAAATCTCTGATTTGTAAACTGAATATATCCTTGCCATTTATTGTAGTATGAGACCATTAGGCAAAGGATCTTGTCTAATTCAAAGATGTTTTTAAAAAATGGCTGCAGAAAATATCAATTTACTAAATGATATTGTTAGCAGTAAAAATAAAAACAAGCAAAAACCCCTTTTCTACACCGATTCATTTGTGACCAAACAATGACATGAAAGGAACAAACAGTTCATAAAACAGGCCCACTTTGGTACATAACAATCACAATGTGCGCTTTTTTTTTCCCCACTGGCCTGATTATTATATAAGGTGCATAGAAAATGTTTCTAGAAAAAATAACAGTAAATATTTTTGAAAATTAATTCCTTGAATGCCTTCAGTGAAGAATCTATATATTGTAAATAGCCTTAATATTGCTTAAAGTTCTTAGTTTAAACTACAAATTAATGTATTAAATGCTTTTTTAAAAGTATTGTTTAATATTTATTTATTTTAAATAGTGTATAGGCAAAGTATATTAAAGATTGGCTCTTTTTCCTATGGTCTCCCTTTTTTGACAATAAAAATATTAGCAGCTTTTTTTTTTCTTGATCACACAAAAATATCTAAAGAAAGCTACCAAATATTTGATTTAAAAGAAATAGATCTATTCAACTTAAATAACAGCAGAACAAACTACAATAGATGACTAAATGACAGTTAAACAAGTAAAAAGACCAAACAAAAATAAAAGTTCAAGTGGCTGATTAGCCATTGCTAATAAAATCTCATTTCAAATATAGCAAAAAGTTTTTAAGAAATTAACTGTAATAAAAAATAGTAAACTTAGCATGTAGCCTTCATTTGCATTGCATTGTGGAAATATTAACTTTTGATAAAATAATACATTTGTCTTTTTGTTTGTCTATGTGAGAGAGAGAAAAAGATGTATAAACCTAATTTGTAATGTTCATGGGATTTGTTATTTACATTTAGTATTATAAATGACAAATTTCAAGAACAATCCAAAATAGGTTTTATAAATAAAACAGTATAAACCATTCATTATTCTATGTACACACGAATGCTCAAAAAGCATTAAATTGATCACAAAAATTTTAATGGGACTAAAGTCAATATATATATATTAAAATTTCAAATTAGTTAACTATTTCTTTTAAAACAAAAAGCCCTTAAAAATTATGAATCTAATAGCCAAACTTTTCCAAAAATTGCTATTTCATATCATTTTTCATAACTTTCCAATTTATTCTAAAAAATAATCTTTAGCTCCACCTTTTTGTTGTTTGTTAAATTTTATTTCTCTAATACATTTATAGAACTGCACAGATTTTAGTAACTATACATGTATGTAGTTTTACCTAAATGCAGCATCTACTTTTGAAAACAATCTGCTCTGAAGATAAGTTAATATTAATTTTAATGGAGCATGACTTCAGTAACAAAAATGTATATGAGTACTAATCTGTCATCAATGAATTGTTGGCAAAGTTTGCTTCTACTGAAACTTCAATTGTTGTTGAATGAATTCCAAGAAATTATAATTATATTAATTTTTATTCTAAGGAATCTTGGGGAGGATTTATATCTATCATATATAGTCTACCCTCTCCTCTAAAAATTAAGTAACAGTATAATAAATCCTTAGGTAGTGCATACAGAAGGAATTGAGATGTACTGTAAAAATTCCAAGCTGCAGTGATTGTATCTGCAGAATAGCAAAACTATGACAATGAATCTATTTCATGTGACAGTTAACAGATTTTTAATGTTTTATTTTCTAGATTTTTAAGTACTTATATTAAATAAAGTATAGACTTTTTATTACACACAACAGGGACTGTTGTTAGCACAAATTATGTTAGTGCACCACAAGCTGCTTTTAACTTTTATATAAAAAATAAGCAAAACCTGAAAAAAATTACAAAAAAATCTTTTGAAATTGTATTCTATATAATGTTCAGCTATACAAATTAAAATAGGTTCAGTGACAATACAGAAATACATATTATGCCAGTCATTAGATCATAAATCAGTAGAATTAAAAATGTAATCCATCTTTAAATTTCTGTGAAATGTAATTTTTTTTAGAAATTATCTACTCTATTATTCTTTTGAAAAATCACATGGTGAGTATTGTTTGTGTGAATTTTTTTCTTCTATGTTACATGGAAATAGCCAAACAGTTCTTTTACAAGTCTTCATTCAGACACCATCTTAAAAGAGTGCATGCTATTGAAACTTGAATCTGTTATTACTTGTAATGGTACTGTGCTAGTTTTGATAACTTTCTATTATATGTTCAAGAACTATCTTAGTTACCATTTATGAACTATCTTGGCAATCATCTTTGTTTTAGTTTCTAATTTATTTTCATATTGGTCTTTGTTTGCTTCTGCAAAATTTTATAACTGTTTTACTTTCATGTCATTGAAGTTTTATTTTGAAATGACTGCAATAAATACCCATTGAGAACATTCTATTTTTTACATAAGTAGATACATGTAAACGTCGTATGCATTTAAATGGAATCAATCAGCTGATATGCATGAGTGATCATATTTAATGATTATAAAAAGTGCTAGATTCAAACTGAGAAAATGTATAATGTCACAGCAGTAATCAAAAATTTCAGAACTGTTTGGATTTTTGAAGATTTATTTCTGATGGCCTTGTAGTTGCATTAACAGTAACAGCTTGTTATTGAACTAAATCAATATACTTTATTGAATGCAAAGGGTTAATAATGCTTTTTTCCCCTTAAATTCTTTGATTCACCTATGGGCACTGAATGGAATAAATGCACTGCAAATTTTACAAAATACATTAACATCTTATTGCTGCCAAGAGAAAGAAAAAAAAAATGGCAATTTGGGAATTAACCTATTAAACAATGCACATATGTAACCGAAATTTTTTTATAGAATTACTTAAAAATTTTGTTCTCATTGTTGTTAAGAAAATTTGAAACTGAAAAAAACAAAATTGTATATATTATACCATAAATTCTTACTGTAAAGAAAATTTAATTGTCTGTGTACAATACATTAATATGTTAATTATACTTATATTAGAAGCTATAATTTTCATCACAGTCTGATTTTGGGTCTGTCATATTTTTATATTTGCTATCTGAAAAAAACATCATGAAACAAAAAGGTGCATTAACCTAAAAATAAGTCTTCATTAAAAGTAGGTTTAACAGTACTTCAAGAATGTTTTCTTTGTTAGGTATTTATGAAATACCTAACAAAGTTGTTATGGCTTATCAACTGATCTTTCGGAAATAACTTTTTCAGATGCCTTGGAGATTTTAAGATCTAGCTAAAGATTTCAAACTTCATGCATTTGTAAGATTAATTAGTAATGACATTCCTGTTTTGTTCCTACTGTTCTAATGGCTGGCATTAATATTTGATTCTGTAATCAGATTTTGAAATTTTAAAATTTAATTAATAATGAATTATTTTAAAAAAAAAAACATTTGTTTTTTCACATGTTAAGCTTTTTGGTTTAAATAATAATTAATTCCAACAAATATAGCAATGTTGCTTTGAGACTGGTGTTTTAAATTGTTATTACAGTCTTAATTTTATCTTATATCTCTTGAGTCCATAAAAGAAATGAAAGCATGCCATAGCTCTTGGAAATTGTATTAGCTAATTTACACTGACAATTTTGCTGGCTATATTTAATGCCAAAATTATCTTTACGAAATGTGCTAAATACATCTACCCCCTGAAATGATATCATATTGTATATAGCTGAGCTAATAATATTAATGGTTTTTAATAGTTACCTGCAAAATACTATTGTAAATAAGTGCAAAAATGAAGTCAAAATATGCTGTTCACATCCATGATGAGTTAACTTTGAAAAAGGAAATAAAATTTGTAGAAACAGTTTAAACTACTTTTTATTCTCAGACAAAATAAACAGAGACTTTTTGTAAATTGATTATCTACTAGTGTTTAAGCCTCTAAAAATACAGATAAAAGCCAGCTGCAGAATTTAATCTTAAATGGATTTACCTAAATATTTTAAGAAAGTAATGCAGCTGTATATATGAGAAAACTTGTAGCTGGTCACCAATTGTTAATTTGAATATATTAAACTTACAATGAGATATTAAACTGTTAATGTAAGCAAACAAAATGCACAGGTGAATAAATACTTGAAACTAAATGGAAGACTGCAGTCTAAATACTGGATCAGTTAAACAAAAGAGAGAAGAAAAAAGTATGGTATATATGTTGACTGCCATAGCTTGTGTGAACTAGCTCAGCAATCTTTAAAAAAAGAGATGGCACTTGTTCATTGTGTTTCCTAGCTCTATCTTCATGTTTAATTAATCTATCATATTTATATTAAAAAAAAGCCTGTAAATACAATGCTGTTCTGTGAAGGCCATTTTTACTGGACATTGTGAACAACCTTGTATCAAGTGAAGACTGCAAAACTTGCACTGCTGAGCCATTAAGAATTAAAGGTGAAAAGATAGCTTCCCTTTTCCCTCCCCTAATAAAAAACCAAAGCTTGAAAGACTTCATGAAGCAAACAATGGGACAAACCCCATCAATAAAAGCACTGCCAGTCATTTAAGCTGGCATTTCTGTTGTCACATCCTCCTGCTGCTGGGCTACATCTTGTGGGTGTGAACGTAGTCAGGTAGAAAGGTGTTGTTCAGGTGCCTTGAAATACTTAATTTAGTTATAACTGACTTCAAGCAACCACTCCACTTTCTGGGTACAACTCCACTGTTTTTACTTCTGTTCGAACGTCTGAACCAGTTGGTGATTCATTGTCAGATTTTGGTCTTTCTGGTTGTTGTTGACAACTTTCCTCATATGAGGGTGGAAGTGGAAGTGGTTTATTTAATTTGTATCTTCTGTAGGCTCTCTGAATTATTCTAGCAGCATAATGTTCTTTTTGCCGCATTAATGTGCTACTGACAGGATGGTAGTCCAGTTTCTCCTTTTGAGGATTATCTACATCAGCTGCTGCTGCTGGGTCATCTGTTGTACCTAAATAGTTCTTTGTTAATGCTTCCAGAATGTCCACACAGTGAAGTTTATCCTCTTCACAAATTGGAATATCTAATTTAACAAGTATGAAGTGGTTCGGCTTTGGTAGCTGCAAAGGTTCCTCTAGGAAGTCCACAAAATCGGACAGTTCATCCAGTGCAATGTATTGTGTTGCTTTTGGATCATATTTTTCCCATTTTTCATAGTACATATCAAAATCATCAGGTGTTAATCCCTGCTGTACATCTTCTGTGGCTTGACTGAAATTCTCCAAAATTACAGCAATATACATGTTGATCACCACTAAGAAGCTAATTACCAAGTAAGTGACAAGAAATAAAACTGCAACACCATAATTTCCACAATCTCCTTTATCAGGGGAACCTGGAATTTCTTTGTCTGGATCACAGTCAGGTGGCTGCCTAGTAATGGCTGCTAATACTCCAGCCCATCCAGCTGATGTTGACATTTGAAACAATATAATCATACTCTTAATTAATGTCTCAAAATTGAAGACATCATCTAATCCATCCTTGTGTCCCACATCCATGAAAAATGACATGCCAAACATTGAGTATATGAACATTACTAAGAATAGAAGCAATCCAATGTTGAAAAGTGCAGGTAGTGATACTGCCAGGGAGAAAAGCAATGTGCGTATACCTTTAGCAGATTTCACAAGGCGAAGAATTCGCCCAACACGGAAGACACGTACGACACGTAGTAGTGTTGGTGAGACAAAGTAATTCTTTATTATGTCTGATAATGAAATTCCTGAAAAGATAATAAATAGCAATATAAAACAATTAAATATGGCAATTAGTTTTAATTTAGTGCTTTAAATTGAATTTCATAATGAATTGGGTAAAGTGTTTGAGTATGCATATTTCAAAGAAATCTTTAGTTTCAAAGAGAAGCGTATTCAAACACTTAAGGTCCACAGCTTTAATTGTTAATCTTAATATAAAAAATGGGAGGTTTTTTTTTAAAAAAAAAAGACAAAATACTGAACCTACTGATGATTACTAAAAATGTTTGTATGTTCTGTTCTTGAGCCAAGTAGTTTGGTAACATCATTAATATGAGTACTGTAAGTAAAATCATGTGGATATCTTTCTAATGGCATGTGTGTACATAGTATAACATTAATTTTGAGGCAAATCCAGGAAATAGCTAGTAAACACATTTTTTGTCTTTATTTTAATGTAGTCTACTATTAGTAAGGTTAATAATGAATTTATGGGTAAAATCATTCAGTCATTGAAATTTTAAATGGCAAAAAATGTTATGGTAGTGATGTTTGTATACATGATTTAAAAAAAAAAAAATCTAAGCATCATCCTTATTTTTCTTGACACCCATAAATAAGCCAATCTTATGAGAGAGATTGCTGACCAGAAATTAATACTGTACCATCAGCTATCAAAATCATAAGAAAAATATAAAAGCAACTCTTTTTTTATGCTTTATTTCAGTTCTTAGGAATCTACCAGAATTGCATTAAGTGATATCGTAAGCAAGTATGGTTATACAGGAAACCATTTCAATCATGGACAGCTTATTGTGATTCAGCTAATGAACGCAGAGTCATAGAGTTGCTATCTTTTGCTTCATATTTTCTCCTCATGTATCTTATAAGGCACTGGCACAAATTTTGTACTGAAGGATCTTTGTCTCTGCACCCATGTGGTCCCACAGAATAATTAAGATCTAGGCTCAATGCAGGCCAGGGTATGGTGTTAATAGTGTTTGTTAGCTTCCAAGAATTGTTGAACTGCTGCTGCTTTGTTGGATCTGGCCTTATTATCTACGAAGATTCAATGCTAAATGATGGATAACTTAGCCTGCTATTTTGTTTTCTCAGTAATATCCTGCATTTAATGTATCTGGAAGAGTGGCCATATAGTTATGGATCCTCTACTAAAAGCAAATGCCTGGTGATGTTCTGCAGGAAATAGAACATCACCTGGCCCTCAGTAATGTAGTATGAATTTACTTTCATCTGACCTCGAGTTTCACTCAGTGCTCCATTTATTCACTCACTGACTTTATAGATGACTGTGCATGATAACCATCTGTAAGGAGCCAATTAGTGAGAGTTTTGTTCAGTTATCAACCTTTGTATCATTAAAGAAGTGAGAACCATGACCCAGGCTCCTGGGACAACACCACAGTTAATCAGCTTCAGGGTTCCCTCTAGAAAAACTCTCTGTTTTTAATACTTGAGATTAACATCACATTACCTTGTTGCTGTTTGCATTCTGAGTTGAAAATGCAACAAAAATTGATTTTGATGCAGATTTGATTTTTTTTCTGGCTCTTTAATGTATACAGTTAGCAATTCAGTTGCAAAAAGTACACTGAAAATGATGCTTGCATGTTTTATCTGCGATTATATAATACATGGATAAACCATCTCACATTTTGTTGAACAATGAAGGTCCATCAGATTCACAATCAGTATTACTCCACTTACATGCGCTTTTATTTACTACTTTTCAAATGAAGACAAAAGAACAATGTACCATATAGATTCTTAGAAGTGGCTTTCACTGGCTATTGGTTGATTGATTAACCAATTACAATGTGCGTGTCATAAATACCCTTAACTGGGGTTTGCTAATGCTTCCAACTTGTTTACTTTGCTATTCTGATTGTTGAGAGAAAAAAATCAAAGTGAAAAGCACGAATCTCATGTCATGTGTGTGTGTGTGTGTGTTGAACTGATATGCTGTTTACTCTGGTTTGGATTGCCTAGATGTTTCTGAGATCATTTGTGTTAGCACAGATCTCTCAATAGCATTTTTCGCTGGTCTTCATGGAATGCCCTAGATTGAGTACAAATGGAAATAACATTGTTTTTCTTGTATTGATAACCAATATTTTGACTAGGAGTCTAGTCCTTTTCAGGAAGGTAATCTGCTATTTCTGTACTTCATTAAAGCATTTTTTAAAAGCCATTGTGCATTATACTCATATTAATCAGTTTTGTCAGCAAATGTTATGATAATCGAAAATGTCACCCATGTGCATGAACATGCATCACTTGCTTAACCTGAAACTTAGTTAAATCTTCAGAAAAAAGGTATGGCTATACAATTGCATGATTTTACAAAATGTTCCCTTCAGTAGTTTTACAAGTTTACTGAATAAATTTAGTGGTACTTAATTTTTTTTTTCATGCATCTATTGAAAATATTGCAAGGTTCTTTAAAATTAATAAATATTTGTTCTAAAATTCCTTGACCAAACTAGTGACCATGAAACAATATTATTCAGTATAACAAAAGGTAAAAATTCAATAAAATATACTCAATTAAATTTCCATTTTAACAGAATCTAATTCTAAAATCCTGTTGCATAACTGTTTCTAAATGTTTAAAATTCCCAAATAGACATTTAAAGAAATTTTCACAACTTTACTTATTTTACATGCAGAGCTCATACACAATTCATTTGTGATAACAAGACTGAATTTGTATTGTTTTTATCATGAAATAAACAAATTGTATTTATCTATCTTGCTTACAGCACTGATTACTGACATTGTAGAGTTATTTTCTAAAAAGATATCTTCATTATTTATGACACTACAAAGTGATTTAGAGATTTGCACTTAAATTTTTAGTAAATTTTTTTTCTTTAGAAATAAACAATACTTACCTAAAATAGATAAGACCACTACTATAAAATCAAATATGTTCCATGGTTCTTTGAAATAATACCATCGAAGCCCAATTAACTTCATAACACATTCACAGGTAAAGATTCCAATGAAGATAATGTTGACACAATTCAAAAAATCTGAAAATTCTTTTGTCATGTCGTAGTGTTCCAATGCCATGGTAATCATGTTGAGTAGAATGACCATCATTATAGCTATATCAAACTTTTGGTTAGTAGTTATTTGGAACATGTACCATGCTATTTTAAACTGAAACAAAAAAAGAGAAAATTATGATAAAAAAAATTGTTTTCTTAAAAATAATTTTCAGCATAATTTACTTTTCAGTAATTTTAATTTCTTTCATATTATTTAACTAGTTACTATCAGAGCAACAAAATATGTAGCCTGCCTGCCTGCCTATTAGGTTGGTAGCCATGATTTGTTGTCTAACCAGTGGTGTAGACTCTTTTTCCAAGATTTCTTCTGGGCACTCTAATTTCCTTTCATTTCTAGCAG
The DNA here is from genome assembly GCA_018389105.1 of Nautilus pompilius. Lineage (NCBI taxonomy): Eukaryota > Metazoa > Mollusca > Cephalopoda > Nautilida > Nautilidae > Nautilus > Nautilus pompilius. Next base: position 2,659,713 of record JACATO010000337.1, read on the forward strand.
GGTTTTCTGGATAGTTTACAGCTGTGAGATGCAACTAGCAAGGTATCTTTTTAAGAAGTGTTCAGGAATTGTAGAAATTGTTGCATATCAATAGACATATCTTTCATTACGATAAGGTTTATTTCAAGTTTAGATGCACCAAAACTTTTTCACTCTCAAAAAGCTTTGAAAATGAAGGTATACCACAGCCAAGGATCCCTAAAGTTAGATTTATAACAGTAGGAAGTCAATTTTTCTCAATCTTTGATGTTTACAGGTTTCATTTCTGAGAGTCTCAAAATTTGTTTTTTTCATTTAATAGATAAATGAATCTTTAATTACAAATTTTTCTTTAATAAAGTTTGAAGGAGAAACTAATATTTATTATGTCAACACTTTTATTCCTTATAGGCAAATTTATAATATAAATATAACAAAACTAATGGTATGTCTGAGCCTGACCCATGATTATGTATTGTTAGTTCATTTGACATGGGAATTCTGAAAACAATTAAATATCTTGACCAACTTTACATTATTTCAATTTTAATAATTAGTTAAATGACAGTCATACCCTAGGTTTTGGAATAGACTTTTGGGGTTTTTTGGATTGCAGTCGTTTCATAGCTTTGTAATATTTCTTTTGATCTTCTGTCATGAACATTTCCAGTGAACCACCAGCCTATTCAAATCAAAATATATGTTATCATTTAAGCATTACATAGGCAACTAAACAACAGAAACAAGTGAAATACAACAAGATTTATCTATTAACATTGCTTGATTTTTTTACATAACTGAGCAGGATCAAAGTGATCCCTAAAATCTCAGCTTCTAGGAATTATTCAACAAAACATGAAAACATTTTCAGTGGATTATGTTTGAATTTTATTTAACCAAAAACTATAAAATTCTTCTCCCCTAAAAACAAAAACAGTACCTAGTTTTAATGATGTACACATAGACCTATATGAATGGTTGAGAAAGCGATTAGTAGATTGGCAAGCATGTTTGTTTTTGGAAAGATAGAGGTGGCAGGCAAGAAATCTAGCAAATTATATAGAGAAAAAAATTAATTGTTTAACTTTTTGATATCAGAATCTTGAGCACTATGTATGTTCACTATCGCCATGCCAAAAAAATGGATCTTGTGGTATTTCTCTGTTTATCCAAGGTTTATTCTAGGCCACACAGTGTGTGGTCTTCAACTGTGACAAACAATATGAATGTGCTATTGCTAACATCATCCATGCAATAGAAAATAAACCAAAGAACAACAACCATCCCTACTGAAATGGCTACAGAGAATGACTATAGCACATAAGAAATCCCTGTAGTCCAATAAAAATAAAAACATTTTTAAAAATATGGTCATAGAACATGTATGGCAAGAGTATTAAGTACTGACTGTATAACCCTGCTCTGATAAGTCCAGGTTTCAGAAATTTATGCTTGTAGGTCAGCTGGGTTGGGGAGGTACATTGCCATTTTACACCTACGATTGTACCAACAAGGCAAACTGAAACCTGATGCTCATATTCTTCAGGAGGATGGCTACTATTTTGTGAAAAAGAAACAAAGGCATTCAGCTTCCCTGAATATCTCAAAGTGCTGATATGAATCCAATTTAGCACCTGTCAGATAAGAACAAATTGTCCACAGCCCACCAATATGATGGAATTAAAGGCAAATGTATATAGGGGAACTTGCACCAGACTGTATTACAAAATCTCACTGACTGAATGCCAAATTGGACAGATAGATGAACAAACATCTGTAGTTTAAAAACTATGTACTAATGTACAGAATTTTACTTCATTGTTTGTCTCTATTTGTATTTTCCATAACAAAATAACAGGTTATAAATTATTATGGCTAGGCACTGTAGAATAATCATTTGGCTGCTGAGAATGTATCTTACCATACAATGAACATGCCAATAGTGGCAATGAAGTATTCATACGAGGTGTAGTCAAAAAGTATCCGACCTTGAATTTGTTTGAACAAAATAATAATGCGTGAGCAAAATCCGCATGGGTATTAGGTGGCCGCGTCCTAGCATGCACAAAAATTTTCGTGTCTGTAGGTTGCGCCAGTCGCCCACAGTAACGCGTTGAGTACAGACATGAAGAGTGTGCTGTGCGATTTTTCTTTTTGAGTCAAGGTGACCGAGTACATTGAGCAGAGATACTGTATCAAATTCTGCCAAAAACTTGGTGATACGCAAGCCCAGACTATCGAGAAGATTCAGAAGGCCTTTGGAGATGATGCTATGGGAAAAACACAAATAAAGGAGTGGTACAACCGGTTCAAAGATGGCCGCACCACCTCAGTGGACAGTGAGCCACGTTGTGGCAGACCATCGACTAGCAGAAACGACGAAATGATTGCAAAGGTTCGAGGAATAGTCTATGAAGACCATCGTGTGACTATTGAGGAGATTGTTGCCGAAGTTGGAATCAGCCATGGGTCAGTTCAGTCAATTATAACAGAAGATTTGTGCATGAGGAGGGTGTCGGCCAAATTCATGCCAAAGTTGCTGTCTGACCAGCAGAAAGAAAACAGAAAGGAAATCTCCCAGGACATGCTGGAGTGTGCTAGCCAAGATCAAAACTTCATGAACACTATCATCACTGGCGATGAGACATGGGTGTATGGCTATGACCCTGAAACAAAATTGCAATCATCCCAATAGAAGCATCCATCCTCACCAAGACCAAAGAAAGCAAGACAGGTGCAGAGCAATGTTAAACTGATGATGACCTGTTTTTTTTACTACAGAGGTATTGTGCACCATGAATATGCACCACAAGGTCAGACAATTAACAAAGAATACTACCTGGGGGTTCTTCGTCGCCTTTGTGAAGCTGTGCAGCGAAAACGACCCGACCTGTGGGCAGCAAAGAACTGGCAACTCCACCATGACAACGCACTCGCTCATTCCGCCCACGTCGTCCAAGCATAACACACCACTTGTTTGTCAGGCTTCCTACTCCCCAGACTTGGCTCCATGTGACTTTTGGCTATTCCCAAAGCTCAAAAAAAAAACACTCAAAGGGAGAAGATTTGAGTCAACAGAGGACATTAAGCAAAATTCGATGGCACAGCTCTACAGCATCCCAAAAAGGGATTTCCAGAAATGTTTCCAGCAGTGGCAGAAACGCTGGCAGAAGTGTGTAGACTCCCAAGGCGAATACTTTGAAGGAGACTAAATCAAAATGGTGAGTTTTTTAATATTACTTGTTTTTTTGGCCAAAGGTCGGATACTTTTTGACTACACCTCGTATTTAGCAACCAAAATGGCAGAGACCAGAACATGTATATCTCAGGTAAGATAGCCATAATTGAGTTGTCTGAAGCTACAGGCCAGAATGTGAGGGGAGAAAGTCATTGTGGAATATAGTGACAGAAATGTGAGCCAGAAAAATGCAAATTGACATTGCATAATTGCTACTTCTCTAGAAAAGAGTGGATGGAACAGCCATTAATGAATCTGGAGAAAAATTGGAGCTAAATTTTAAGAAGTATTATAATGGAATTATCTGAAAGTGAGTAATATGCATCTCTGCCAGATTCAATGCTCTAAGAAAAAAGGATAGTCATGAATACTGAAAATCGAAAAGAGCATGAAGGAATTTCATAAAAGTGCATCATGATGAGCTGTAACAAGAAAGGATAATAAAGTAGTACATAAATATATATAATACATAATACAAAAAGTTATTGCAAACATGCCTGCATTGAGTCATGTTTCAAATCAGGGGGTGTATAATTTTGAGATGTCAAAATACAAAGAAATATGACTCTTCTCAAAGAGGTACTTTCTATTAAGATTTAATGTGTTCCACACTGAATAAAGACCTGGGATAAGAAATCTTAAAAAATCAAAAAAGAAAAAAAGTTTCCATTATCCATTAGTTAAATTAGTAATAACCATGTATTTATTTGTTCTTTTTACCAATGTTACAAATAAGTTATTTAATTTTGTTAAAAGAATTCCTTGTTGTTAATACTTGCTTACCTTTTTCTTTTGTTGGTTAAAATTGTCAATAATAACACCAATGAAAAGGTTCAGTGTGAAGAAAGAGCCAAAAATAATAAACAACACAAAGTATAGATACATATAAACAGCGTTTTCTTTTTCTGGTTGTTCATATTTCTGGAAGAAAAAAAAACATGTTCTGTGAATGAAGCATAAGAAAACACTTCTGAATGAATAGAAAATGTCACTAGATTTTCTAAATGAAATTTAGTACAGCATATAAGTGAAGAAAAATAAAGAAATGCATGTAATTCTAACACACTTTTTCAAAATTCTTACACCAGTTTAAACTTTTATGAAACTATAGGATATTTCAAAGTCTAGAACTATAATAAGCATTTGAATAAAAATTAATATAATTTTTATTGTATATTTAATTGCTTTTTTTTCTTCTTTAATTTAGATTAACTGAAAATGCCCCTATTGAAAAGAAGACTAAGTTGAGGCAATACTGTAATGCAGTCAAGGACACAAGACCAATGAAGTTACATTGGAATTGAATGAAACAAGTGTCACAGTTTTGACCAAATTAATAACCACCAATGAAATCAATACAGAGAACATTAAAGGAGCTTGGTGGACCCTTTCTCAGTCAGCATCTGCTACATTTTGAAATGCAAAAGTGGCACCCATATAAACTTCAAATGTTGCAGAAATTGCAAGTAGACAGGTCTAATTAACAATAAAGCCAATTACTTTGTACTAAATGAAGAAAAAACACTATTTAATGGATGGTAATAAGGAGCAAAGAAGTGATGATAATGGGTGTTGCAGTCAACTAATGTTCTTTCTTTGTTTTTTTTAAAATAATGAATGCTAAGACCTGTCTGACCCTGTTATAAAATGAATTAAACTCAGCATAATGGAAACAAACCAGAATGACTTTCCATCTCATTATGTTTGTACACATTATAAATTACTATTACCTAATGGTCCAAGGAGTCTCAAACTGACCATCTTAAGATTGGATGTTCTAATCTTGCTAACTGTTTTTAACTAATAATATTTCAAAAGTCTGGAACCATGTGTGATATTTTAATAAAAATAAAACACTGCTTCTTTAAATTAACTTATAATAATAAGAATAAGCTGTAACAATTAGGCTTTATAACAGTGAATGAAAACTCCTTTTTTTAAATTCAGAATGAACTGGAATATTGCTCCCCTCTGTTTTCCATATTATAGTTTTATCATCAAATCATTTTATCCAGATTAACACACAACCAGAGTTATTGTTCTGCTTGAAGTTGGGAGGGGGAAGTAAAGATGGTAAATCTCATAGGCATTCAGTCCATCACCTCCCCACATACATTTTAGTACAAGTTTTTTGGCAGGGGTGCAACTGACTCCTCATACCCTCACCACAAACCCAGGATCAACACCCCAGCTCACAAGGTGAAGACCAAAACATTAAAAGTAATATTGGTCTTAAAAAACAATTCAAAATTAAATTCCTTTAGAGACTTTTAAAGGATGTCAAAAATATAATGAACATTTTTTTATTTTAAATCAAAACTATAAAGATTTCTATGTTAAAGCTAAAGTACTTAAAGTAAAAAATGACAATTATGAAATTCTGTGAAAAGTTCTTAAATTATAATGCAGAAACAAACTTTTATGCCTTTCTGAATTGAGGCAGTTTCTTGTTGGGTTATATATTTATGCATATGTATAACACTAGTGATAAAAAAAAAATGCCTTGTGTATGGAAGACTGAGGCACACTTAAATGCACCTGTGCCGCATTTTTAGCCTTCTGAAGTGGAGATTTTCCTTTCATAACAAAGAATCTTCATGCTTTGGTAGGATCAAGTTAAGATATTCCACAATTTCTCTCTCTAACAGCAGTGTTTTTGTTGTTTTTTTTTCTTGTTTAGTTCTTGAGGATCTGAAGTTTTCTTTCTCCTGTTGCTATTTCTTTATAGCAGTCCCAAAGTCTGGGAACTGTCACTATTGATTTGATGACTGAAGTTTATGATGCATATAGATCATCAAGACTTGTATTGAAGTCTGTGATCACATTCTGCAAACCAATGCCTTATTTTATCCATATTCATGTCTTTACTTTGGAACTTCAGTTTGAAGTGAAGGTCTAAGCATGAGGAAATACAGGGTTTCTTATGTAAATACCTTTGTACAGTTTCTTTTAGCTGTTCTAGCATGTAATATGAATTATTCCAACCCATGGATACATCTTGTAGAAGCCTATTTGGGGACCTTCAGTTACTGAAGGTCCCTTAGCTCTTGTGAGGCAACAGGAGTATGGTGAAAAGATGTTTTTTACTGCTCATTGGTTAAATATGGCATCATCAATGCATAGTTGTAGATAAAACAAGATAGTGCAGAAAATCAAGATATTTTGGGAAAACAATGCACGTTTCTAAGAAAATGCCACAACTACAACAGTGGAAATGAGTAGGAGTAGAATATCAAAATGTGTGTGCAAAAATTAAAAACTTTTAAAACAGACATAAGTGAAACCTTCCCTTTTTCTGTTTCTAACACTACATTTCTCCTATCAGTTTTAGATACGCCACCTGGAGAAATGTTTTGCAATACATCACATGGAAATCTATTGTGCAAGAAATCCCATTTCTCATGTAATAGTAACATGATGTAATAATCTATTTTTCATCTACAATAGTATATGCACAATTCATTCAGAGATAATACATAAACTCTTGCTTCCAGCCTTTTTACAAAGTTAAGTGTTGTCTTTTGCTAAGGGAGTTAACAGAGATGTGATATAAGCAAATATCCCCCTCAAGACTAAAATAATCCATTCCAGTTATGAGATACTGGCCAAAGCCTCAGTATGCAGACAGCCTTGTCACAGACAGGAACTGATGAACTTTGAAAGGCTGCAAATAGTTGAGCGATAAGTGTTGGTAGAAGCCAGCATTAATTTTTAATGTGTAACACCAACAGTCAAGCATGAAGATGAATCTGTACAAGCCCAGAATTAGCTGAAGAAAAATCTAGTCAGAATTCACAAGAAACTGATTGCCAAAAATTATGAGCAAATTCTTATCAGGATTGCAAAAAATTTGTTTTACAACTTAGATAATGATTTTAAACAAACTGCTGCTGAGAGCCCATTCTTATCCTGTTTACAACAACAAGAATATAATAGAAAAGCTTGGGAATATATAGTTTGAATGCATTCTATGAATATTATTAGCAGTTTTCACTTGTTATAACTATTTGCATAATACTGATTAAATGTTTTCTCTTTAAAAAAAATTATTATAAATAGAATATCTAAGTTTTCAATCAATACTGGCAAAAAACAACATGAAAGTTAAATGTGTTTAATAATTAATTTCAAGGGGGTTAACATACTTCTGTTGTGTTATGCATTCTGGAATCTATTTTGAATAAAGATATCCCAGAAAAAAATTGGATATTATATTAAATGACATTAGGGTATCAATCAGATTGAAAGTAATTGTTTTGAACAATAATAGCTACAATTACCTTTCCCTTTTAAATAATATGCCTGTTTTAAAAAAAAATTAAGTGACAAAACCATGAAATTAAATGTGTACAAATTTTATGATTTATGGTATCTGAAATTGATAATAGTGGGTAATTAAGATTGAGGAACTACATAGTTCAGGAGTTCATAGAAAAGAAAAAAAATTTCTTTTTTCAAATGACACTGTATACTCACATCTCGAATGTCAACAGCATCAGCCATAATACCCATCCAGCCTTTAAATGTTGCCTGAAAATTGTTTAATATTTTTATAAGAACAATCTCAAACCCCTCATTTATTAATTTATGGTAAGATTAGTATATAAAGCTATAAGGTTTCAGATGAACTTGAAAAGTTTATTAGCTTGGTCAGCCAGGTAAAAAATAAGGTTGAACACTTAGAAATGTTTTTAAAATCCCAGAGAAATGTACCATCAAGTGAGATACAAAAATGGATAATGTAGTTTCAGAAAAAGGTCTGAGGTTTATTATTAACTAAAATCTTACTAATAATGTTAGTAACAATTAGCAAAACTATCAAATGTAAAACTAATAAAATATTTTTTCCATGTTATTAATCCCCAGCTTGTTAGTGATGTAAGTATGGAATATTTACTTACAAAAGGATTGAAATACTAGAAAGTGTTAAACAGACTACTCACAAGAATCCTTCCAGGTTTTAAGAATTTATAATATACAGAAGTATTAAACAATATAATTTAAAATACTATGGGGTCATAACTATAAACTGGCTAAAGACAAAAACATTTTGTCAGAATTATATAAATGATTGAGAAAAAAATTGATGAAAGAGTATACCAGTTTAAAGGATACCAGGAAAGAAATATTTATTGAAGAGAATAACTTCCCACTATTTCCTGATAACTAAACTAAATTATACTAGATTGATGTTGTGTAGCATTCATGACATAGTTTAAAATCTAAATTAAAAATTAGTAATAAAAGAATGGTTACTCTAATAAAGAAAATAGAGAATTCCTCCACAAGAACTTGTGCAATAAATAAATGATTGTTGCATTTAATACCAATTAAAAGAATTTCATCATTTAAAAATATCTGCATCTAATTTTGACATAAACTTTTAATCAAATACTTACCACTTGAAAGAGAGCCAGATAACCATTGAGGACATTGTCAAAGTTTATATGGGAATTCTTCCAGGTGTAATTCTTAGCAAGGCATTCAGTCTTGTTGTTGACTATACTAATGGGAAGCTTATTACCATCATCATCAAGACACTTATGAAATCGTCCTGCAAAGAGCTGCACTCCCATGATACTGAAGATTAGCCAGAAAACCAAACACACTAGGAGTACATTGAAGATTGATGGTATGGCTTTAATTAATGCATTTACAACCACCTGAAAAATAAAGCAAGAATATCTAATCATAGAAAACTTAACAAGTAATAATAGGGGAAAAACTTGTTAGATGTACTATTATATGTCAGATAAGCTTAACCGTACCAAACTAGTTAATAGGCTATGTAAAATTATTAATGTTTTGGTGTAGATGTCATCACATGGGCAGTATGAGATGTTTTGTTACTGTTCTGTGGCAATTCCTGTGCCATTGATCTCTATGAAATAAAATGGTAATTTGTAGATGTTACTTCTGCACTTTTGACGTTCCAGGAATTTCCAAAGAAAACAATTCAAACAGGCAGTTTACTGATGGAATCAATGGCTTGGATGGGTATGGACTCTTTCATAGAGCCTTTTTTCTTGGAGAGAGAATTTTTGATGATATATGTTTTTGAAAATCTTTTTCCTTTTGATTTTTGATATTTATTTTGGTGGTTTGTTTTTTTTTTTTGGTTTTTTTTTTTACAAGAATGTATTTTTCCAAAATTTTTTTAAAAAGTCAAAATTTTACACACCCTTTAAAGGGGCTCTTGTGGGCACGTACCAAAAAAAATTCAAACTTAAATGAGGCATTCCAGTGCACTTTAAACATCAAAATTAGCATTTTAACAAGAGCTTATTAATTTAATATTTTCATTCAAGACAACTTAAAAAGGCAAAATGCCACTAGATTTCTAAGTACACCACATCTAACAAACACAAAACGACTTTAAAGACTATAGGCTCTTTCAAAAATGAATCAAATAATTTTCTTTTGAAACTTGTAAATATAGTTAATACTAAATTTTCCTGATACTATTTAATTTTAAAAAAATGTTTGTTTTGAGTGTGAACATCAATATTTAGAACGAAGAACTTCACACATTGTCAAAAATCAAGACATTAAAGAAACAAATATATGATCATGTCCAAGTGCATGTTTTTGACACTGATATTTCATTTCATCCACAAATGAAGAACAAACACTTTGTCCTCATTAGCCATAGAAATTACTTTTCCTAACCATGCTACTCTTTAAATTTGTTATTGTTTACCCAAATTTGTACCATACTTTTTTTATCACTGAAGTGTTTACTGAAGAAGGCATTCATTTTAAAAATGAAAAAATTGTTTTTTTTTACCTCTTTTGTTTCATTGTTTCTGTTTTGTGTACAATTTTTACTGGCTTCCAAATTTCTAACAAGTTGACAGCTATTTAAAAGTGGCTGTGGTAAACTGTTCATAAATGTATTGAAAGGGAATTATGTTGCTCTAAAACAGGGGTGCACAACTTCTTTTCAACACGGGCCACTTTCACAACACTTCCAACAGCAGGCCACAAAAGTTCAGCATCCATCTCTATACCTTATAACACGAAATTTTTTTTATAGACTTACTCAGATTGATTTGTTATATAGAATTATTCTAATTACATGGATGTCAGTTACAAAAAAAAAGGTCATGGTCAGTGGGAGTCGCAACAGAGACTTGGTCACCTTCATTACAGAAAACACTTGTTCACATATGTAAGTACTTCCAAACATTGAGATCCATTTCTGTGCATTCGCGGTGATATTTGGAAACAGATGCCAGTCCAGGCCTTGATAGAATTGTAGGAGTGGCATTTCCTTGTACTTACTCCTTATCACTGCAGAGCACTGGAGTTCAATTACTTCCAGCTGTACGTCACCAGGTACAGTTTCAGCATCCACAGAGAATGGATCTGCAAGTAGTCTGAATGCAGCCTGTTTATTCCTGAACTGTCCAAATCTGATGGTGAATGCCTGCTGCAGGTCTTCAAGCACACAGCTGTGATGGCCCCAGTTGCAATACTTGTGCGAAAAGGTGTCAGATTCAATTTCTTTAATTGGGTTTCAAAAAGTTTCAGTTTCATTTCAAATGCAGCAACTGCCTCAAACAAGTTGCTAATCAGTTTCAGGTTGAGATCATTCAAGTGTCCAGTGAGGTCTGTCAAAAAGGCAAAATCAGCAATCCAGTCAGCGTCCTCTATGACTGAAGTGTCCTTTCCTCTCTACTGTAAAAATAGCTTGATTTCATTTTGCAGAGCAAAAAATCATTTCAAAACATTACCATGGCTCTGCCATCCCACTTCTGTGTGATAGAGAACATCCCTATAAGCTGCAATAGCATCCTTCAGAAAAGACTGGAACTCTGTGATTTAGTAATCTTGTATGGATAAAATTAACAATAGATACAACAAAGTGAATTTTAAATGTTTTCCGCACAATGCTTCCTGGTGAATTATGCAGTGGTAAACTTTTGGTTGTGCTGTGAGATCCGGTCCTAGGTGCCTCTTCAGACATCCGATAAAGCCATTCGTCTCAACAATCATGGCAGGAGCACCATCAGTTGTCACGGCTACTAACTTATTCCATGGTAAATTTAGGTAGGTCCTCGACTGTTTTTTTGAAGGCACTGAAAATTTTGGATCCAGTTGATCTGCCATGCAAGGGCACTAGTGATGCAAGTTCTTAATAGACTTGACATGCTTCGGTGACACCACGGATAAATATTGAGAGCTGTGCTGTATCGGTCTTGTCTGTGCTCTCATCCAAAGCAGCAGAAAAATACGTGATGTGATACATTTTGCTTCTTAAATGATCTTATGAATTATTGGCCATGTCAAAAATGCAAAGTTGAATGCTTGTTCTTGAAAGACTAGTGTTATTAAAAGCATCTTTGGCCTTTGGGCAAAGTACATCACATATCTCCATCATACGGTCTTTCACAAACTCGTCAGTGAAGAGACGGGCAGATTTCATGATAAGTTTATCAATCCTGTAGCTGGCAATGGTAGCTGCCTCCGACTCCTGTCTTCTCTTTACAAACATGTTTTTTCAAGACTTATATCTTTTGCGTTCTGTTCTTACCTTGTAGATGGATATTTTATTTCGTAATGTCTTTGTAAATTATATTCTTTTGCCGCTGGTACACATTCCAAACAGACTAGGCATGTGAAAGTGTCAGGACTTGATTCGAAAAAGAAAAGGACTTTGGATTAAATTTCCTGTGCTCATGATCAACCTTTTTTGTTTTACTCACACTTGGTTTTGACAAAGACATGTTAGCATGTGGAGAAATAACATTTGCCAATTCACGTTGTTGGCACCTAGCCTATCTAGGGAGCAGAGTTGAACTGGTGAGAGTCCGGTGCTTGGGTTGCTGTCTCTGCAAGTAACTTTTGCTGACTGCCTGCCCACACGCTCTGTTAGTCAATGGCAATGCAACCTCGATTGCATCAGCTGCACTGACAGTCACAGTTCGACTGCCAGCCCCTGTCTGCAGTGGCAGTCAGTGGTCTGTGGCACAAGCATGAGTAATCACTGTGACAATAGTACGCAATGGATAGTGAGTAAACAGCGGTAAGCAAGGGTCAATGACACTTGGGGATGGGAAGTACAGTTCCATACAGCATTCAATTGCGATTAAGTTCATAAGAGCGAGGTCTCTTCCTGGCAATTAATTATGGTCTCCACACTGGCTCCAGAGGATTTGTAGGACATGCAATTCCCCCCAGGTGATGCCAACAACGAATGCGAAACTCCTTGAGGCATCACCGATGTCGATGGTACAGGGTCCAACACTCAGAGCTGCCAGGCATATGACCCAATACACAGGTACCTTCGTTGAGGTCTGCAGGTTACACAACCATTTAAGATGATGAAAATATGAGCTGCAGAAAATGTAATGATGATTAAAACATTGGAAAACAACCACTAGGTGGCAATATATCACATTTAACTAATTTATCTAACTGAATTAGATGTGGCTGCTATATTTTAAAATGTTTTCATTTTGGCACATTCGTTGGCAGACCAGATCTGGCCAGCGGGCTGTATGTTGTGCACCCCTACTTTAAAACATCTCCACTGTCAAAATAACTGTTTTTGACAATATATGCTTAAACATTTTTATTCAATCTGTGGTGCATGTATATTGACAACTGCCATGTGTTTTCATTCTGGAGGACCTAAAAAGTTCAGGATCAGTGATGTTTAAAAAGAAATCTTGTTGTGTTGTCACATCTAGAATCTATTTTTGAATACAAGTAACTTGGTTAACCCAGTCACATACATAGCCCACCACATCCAGATGCTAAGTTATTTAATAATTTATTGTTTTTTTATTTAAGTATTCTGTTTTAAGTGGCTCACACATTGTGTTTATACAAGATGCAGTTTCTGCTTAAAATCCTTTTTGACCTGTCATTAATTAATTTTCAGAAAATTACATTTTTCCTACCAGTTAAGTTATGATGAAAGCCTTAAAAAAAGCTGAATGTTACCAGTTATTACTATGGATTCAGACAAAAGCTTCACATGATTTTCATAATTTTAATAACACCACAGATTTTCTGTGTACATAATATTGTACAATTTGTTTGCAATGTAGTTGAGCCTGAATAATATTCAGTAAAAGTGGATATGAAAATAACCTAAGGGCAGCAAAATGATATATTAATGGATGTGGATTGAAAGCACTTAAACACCAGACCATTCCCATGGCTGTACACTTGCTTCTAGGTTGGGATACAAATGTACCCCAGGTGTTATAAGAAAGATAAAAAGTAATGTTGTATATTGAGGGTTGGAAGTATTCATTTTTCTATTATCTAAATATGTTGCTTCTTAAGAACTGATTCTTAAGTATTTCCAGTAACAACTTATAAAACAGCAGTTAAATTGCAAAATATTCAATAAAAATAAAACTTTCATTTTAATAAATTAGCAGTTAAAAAATTAAACAGCAAAAAGCATATCAAGAAAATGTAACCCTACTACTTCACTTAACATGTTGAGTCCAGCTGATTGCCATTGGTGCTGACCATTTAGCAAAACAAACAAGAATTCACTGAGTGACTAATCTACAAACCTTCATTCCTTCCCATCTTGAAACTGCTCTAAGTGGTCGAAGAGCTCTGAGAGTTCTCATTGCTCGGAATGCTCCCATATTTCCCATACCAATGCCTTCTGCTGCCAACATGATGATAGAAACCTAAACAATAAAAAAGGAAAATCTCCGTTTCTTAATTTTATTCACACAAACCAATCTGGCTCTAAATAAAAGTAGAAAACAAGCCAGAACATTAAGTAGAAAAAAAAATTCTATTAAACTCTATATTTTTGTTCAAGATCATAGCAGTATCTTTAGTGACATTTTATCTTTCTCAATTTTCTGACAAGACTAAAGTAGCCGAGTCTAAGAAATACTCCACATTAAGTATTATACTAGGAGTTTCTTTTTAAACAATACAGGAATTACCAAGATAACTGAAAAAAAGAAAAGAAATTATATAGCTTCAAATATCAAACACTGTGAAGATATCACATTACAGCCAATAACAATATAGTAAGATATCCACTTTTTAAGCACTAATTCCCCAGTGTCACTAAAAAAAAAAACTGTGGTTTCCAAAATTAAGCAACAAATAAAAGACACCAAAATTATTTCCAAAATGGTTTCTTTTATTCACCAAAACAAACTCCCTCTTCATAACAGTTAGAAAATATATGTAAATTAGTTATGAAATAAAATCTGAAAAAAACTTGCTTGTGTTCATATCAGTTTTGGCTTTGTTGGGGTATTTTAAAAAAAAAAAAAAGACCAAGGACCACACCCTCTGGGCAAGGTCACATGGGGTCAACCTTATGTGGGCAGGGAGGCGAGTACTCTGTTTAGGAGAGGGACAGTCGGAAAGTTCTCTACCCGAAAAGAGTGGAGGTGAGGGGTGCTTTTTGCTTTTGGCCTGCCTATCTGGCTGGGAAGGTTAGGTGTGTCGAGACCGGTTTCAGACTTGACGTGCTGAGGCCTTTTTTCCCAAGATTGGTTTTTGGCTGGGGAAGCGATCACTCTAACATGGGGCACTCGCACCTCAACCCCTACACAGCTTCGGCCACCAACCTCCATTCCCTTCTCCTCAGAGATACGCACGCATACACGAACTTTCACACGCACCACAAAAAGATAAAAAATATCAAAGAAAGTTTTCATCCATGAAGTAAACCAAGTCATTTTCTTTTCATTTTTCTGATCAACACTAGTGGTTGTTGAAGAAGGTAGCCTTCCAGATAGAAGAGCCAGCAAACATTGAGCAAGTTTAAGAACTCACTTTCACTGTCAGAGTACTTGAAGGAGTTTTCCAGGCTGAGTAAAACCTGAAAAAATGTCATCATTCACTGTATCAATCTTGGCACTTGAAGGAAGTGGGATGGCTATGTCCACCCTCCAATCAGGAAATTCTGGTCTTTGCTCATGTGAAGAATCTTTCAAGAGGATCTACTGCTGTGGGAGATGGGCACCCATATGAAGTTGTGGGACAAAATATTCCCACCCAAATAGGAAAGACCAAAGCAAGAGAGAAGACAAGAGTCTTAACTCAAAGAATTTCTGCTTGTTTTGGTAGAATTGGATGAGATGCTGCTACAGCCTTCAGGTATGTAAGTGGGTGTATTAGAATGCAGAAGTAATCCCAACAATGTTGCTACATCAGAATCAAATGATGAGGATCTTGTTGAGTTGGTCAGCTTCGTATGAAGCTACAAATGGATGGCAACACCATCCTCGACAAAAACTTAAATGACAGGGTAGAATTAGTTTGATTCAAGGTCACAAAATAACCAAGGAATCAGCAACCCAGTTCCCACGGCAAGTTCAATCATTCAGAAGTTCAAGGAAGGAAACAAGGCAAAAAGAGGTTGCTTTTCTGAACTGTGGCTGGGCTAGGGGAGTTGCATGTTTCTAGAAGGTACCCTGCAATGAAATATAGGGGCGAGACTCTGGATCCCTGTGTCAAATCATACAATGATCCAATTGAAGATAAATTCATTTTAATGGACATTAATAATTGTCCTCATAGCATATATAATCGATCAATATCATCAAGACCAAACCATTACCCTATATCATCAGCATGTTCTCCTGAACTAAATCCTATTAAGTGTGTTTGAAATGCTCTAGAAAGATGGGGTTTTTTTTCTCCAAAAACTACAAACTTCTTTGATGAGAATGGACTTTATTGCCTACTAAAATAGTAGACAAGGTTATAAAAAGCACACAAAGCTGCTCTTGAGTCATGTATTTCCATCAAGGGGGGACCAAATCCATATTGACTACATCCAGTTTAGTTTTTTTTACTGTATCTGACTGTGTATAAATCAAAGTTTGGTACTTCCTAGATAGTTAGCATGAACATTTAATGAACTCATATCATAGCACTGCTTTAAAATTACAGGATAGCAGGAATAAATTTAAAAATCTATAAATGTATATCTAGTTTACAGAAGAATTTTATTGCATAAAAATAAATACTAATTGTGATATTGAGTAGATTTGTTTGCTAACTTTTGATAGCCATTCATGCATTTAGTGTGCTACCCAATTATTTAAAATATGCTTGTTTTAAATTTTGAATATTTCATAAGCAATCAATTTATTTTGTGTAGAATCTCTGATAAATGTCTTTTGGATTCTTGACATCATGTTAGACTAGTAATTTGAGTTTGTGGCAGCTAGATCCACATAAATATTAAAACTGTTACAGGCTTGTAGAGAAATTGTGCAATGAACAATAACTTACCCCAACAATGAGGAAATCTAACCAGCACCAGGCATCAGTAAAGTACTTTTTAAAACCAAATGCAAACCATTTAATAATCATCTCCAAAATGAATGTTACTGTGAAGCATTTATCCAGATAATACAGAATTTGTTTCATTATTGGTTTTGTCCTTAAGTTTACATCTTCCAAAGCCTGGAATGAAACAAAATAATTAAGAAAAAAATGTTTTGATGATTAAAAAAATGACAACAAAAATTTCCTTCCATCTTTTTGATAGAACTGCTTGCAATTGTTTCTCTTAAATTTTAGATAATCAAAATAATTACAGCTAAAACTTGCCTTATTCCTTTGAAAATTGCATATGGATGGTATGAATTGTAGCTGTTCAGATTAATGTATTTTTAAAAAGGGATAATAAAAATATCTTCAAATGAGAAGTAAATCAAAATTAACTTATACCATCTTATTATCAGAATATAACTTTCAGTATTTATTTAGATAGAAATTAAATCATGGTAACGAGTAAGCTGCGCAATGAAACTTACCAAAGCTAAACTACTGGAGATAATCATGGTTATGATGAATGTTTCAAAGTATTTGTGCTCCACAACTTTAAACAAAAAACATCGAAGTGCCCACCACCGTTGACCAACTTTAGTATGCTCCATTTTTGCCCAGCAATTGCATTTTTTCTCACAGACATTGCACAAACAGTTATCAGGATACTTGATGTAAACTACATCTACTTCTGTGATCTCAGGTTCTCCATCAGCTTCAACTTTGATGTTGTCTTTTTCACCATCTTCTGATATAGAAGAGGAACTACAACTTGCATGAGAATCATGAGGACTCTTTGGACCACCTTCACTTGCAAGTCTGGTTGACGATTCTGAAAGCTTAATTCACAAAATTAAAAAAAATGTTTGTATAATTAACTTTTTCAGCAAACCTAAAAATATTAATAACCAAATGAATGTTTCAGAGAAATTTCGTGCCATTATTATCAGAAGAGTCTTAATACTTATTTATTTATTAACATAATAAACATATCAATAGTTAATAACTATTGTTTAAAATTAAAAAATAATAATACAATTAATGTCAAACTAGTAATAAAATCAATTTTAAAATTTTTGCAAAAGCATCTTTACATTTACAAAAAATTTTGAAATTGTAGCAGAAAAGGCTTAAATACATGCAATATGATAAATTCCATGCAGTCAGTACTATATCTAAATTACAAAATAAATAAACGTGTAGACTAGATTTTATAAATTTTCTTTCTACCAATAGGTTTTAAATGCTTGGAATTCTTTATCAAGTAAAGTGGTGGTTGCTATTTTGAAATTGAAAAGAAAACTGGTAAATTTTTTTTTGCTTAGTTAGCATTCAAATGTATAAGAATGCAGATGTTTAGAGTTTTTAACCAATATATTCTGAGCTAATGTCTTATAAATTAAAAATATTATTTTGCACTTTTTAAAAAACAAAGATAAACATGCAAATCTCAAAATTTAATTTATAAAAACTTTCAAAGTGAGTCATTCATTCTTAAAGTGATATCTTTAATGTTAAGCACAAAGAAATAACTAAAAAAATATTATAAATATAATACTGGAACATATATTTAGATTGCATTTTTTAAAATTACTCATTTAAAATCATGTGCCACATCACTTATGTAGTTACATTTTTTTTTCTTTTTTCATCAGTTTTGTATGAAACAAATAGGAAAAAAATTAACTGTAACCACCTTTTATTTTTCCACAGTGAAACAAAAATGGATAATATTAGCTAAGTATCAGGTATGATTACTTCTGAATGTAGGCAGTTTTGGAGGGGAAATATTCTGAAATATCTGTACAGAAGATTAAAAATTGTTTTCTGCTTTATATGTTATTGCAGAAATGTGTAAAATGGTTTTGAATATATGAATATATATATATATATGAGGTCTGTCGAAAAAGTATCCGACCTTAGGCTGGGGGAAAAAAAATTAGGTACTTGGTGGAGTTCAATTGCTAATCCCCTTCAAAGTAGGCCACTTGTGCCTACACACACTTAACCCAGCGATTCTTCCACTGTTCGAAGAACGTCTGGAATGCTTCTCCCAGAATGGCTCTCAGCTCCACCATCGCATTCCGCATGATGTCCTCTCGGCTCTCAAAGCAGGAGCCTTTCAGTGGCATCTTCATTTTTGGGAACAACCAGAAGTCAGAAGGAGCCATGTCTGGAGAGTAGGGAGCCTGGTGAATGAGAGAAATGCCCTTCATTGCCAAGAAACCTCGGATCAGCTGCAACGAATTAGCCGGGGAGTTGTCATGATGCAGCTGCCAGTTTTGCGAGGCCCACAGATCCGGTCTTTTGCGCCGAACTGCATCACGAAGACGTCAGAGGATTTCCTGGTAGTACTCCTTTGTAACTGTTTGTCCTTCTGGTGCGTATTCGTGATGCACAATGCCTCAGTAGTCAAAGGAAACAGTCGGCATCACCTTGATTTTGCTCCAGACCTGACGTGCTTTTTTTGGCCTTGGCGACATTGGGTATTTTCACTGTGATGACTGAGCTTTGGTTTCCAGAGTCGTATCCGTACACCCATGTCTCATCTCCAGTTATCACGGTATTCTGGAACTCAGGATCCCTGTTGGCAGTATCCAGCAGGTCCTGCACAACCTCAAGATGAAGTTGTTGTTCCTGAGAAAGCAGCTTGAGCACAGCACAAGCCCAAATCCACCTTTAAAATTGCATGTGCAGAATCTTTACTGATCCCAACCTTGTCACCAATTTCCCGCACCGTCAAACGATGATCCTCCATTATCAAGGTCCGCACTTTCTTGATAACAACTGCATTGAGGCTTCTTGACAGCCTCCCGGAACGCTGGTCACTCCACCGATGTGCAGCCATCTTTAAACATGTTGTACCATTCTTTAATTTGGGTAACACCCATGGCATTGTCACCAAAAGCCTTTGAATTTTGCAAATTGTTTCCATTTGGGTATCTCCAAGCTTTTGGCAAAACTTGATGCAAAATCGTTGCTCCACACATTCCGTCATCACGAGTGAAATGAAAATGCGACAAGTAAGTAGTACAGCACCTCACACACTGGCTGTCTGACAGCAACTGATGCATCTAGCAAGCCCGCCAAAAACCACGCATGTGGCTCCACTATGCACACTTTTGCCTCCCTAACATCATTACTTCCCACGGGAAAAAATAAAGTCGGATACTTTTTTCGACAGACCTCGTATGTATGCATACATAAATACTTTTATTTTTTAATATAATTATATAATTATGTTAACAAAATTCTTGTTTTAATACCTAAATATGCATATGTATAGCACATCTGTATAACCTATTATCGCCTAAGCAAAAATATTTAGGTTGAACAGATTATCTGTGCATAGTATACTGGGTTGAATACAGCTGGTTTTCCACCTCGTTTGATCTCTTGGTGGTGAAATTTTAAATTAGAATGTGAAACTCTACTAGCATAAGTTTTCTCTTAGTACTTATTTCTCTCTACTTGTGTAAACCTTATAAAGAGATCTTACAGATATTCTTATTAAAAGTTGAAAATTGTTTGTTTGTTGTTTTATCTGTAAGACAGGCAGTTTAGCTTAACAATGAAAAGCAAAATTTGAAAAAGATAAAAATTAAGCTTATCATAGAGATGGTCCACACAAATATGTGAATATGATGAGAAAAAATATCAAAACTTACTGAAAAGTTTTTCAAAAATTCTTTTTTAAACTGTATGTCTTGAATTTTTTCTTTTTTTTTTACTAACAAATGTCTTTTTTCTATGTACCAATTTACATGTAATCAGCAGGTTATCATAGAGGCTATAAATAAAAATGAACTAATAAAACAGATATCACAAAAAGGTAAATGGATGTACTCAAAAGTCTGTATTTAGTAACTTTCATTTATTTCTGACAATATCTAACTGTATTTAATTGACATAATCATCTGTCATGGGTAGATCCTATATTTACCTTTGTACTGCCATCAAGAGCATCTTTTGATTTTTCCTTTTCATCTGTAAGATTTAAAAAAAAAAAAAATAATTTGAAAATTTAAAAATAATATTAACTTGACAAGTAATACACAGTGCAATAATAACGCTAGTATGCAACATATATGATGCTTCAACATACATAGCTGATTATTTTATCAATTCATGTGTGATGAGTCTAAAAATGACATCCATCTTATCTCATCATGTACAGTTTTCTAGCAATACCTATCACATATTTTGTAATATAGACATATGCAATTATGCAATATATGTGTACAATATATACATAAAATGGTTTATTCATTACATTTATATGCAGATACCACACACACATATATATATATATATTTTTTTTCACACTTATTCTACATGGTAACAAGAGGTTGTATAAATAACCCTAACATATTCTGTTATAACTGTGGTAGTTTGTGGTGCAGAAACAAAAACCGAAGATCACATATTTTGTCAAGAAAGCATATCATGCATATTTTGGAACGAGGCTTGGAGATCAAGATAAGTCATGGGCTCCACACAGTTTTTCAAACTTGTGTTGAAGCTTTGAAAAACTGGAGTAAAATTAGAAAGAAGTCATTGAATTTCGGAATACCAATGGTATGGCATGAACCTAAGAACTACACAGATGACTGTTACTTTTGCACTGTTAACACTAAGGTTATAACACAAAAAACAGATTTCCTATCCCAACCTTCAATCTGCACTGAGACCTATACAAATTGGCCCAAATGCACCTATTCCCTTGCCACAACAGCTTGAAAAGTTCATGCAAGAGTCTGAATCAGACAGTACTGACGATGATACTAATTGCTACAAACCTAATAAAGCACTTTGTGAACCTCAACCTTTCACACAAAGTGAATCAAATGATTTGGTTAGAGATGTGGGTTTGTCAAAAGACTCAGTAGAAGTTCTGGGATCTAGACTCCAAGCAAAAAACCTACTTGCTCTTGCAACATCATTTTCTTGGTACAGACATCATGAAAATGAATTTATGCCATATTTTTCCATGTACAACACAACTGTCCACTGCAATAACATTCCAGAAGTGATACAAAACTTTGATGCTGCATATCAACCAAGTGACTGGAGACTTTACTGATTCCTCGAAAACAAGTATGTAAAGAGTACTTCACAATGGCACAGATATTCTTCTGTGCCTATTGTACACTCAGTACATCTGAAGGAAACATGAGAATCTGGAGCTTTTTCTGGAAAAGATTAGATATAGTGATCAGTGGGTTGTGAGTGGAGATTTGAAGGTTTTATGCGTGCTTGTTTATTGACAGTCCAGGTGCACAAAAATGCCTGCTTCTTATGTGAATGGGACAGTAGAGTGAGAAATCAACACTGGGAAAAAGAAGGTATGGCCACCCAGAAACACATTTACACCAGGTTCAAAGAACATCATCCACGAAAAGCTGATTGAGCCTAATAAGGTTTTGTTACCATCACTCCATATAAAGCTGGGCTTAGTGAAGCAATTTGTCATAGCATTAGATATGGATGGAAACTGCTTCAAACACACTTGTAGTAAATTTATAATACTCAACTAAAAAGCAAAATATGGCATCTTTGTTGGGCCACAAATCAAAAAGTTGACTCAGTAAGAGTAGTTTGAAGGAACAATGAACAGAGCAGAGAAAGGAACTTGGACTACATTCAAGTGTAATTCAGAACTTTCTGGGCAATCACAAAGATCCCAACTACAAGGAACTTGTCAATGAAATGCTCAGCAAATTTGAAAAGCTAGGCTGCAACATGACTCTAAAAGTTCACTTTGTTCACTTGAATTTGGACTATTTTCCAGAAATCTTGGGTGGAGTGAGTGAGGAACAAGGAGAAAGGTTCCACCAGGATATCAAGGCTATGGAATAAAGATACCAAGAGAGGTGGGATGTCAACATGGTGGCAGACTACTGCTGGTCCCTGAAACAGAAAAGCTCAGGAGAAATGCAGCACAAGGAGCTGGAAAAAAAAAAACAATTTTGTCCTATTGATCAATTATATATTAAGCAAGTATCAAAGATGAATTTACTTTGAATTGTATTATATTTGTATTCCATAATAAAAACAATTTTGAGCAATTGTAATTCAAATCTTATAATTTTGTACTCTTGAAAATTTATTTAGTACATACTATGAATATATTTGACATTTTTCATGAAAAATCCTGATGTGATGCATGAAAATGGTTGTGAAATTTGAAATCAACATGGCAAAATAGTATGAGATCACTTAATAGAAAGAAAACATCTCGTCCTTTGTTTTGAAATGCAGACCAGTGTAATTTGTTAAATTTTTTTTTTTCAAATTTTGCTTAGACTTTTATAATAAATTTCTCAAAAATTGAAGCAGTGAAATACCGAAGCAAAGATAAAAGGTAAAAACATGTGTAACATTAACATTATGTACCAACCTGGCTTTGTTGGTGTTACTTGATCTCCTACTTTCTCACCAACTTTTCCATTTCCAATAATTACTTGCCCATCAACCAGTTCTTTACCATTCACATCCACTTTTGGGTGTGATGGCTGCAATGAACGTTTTTTGTGCAACTTGACTTTGAGACAGTTTATTGTAGTTGCCTTGACCCAGTGACAAAATCGGTATATTCTGTCAACTGCTTCTTGCAGTTTGTTTGGCTCATCATCTGTTTTGACACTCTGAAGACTTTCAGCACCAAAAGAACTCAGCAACAAAGCAAGAAAAAGATTGAGAACCTGTGCAGAAATTGAAAAAAAAAACACAGGATAATGTTGTAACTTCTGCCCTCATTTATTTTCTTGTCAGAACCAAAAATAGCACTTAACACCAATAAGGTGCAGACCAAAACAAATCTTGGATACAGGCCATTTCAAAATTAAAAACAACAAACCAAACTGCAAATTTTATTTTAAAATAGTTACCTGGACTAGTTTTTTTAAGCTTTTTACTTGTTTATTTTGGGGTAAATAAATTAAAATTTTCAAATAATTAGATGGCATTGTAGTTTTTGCAGTTAGGAAGCAAAGACAACATTAAAAGCTCTCTATAACCTGGCAGTGCATGAAAAATCAAGCAAAGATTGATGCATGAATGCAGGAAAATACTTTATAATGAAAATGCTTTTGAAAAAATGTAGAGCCTGTCATTTTATAGTTTTATATTTAAATAATGTAATATATAAATTAAATGTATAGTTAATTTATTATCCAACAAGTTATAGTTATGCAAAAAAAATACAACAGACAAAATATTATTCAGAAACTTTGCATAATTGACATTGATAACACATTACACAATTTACTAAATCATAACAATGAGAAAATAAAATAGTAACATTGAAGGCTTGAGGTCACTTTTTTGTTTACACAACAAATTATGAATGATCTTTTAAAATAATTTTTTGTAATAAACTGTTTCATTATTTAATCTAACTCTTAGATACTTTAATTCCTTAAAATGTCACCAAATTTCCCTTTTCTACCTCTGGAAACAATGCTTATATTTACATGGAATTTTCTATGGATTTAATTAACCTAGTAGATACACAGGCAGAGAGAGTCAAGGAGAAGGGAAGTTTTAAAATGTATATATAGTTACTTTTATAGAGCTGATATATCAAAATAAGTAAAGTACTGGAGTCCTTGGGATATAATAAATATACAATAAATAATATATAGAATATCCCTTGAGGGTTAATACTTTTTAATGCTTTTTTTCATGGACTAAACTGCTTGGAAAATTCAGTGACCTCAAATACAATACTATTATTAATAGTATCAATTAAATTGTATTTAGTAATTTTTGTTTTAATGGTGATACAGAAGATTTCCAGTAATAATTTGATTTTTTAACATGTGTGCACATGTATTAAATTGCTTACACACCATTAACTTACCACTATGTGATAAGTTGAAGAATTTGACTGCTATATGCATTTTAAAAACAAATTTTCAAAGAAATATGGCAAAAA
Organism: Nautilus pompilius; assembly: GCA_018389105.1. NCBI lineage: Eukaryota > Metazoa > Mollusca > Cephalopoda > Nautilida > Nautilidae > Nautilus > Nautilus pompilius. The sequence goes on from JACATO010000337.1 coordinate 2,684,150, forward strand.
CTACAATGAGTCTAACTATATTGTCTTGTCTGGATTATACTTTGTAGCCTGATTTAGATGCTGGAAAACAACCAGAGATATTATTAGTACCTAAGAAGAATTTCAGTTATATTAAATGACTAGATGTGTAGGATAGAGGTAAATGTGCTGGACTCTGTCTGCATTACTAATTTTACTACATAGTAAATACACTATTAAAACTTTTATAAAAAATGCTTGTCATCCATAATTGAATAACCTGCAAAAAAGGGGGGGGAGGAGTGTGAAATTCCATAGTATTTAATTTTAGAATTTAGTTCACATCTGAAATTATATACTCTATTATATTTTAGAATAGCGAATAGACAAAGCATGTTAAAAATTACTTACTGCTTTAAAAATGAATTAAAACAAAAACCAAATATAAAAGCAAAAATTAAATTAAAATAAAACCAAATTAAAGAAAAATAAAATGTCTAACTACCAGTAGCAAGTATGATGCACCAGAGAGAGAGAAAAAATTGGATATTTTGGTTTGTTTTGTTCATTTGAGTTTTATTAATCATAATTAACTGTTTAGATGTGGTTATATACAAGCAGCAATTTGTCAAATATTTTCAAATAAACAATTTACAGAGTAAGCAAGATTTTTATCTAGAGGGTGTATACTTTTATTTTTTAAAAAAGAAAAAAAACAGCAGTGTTTATTTTAACTCTGTTGCTTTTGTTTAATCTTTGTTCTCTGACATTCAATGCTAATTTATTTTTTATTTGTGCTTCACTTCTTTCAAGAGTACTATTCTTTAAAATGTTAATAAATTTAAATAAATAGTAAAATTATACAGAGTAGATTATTAAGAAATTAAATAATACTTACAACTAAATTTCCAATAATCATAGTCAGCAGAAAGAATGGTACACATGAATATCCAGCTACACACATACATGTCCACATAGACTCAATCCATTCTCCACAAAGAACTCTAAAAACTATCATGAATGAGTGCAGAAATGTCCGAAATCCCCATCGAGGTATGCCTTCTTCAAAATTGCTTTTTATCAAATAATGTTGTCCAAATAACTGCTGACCCATAACAGCAAAGATAAAGACAATAATTGCAAGTACAAGTGTAAGGTTTCCTAAAGCTCCCATTGTTCTTGCAACAATGCTGATCAACATGTTCAAAGTTGGCCATGATTTAGCAAGCTTGAAAACTCTAAGCTGGAAAAGAGAAATGAGTAAATGTTAAAAAAAAATGTCTTCAGTGTTTTTACTACTAATAATAAGACTATAAAAAGCTGTCTATATAACAAAAGAAAATATTTTTTCATAAAACATTTTTTTTAAACTTATGTTAAATGCTTTGGCTGCTACAGATGTGTGCTATATCACTGAGTTTCTATTCTTCTATTGCAAATGGTGAGCTAATGTGGCATACATATATGTACATACATTTTTGTATGAAAGATACTTTTTCATGCAAAGAGATCAGCTTACTGAAATACACACTCTGACATGGTCTGCCTAAATAAAACATTGATGGAGATGAGCAAACTGATCATTTAAAAACTTGTCAAGAAGGCTGAGAATTCCTAAAGAATTTGCATAATCAGAAATAGAGCAGATGATTAAAAATAAGAAGACCACAAAATTCAGCCTGCAAGATATTAGTAAAAAGAGCTCTATATACTGTGAATGATCAAAGGTAGTTTAGTTATAACAATTCAGGAAAACAAAGTTTTGCATTTAAAGTAAAAGAAATTGTTCTGTGAAAGTGATTGGATGGAATAGAGATATTTTGATGAATACAGAATTCATAAAAGATAAGTATCCACTAAGCATGACAAAAGTAAGATATCTCTTGGTCAGACAGCAACCATTAAAGACTGCATGCTACCTGGATGTTGGAGGTAGGCAGCAAAGACAGTGTGATTGGTCACAAGCAGAAATGTAGTTCCATACAGTGGGAAAATTTTGAGGTATGCATAAAGTAGTAATGTGTTTTTTAAATATCATAATATGACTAAAAAATCTGCAAGAAGTGCTGAGAATGATTGGCCAAGATGAACATTACAAAAGATGGCAATCAAATCTGCCTTTTCAGTGAAAATTCTTAAATGTGACTAAAATGAGTTTAGAAATATAAATTTATAAACAAAATTTTCTTTTCTTTTCTTTCTCTCTCTCTCTTTCTTACACAAGCATGCACACACCAAAAAAAAAAAAGAGAAAGAAAAAGAAATGAAATCGATTAACACTAGAGTGATTGGAAGATCACATTTTATGCTCAATATAGCTGTTCTTTCATGAACTGCTGTATGAAACACTAGATCATTTTGATATTTGTATTTTGTACAAGAATATCTGACAGTACCATATCAGACAAAATTTGTCTAAAATCAAACATTTTCCTTGAAAAATTTAAATATAACTGACCACTTCAAAGTTTATCAGAGTGAAGGATAGTTAATTTTATCAAACAAGGGAACAATATTCTTGAAAAAATAAAAAATATATTTGGATAGAAAAAATTAAACATCACTAAAATTTATTCAGTAATCCTGTAAATATAGAAAGTAAAATATTGTTTTACCTAAAATAATTCTTCTTCAGTTACCTTTATTTATCAGGTTTATCAAGTTTTTAAGCATGCAAATATGACAATTTCTTTTAGTATATTAAAAATTACACTATCTTTGCCACACAAAATACCAAAGACATTTTAATTAAGTATGCATATGGAAAATCATCAGCTTGAGAACTAAACTTGTCAAAATATTGCTTGTTAACTGGATGTCAACCACACTGCCACCAACTGTACATGGTCTAAAAAGGGCATCAAATCTCATTATGTCTTGTTGGTACAATAGTAATTTGTCTTTAAAATGGCAATGTACAGCTAAAAGAAATTGTTGACTGACAACAGCCCATTATATGTATGCCATGGCAGTGGTAGGAAGCCTATGATGTATTGCAATGGTTATGTTCTTCTCTCTAAACATGAATGATTCAATGCAGAATAATTACAGAAAGACAACCACCAGTGGCCAACCAATGCTGAATAAGGTAAATAAAGAAATATATACTTAGCTACTATGCACTTCTGCCATTACAATTTCTACAAAAATGAGTCTGCCTGTCTGTTTGGATATGTGAATCATAAAAAGGGAAATTCAAATAGTTGACAGAGATCTGTATTATTTGCTGAATAAATATACTATTTAAACAATATGTACATACCAGACGAAATGACCTCAATACTGATAATCCTTGCACACCTTCCAAACCAAGTTCCATTAAACTTAAAAGTACTATAAAAGAATCAAAGACATTCCAGGGATCTCGGAAATAGGTCATTGGAGCAAGTGCCAAAATCTTAAGTGCTGCTTCTGCTGCAAATACAGCAGTAAAAACCTGAAAAAGAAATAATGCATTTATCAGGGGCTATTGACATTAATTTCTAAATTATTCCTAAAATCCTCAAGTTAAATCTATCAGTCATAACATATTTCACTTTGCATACATTCAACAGGTTATGCAAGATATATTTTCCACTAATTTAGAAAACTTCCTTTTTGTTGCGGTTTTCTTTATTGCAAAGTAATTTTAATTTATAACTAATCAGTTAACTTCTTGTAGTGTCATTAATAAAGATAGGAATTTCATTAAAAATGAAGCTGGATAAAAGACCTGTACTACATTGAAGATTATTACTCTATATTCTAAAGTTGATGCCTTTTTTAACTTATATCTTAAGTGTTTAAAATCTTCTAATAAAGAATATATCAATTAATCAGTTATAATAAAATATGTTTAGCAAAAGTTTTCTATCACTAAGCAATTTAAAAAATCAAGTAATCATCTAAAACAATACTTTTCTGCATTGCTACATGCAGAAAACAATGAAAATAAAAGATATTAAATTTTCTAATTTTAAGGAAATTAATGAAAAATGTAAATTTATTAACTTTATACAAATATGGATAAAATGAACAAATTTGATTAACATTCTTAAAATCATTAAACTAATAAACAAGAGATAAGACTATTTGCAACTTTATGGAAAAAATATTTAATAAATGAGATTGCAATAAAGATTGGCATTATAACTGATTTAATGCCATTTCTCTTTATTTAGTTGAAAATTCCAACAAAAAGCATCATTTTCAAATCAGAAGCTATGCTTACATAGTTTCCTAACTCAGTGGTATATTTCATTGTCTCTTCCATTTCAAAGTGATCCATTGCCATAAAAACAGTGTTAAGAACAATGCAGAGTGTGATGAACAGGTCTACAAAGGCATCCATAATAAAAATAGCAATATATTTTTGGAAAGTAGTCCAACAATTGCAGCAATTCCAAGCACAGGCAATTCGAAGTATTTTGTCCCTCAGAATTTCCTGCTGGGAACTAGTTTCACTCAGTGAGCCTGCCAAAAATTAAAAACAAATCAAATTGCTTCCTAAATCAGGCATGCACATCATTAAAAACAAATTGTTACATGTGAAAAATTAAAGTAGAATTTGACATAATTAAATCCGTAAAACTTTAATATTATAATCATTAGTTTTACATTTGTTTGTTTGGAAAAAGAATAATACATAATTTTATTAGATGGTGCATTTCTACAGATATCTATTGAATATGTATTTTAAATGGATAGATGGCATCTTAAGACATTATTATATTATATTAAAATTGAAGTATACAAAATTTCTTTATCAGGTCAGTATATTTAAAGCAAAAATTAAGGATGAATTCTAAAACTAAAAACGAAATTAAAATGGATTTAATGTAATTGTTGTTTTTGACTCTTGTTAATTTCATGACACTTTCCTAATGTCATAGTGATGATGTTTGTTTCAAAGTGTGCAATTGCAGTATTTTGATTATATAACAGCAGTGATGTGCACTGATGGTTCCTGCACCAAATATGCATGAAATACTTGGGAGTTAATGTCCAAGACAACCTGAAATTTTAATGCAATTAAGTGATATGTTCAATCATCCTTAGTTAATTTAAAACCAAATAAAAATAATTCTGTTTAGATATTCTGCTCTTTTATTAATTCAAGGATTTTCAGTATGCACTTCACAAGAAATTTGAAAAAAATTTCATGTCTGACCTTATATACAAGAATCAAAAAGTTTTAAACAGATGTTTTTTTCTATCTGTTTACTTTAAGTTTAAAAGATATTTGGAAAATCATATACAATGAGAGAATATGAAAAAAAAGCTGGTAAATTTTGATTGTTTACTTATTTTGAAAGAAAGCAAGGAAAAAGTATGTTATATTGCTAAAAGAAAAGTTATTTATCAATAGAAAAGTGATTGATTGGCTTTTATATTTTTATTCATGTATTTAATTATTAGGCCTGATTTATACAAAAATAATTTAACTTATACATTTAACAGTCAAAGAAAGATAATTAATTTGTTAATGTATGATTTATTATAAGATAATGAAAACTGTATAAAAGCAAGGTTTTTAGTCATATTTTAGGGCTTTTTGCATTTTATAAAAACACTGGTAATAATTAATCTGTATAGTTGCACAGATATTTCATTATATAGATGTTATTTAAAAAGAAAAATCAGATACCAAATTTTAAGTCTTATGCTTCTTTCTTTTTTTTTTTTACACTATTTAATAGGTTCTCACCAGATCTCTGTCCTGATGCATGATCAATCAATTCCTTTAGCACCATGACATCTGGAAAAAAAGAATTAAAAAAAAAACTATTTTAAAAGAAAACTTAATTCAGTTAATGAAATACTTTTCATCATCCAACTTGCTCATCTAAGACAAAAAATAAATTAATACACAATATAAAAAGATGACTGAGTTATTGGAGCTTTATATTTAGTTAAAGGTTGCTATAAGAAAAGAATAATTTAATATGAACAGTATTCATTGAGCAGTATGAATTCTAGTTTTGGAATAGATGCTGAAGAATGGTTTTTATCAATATTCACAGCAGAATTTTACTATGTAACAAAGTGTATTTGACTTAATATAAAAAAGCATACAGATTACATTAGATTTAAAATTTGCATTTGCTTTTAGCTTGAACAAGGCTATAAACTTATAATAAATAACCTTTTTATACATTAGAAATAATAACAGTAAACTAATAAATGATTTATAAAACAAAACTGTTCAGAAAAAATGTTCAAATAACTAAATGTCCAGCCATTTTAGAAAAAAAAAAAACTTGTTTAAATTTTGTTTTGCTTATGCAAGATCAAATAACTAATAACAATGTGCAGAACATGATCAAGTACAGAGAATTGAATACTGCCTGTTATAGTAGGGATAGCTATAATCATTTGAGATATGCCTTCATATACCCTGACATAAGCAAATTAGTTAAATTGTTTGAAACTAATCAAGAGCAGATATAACACAACACCAATTTCATTTAATATTTGTATAAAATGACATAGCAAAATTACCTTTCATATCAACAACATTTGTTGCACTTGAACTTGGACAGAGAAATGGATTGGCTGCATAATTTTTCTTTTTAGATGGTTCGCAGTCTGACCCACTGCTAACAGATTCCTGCAGATAGATGAAGAATAATAATAACACAAATTACCAGCTGCACCATCATGACTATCAAAATATATTTCTTGTTTCATTGCAATTTGATGAAATTTTTAGATGTTAAGTAAATAAAAACAGCAGATACTACTTTTGTAAAGGCTATCTCTTAAAAAAATCTCTCTTGTATAAAAAAAGCAAAATCATAGAATAGCAAACAAAGAAGTGAAGAAGACTAGAAATAATTGAGATCATTGGAACAGATCACAGTTTAGCCAGTCAAAAGTTTTTTTAAATACTTATTGTAGTGATTGACAGAAATTATTCCAATGGTTCCTTGTTCTATGTTTTCTTGGTTTCCACTACACCAGTCTAAAGATTCATTTTCCCCAATTTTCTTTTAAAACTACCAATACTATAATGCTGTGAAAAAAACATTTATATGCATTATACTAAATATTTTATGAGTAATAAACCCAACTTTTCTTTGCCTGTCTTTAAAAAAAAAGGAAAGCTGGTCTAGATGCTGTAAGGATACCAGCAATATTCATAAAAAATATTAACTTTTTAAATTATACAGAAAGAAAACTTTTCATACTCTCAAGGCTGACTCTGTTGCATGTGATCCTGTCTGCCAACTGTCAACACTATGTAGATAACAGTTGGAAATATGATTTTTTTTACATTCCATTATAAGTAACTGATTTTTAAATGCTTTGATTCTATGATAAATATGTAAACAAGTATGTATAAATATGCCTGCTTTTATAAATAATGGGGTTATATTTAAATAGTTTATCATTTACACATAAATTAATAAATATTTTAGTACAAAATTAAGGGTACCATATCTTTAGGAAAAAAAGTCCGTAAAGCTAAAATTAATAAAATGCAAAAGGAAAGGAGAAAAAAACAAACAAAGCAAACATAAAGCAGAAACTCCGATAGCTTTGCCAACATTTTGCAGTTCTTTTTTAAATTTTTTTTTTTAGTGTTTACACAGGTTTCAATTCTAGTTGATAATACATAGCTTAACTAAAATAAGCATGTTTGTTATACAGCATTCAGCTAATGTACATTTCTATGGGGAGCTTTGACAGACAGAATAACCAAACTGATCTGTTTCTATTTGGCTGAAAAATTAAACTAATTAACCTTTGTAGTCCCAAGCTACATAGGCCATTTAGTTGTGCATTTATTAAAATAGACATGTTAAAACTGGATTTACTGCTAATATTTCTAAGAGTTCAGTAACGTTTTAAGTGAGGCTATTCATTTCACTATATAGAAAAATAAACCAGAGGCCAGGTGAGAATTATATAATTAAAATAGTTAACATCTCTGAAGCAAACTTGAAGTGATAAACCACTTTAATGTTTTTTTTTTAAGGATGTTTGGATTAGTTAACAAGAAGCATTTTTTTTGTTTATTCCAAAAATGTATTGTAAGTGGTCATTTTTTAAATAGATCAGTCAGTATACAATAGTAAATCAGGATGAGATTTTAATAAAATACATGATGATACTGTAAATCAAAAGTTAACATTATATAAGTCAACAAAAACTCTGTGTATGGATTATTCTGATGTTTCCTTTTGAAAAATAGATAATTCAATTAGTCGAGAATACACAAAAGTTAGTTTTGCTATAACTTAGAAAAGAAAATTTTTAGTTTCAGAAAAAGATATAAAAAGGTGCTAATTACATTTTGTAAAATGCTTCAAATCTGTTAAGTAGAACCCAAAAGTGGAATGTTAGCATGATGTATTGTTTCAACTTCAAAAATATATTACAACCCAAATGTTTATTCATTTGTGAATTAAAACTAAAGAATCTTTCAAAATAAAATAACAAACTCCCTTCTCAGATCCATGCAAATAAAAAGTAAAAAAAAAAAAAAATTATAAAAAAAAACAACACTTTTGTACATTTTTCAATGAAAATTAGTCTGAAATGCATAATCCATCATTTTACAACTAAAATTTTACAAATAGCAAAGCTGAAAGTTAGAAATTAGCCTAGAAGTAATTCTATTTTAACATTTTTGTTTCTGTATTCCCCAACTAGCTGAACACAATTTTCAGTCTGTGTAAACACAATCCTCTACCAATGTATAATTAGAGACATGGACAGAGTAAAATTGTGTTTCTAATTACAATCATCCCAGAAAAGACATTATAATTAAAGAATGTAACTGCAAATGATGATTTTTAGGAACAATTACATCCCTTATTAAAGAACATACTTTATATTATTGATACAAAAAACTTAATTTATTTAAAAGGTAAATACTTAAGTGCATGTCAGTACATTTTTTATCGGTCCGGGGTTTGAATTTTTTCCTGGCAGGAAGAGGAGGAGGAAGAGAGGGTACTGTTTGCTGTTGACAGCATTGACTTTAACTGAATGTCCTTGAAGAGACTGGAAACTGCTATGAGAAAACTTCAGTTCATTTCAAAATTCACAATGCTACTGAATTCACAGCTTCAAAACACAAATAAATTATCTTTTCACATACTGTACAGCAACTCTAAGTAGCTAGTTATTAATAACTTTACTTTAATATTATGTAGGATATACAGTATGTATTCTCCAGAGTACAAGATAAAATGCACTTTTCTTTCATTTGATCCTTGGAAAAAGATATCTTTTGTGTCAGCTGTTTATTATTATCATACATAGCACTTTGTGTTTGATGTTAACTAGTTATATTATAATACAATTTGGGGTGAGTATAATTGATACAGTTTTGAATTATGAAGAGTTCTTTATTCTAATATTATGATTATGAAATAGTTTACTGAACTGAAATATTGTTGTCTGAAAATAAATTCATGGACACACCAGTAATAATAATGGAAGTGTACCATTTCTTTCTGCATAAGTATAGTAAGATGTGGTTATCTACAGAGTAGATAGAAAATGACAAAAATTTTGAATTTTGCTTTTGGTAAGTTTACCTATTTTCTAAACTTTGGTTTTGCCAACTTAAAGTTTGGAATAAAATAGTATTTTTCAATTCTGAGAATACTGAAAATAAAATTCAACTTAAATGTTCAGAAGTAAACTAAAAGTTTGTTACTCAGCTGTTAGTCAGTGATATTTCTTACTGCTAATTTTGAGTGAATTTGATTTTCCTTAGAATTCAGTGTGAATATGGCAAATAATTTAAGTTTATTGTAAACTGGAAAATACCCAGAACTGGTATACTAAAACAATTATTTTTACAACCATTTTTTTAGAAAAGCTACTTTAAATAGTGCTTCTCAAAAGCCCTAATATAGAAACAATAGATGATACTGGTCAATAATTTCATAAGTGACAAAGCATAATGCAGATATTTAAAAAACTTCACAAAACGTTTTGATCTTAGAATGATCATTAAAGTACCAAATGGAATGCCAAAGTGCGGTATTAATCAGTGTTAAAAAAAATTTTAATGAAAGAAATTTTTCTTGAAACAATTGATTAGTGTCATAAAATTCTAAAATATCAGATTATCTAAGGCTATTTTTATGAAAGGAAAAAAATTCTTATGGATGAACTTAACTGAAAAATTGTATATAGTAATTTTTAAATTAAAATCCAATGTCTGGGAAATTTGTACACTGACATAAATACCAATAAATTTTAACTGCTTAATAAATAATGATAAAGAGGAACAAAATGTTCTTTTAAACTTGTAGTTTGAAAATATTAATCTTTCTATTTTTAATTAAATGTAGCTGCTCAATAAACTAAAATGTAAAGAAAAGTTTTTATAATCAGCTAATTTATTAAGAATAATTATTTGAATCCTACAACCAAAAATTAAAATAAGTAGAGAACTTAAGTTTTCATGGTTTATTTGTTTAATTTCAGTTATGCCTGTCACTTAGAAGATTGTGGGCAGAATGTTGGCTTGATAGTGAATCTGTATTAAAATTTCTATTCAGCTTTTCATAACTTTACCATTGCTCTATTCTTTCAAAATACAGAAAAATTGTATAAGTTCAAATAATCATGCACAATTATTTAATTTTTCTAATGATAATGTTTGTATAAAGAGAAAAACAATTAAATTTGAGTGAATTCTGAAATATAATAGAGTTGTTCAGTAGCTACAGTAACTTTGTATTCTAGTAATATTAATTCTGAGCTATCTTATTAATATCTAGTTTAAATTACAAACAACTGTGGTATACTAAGTAACATATGAAACAGTGACTTACATTATCTTCCAGCTTTGTGTTGTCTACGACGACAGCCGGCAATAAATGGGATCCCCGTGTTTTATTCCAGTTCCAAGGATTTTCTAGTTTGCTCTCTTTAGATTTTAATGGATCTCCAGGAGACTGTTTACTAGTATGAGATGTCCTACTGATTTGTGATGCATAACTACTACGTCGAGAAGATGGTCTGCCATCAGCATGAGACCATCTGCGTTGATGTGACAGAAAGCTAGATCGTCTACCATTAAGTACACTTTTACACGGTAAATTGCATAGATCATCAGAAGTTGGAGTGACTGCATTGGAGTCATCAGCAAATGGCAAATTTAAATTCTCCAAATAATGGGGCATGAGAGGCTGCCGATCATTAGCACGAGCATATTTAGCTTTTCTCCAACTGAGCTGACTGGTTTTACTGCCACGACGAAGAGCAAATGGCGAGCCAGGCAAACTTAAGCTGGCCTGAAAAGGGAGAGAATACATCAGGGTGACCAAACAGCATCTGCAGCAAGACAAGGGGTACATAAAGAGAATGCACCAGTCAAAGAAATTAGACATGTTTTGTAATAAAGTGGACAATAAGCAAACATTTTTAAAACATCCTCATTTGGTTAAATAATGGTTATTCATTACTGATTATTATCATTTTAATTTTACATCAGAACTTTTTCATTAGTATTATGTAAAAAAATTCTAATCTTTTCTGTTTATACACAAATTATTTTTAATATTAAAAATGTAAAAATTAAAATAGATTATACAGATTCATGTGAGACAAATTAAAACAAGAAAAAAAAAAGAACATCAGATATGTCCACCAATCTCCAAAGCTGGGTGTACTTTGACTTGTGCATGGTATATCTACACATGATAAAAGGCACAATGGACAATGCACACCTAAGCAGCTCAGCAAAGCTCATGCATAGCTTAACAAAGATACAGCCATATAAGAATATAATGCAGCATGAACTAGTACTAATGTGTAGTAATTATTTGTAATGCTTGTAATAGCATAAGATATTTTTCAGAATGTATTATAAATACTATACAGCTGGTGAAGACAACATTAATTTGGAAAATATCTACAGTTAATGTAGCAACAGGATAAAATTCTTGCAAGAATACACATCAAGGCTACTAATTACTCACAAATTCAGCAAACAGTATTACAAGATACACCAATTAATTCATTTTATGCTGTACTAAATTTCTATTTCATTTATTGCATAAAAGTAACAAAAACTTAAAACTGTCATTATACAAAGGTAGCTAACAAACAACTGTTTGTGCAACTTTCAAATAGATTTTGGAACTGATGTTAATATTATTTTAAAAAAAGAAAAGAAGCATTTTGCTGAACTGAAGCTGAAACTTAAAAAGAAAGAATTTGAGTATTATCTCAAAATGTACAACATAAAGCAGTGTAAATAAAATAACAATTCTTCTGTTACCAAACATTTCATATTAAAATAAAATAAAAAGGAACTTATTAAATAAGCAATGAACATGCAAATGAAACTGTATTAACTAAAATATTAAATTATTTTTCTTTCTTATATAGGGGGTGAAATACATTTTCATCATGTATAGCCCATATATTAACTAAATTTTAATTTAAGCTCATCCCAAATTATTTAGTAAATAGTTATGTATCTCAAAATAAAATCCATATCCTATCAGAAGCATTGTCAAGTAATATGTACTTTTTTTTCATTATTACGGACATAGAGTACAAAAAAAAAAACTAAGATAGAAATTCTATTATCAGTTTAAAAAACATTGCTTTGCCACTAATTATGCTTAGAAAGAAGATTCATTTTCTACAAGAGTTATCAATAAAATACTCATCACTATCGCTCCCGCTTCACTAACAAATTTACCCATTGAAAAAGTGTTGCCAAACTTGAGTTTGAATCATATAGATAAACCTAAAAAATAAATATTTTTTATTGCCCAATTCAATCAAGAAGTCTTATAGAAATTCTGAAAACTAAATATAAAAAGAATCTAAAATATGGTTAAATTCTGTGTATTTCAGGCGTTGTGACATCCTTGGTGCATTGCCATTATGCAAAAAAAAAAATGTATGTCATATTTTAGAAAAGATTGTATGCATGTATACCTATTTAACAACATAAGTCACACTTAGAGTGAAACAGTTAAACAGACTTGGCATGAATACACTTTTATGGTTTTATATACTTCTGAACTGACAGACTATTGGAGATTAAAAAGTAATCTAAATCTATAATTGGTCTTTCTGACTTTTTATTATTACTATTATTTACTTAAACTACTGCATTTTTTAAATTAAAAAAGTATATAAATAAATTAGCACACACTCATTTAAGTGGCTTAAAAGAATTAATAATTAGATCCAAACATTACTTATGAAAAGTTATATTTTCACTGCTTTTGCATGTTTATGTAAAAATTCATTTTAGAATTAGATAAATGCATACGAGGAGAATACCACTATACATAGATAATACTTATTTTGGAAAATGACTGGTATATATACTTCTTTATCATAAGTATAATGTAAAGTCTACACCAGAAAATTAATTATCTCATCCCATTAATAAAAATGTAAGATACTTTGAATATATTTTTCATAATTTCCCTTTTAATGTACTGGTTTATCTATCATTTGCACATCTGTTGTAATTTCTGATGGAATAATGAATGTGATTTTAAATGAGAGATAAATATGGAAGTGTGAGGGTTCTTTAAAGCCACAGAAACAATCTTGCTGGCAGAAAGGCAAGCCATACACCTCTGACCTGGCAAGGAAGGACAAACTTTATTTGTACCTTTTTTGATCAATATACTGGAGAAACAAAAGCTCTTGAAGAAAACTACACAGAAAAAAAGTTGAGAAGAAAACATCTGCCAAATTATATCCACACCAATAAGCATACAAACTGATTGCTTTTCAAAAAAAAATCTGTTTAGCCACACGATGTTAACACTCCAGAAAACCACTCAGGCTGAACAAGGTTTTTGAAAATCATTAAATGCCTTACTTTTTCCTAATTGATCTGTACATCCATAAAAGGAATGGCCAACATTTTTAAAAGTAACCAGTGATTTGAGTAATGTTTCCTCAATGATATTTTGCTTAAAGATATATTGTCCCTTTTCATCCAAAAATGCACTATAAAGCCTATGTTCAAAAATACTTACTTTATAAACTCATTCTAAATAGACAATTATTTATTCTTAAATAAAAATCAAATTCAATGATGTGTGTTCTGTATTTATCTTAGTTGTCATAAACATTTTGCTAAAAATTTAAAAAAAAAAAAAACATATCTAATGATGCAAGTCATTTAAAAACTATTTTAGTTAGTATTTTAATAATTCAAAGTATATCACTAATCATTATCAGTAACTCAAGAACTCATCTGGAATATCTGCTATTCTTTGTAAATTCCTGCATACTCCAAATCTAGTCTAATCAAGGTTTAATACAGAAGAATAAGCTTTTATTTATAGTTTAGCCCCCAAATGATTTTCCTTATCTTCTTTGTAAAAGATAATTAATTACCCTTATAAACACATTAGTAAGTGTAGTAAAATTTAGTCAAAAAGAATACTGTCTATGTAGCAAGATCATCATGGTTTTTAACCTTACCACATACATTTGTATTAGCCACAAGATTTTAGAAGTCTACATTGATATACATAGATAAAGCTGGCAGGAGGACTGGTCCCTCCTTTCCCAGAATGATCTTTTCCTTAACAAAGTGAGTAGGTATTAAATGTATACCATGGTTAACCCAAGCTTAAAGGGGCCCAACCCCCACCCTATTTGATACTCATGAGAAATTTTCCGTCACCTACTGAGTTCCGATGTCCTTTTCAATTGTTTTCATTAATTTTTATTTTAGCTTTATTATTCAGTAAATAATATTTATAAAGTTATTTTAAATGCTTGTATTCAATTACAAATTAAAGATTTGTAATTAAATTAACTGATTGATTTTAATGTAATCTATCAATAATATACCATAATTTTGATAAATTAATTATATTCCTTTAGCCACAATTCCACATTGCAATTTTTCCAGAAACACACATGAGAAAAAAGATTAAAAACTTCTATAAAAAACATCTTTTTATTCTTTTATTTGTGTAATATACTTAAAAAAATTATTTTAAAATTAGAGGGGAAATTTGGAGATGTCAATGGATATTCAAAATGAGCAAGTATATTTAAAATATATAATCAGCAATTCAGTGGTTTCTAAACTCTATATAATGGCATCCCCACCCAACTGAGAAAAGTTTTTCTTGTGCCCCCTTCCTTCACACTGAATATTTTTTGCAAGTGATAACTTCAAAAATCAATAATTTTTTTACCTGTCATTAATCAATTTTTTTAAGAATTAACAATAAACTTTAAATTGTAAAAATTTTTTAATTAAATGAAAAATATTACTAAAATTGTGAAACCAATTAATTTTATTAGTGCGATGTGTAGGCTGGCTTTTCAGCACAAAGTTCCTCAAATTGTGGAATCATTGATAAAAAGGCAACTCTCAGTTCCTTTTCCATAATCAACTAAGAGCAGTACTTCGTCTTCATGGCACCTACAGCAGAAAAACCCATTTCACAAAAATGTAATGTCAAAAACAGTAGAATAATTTTCATAGCCTTGTCTGACAAAATGGGGATACTCCTTTTTGACATACAGCCAAAAAAAAAAAAATTTTCTGAATCAGATGGCTATCGTAACAAACTATCACTTGACAACTCTATGAGTTGTTCAGAAGTTGTCAAATGAAAACAGTGTAAGCATCAAATGAATTTCTTATCCATTCAAGTTTTGAAAGAGCAATGTCCTTAAAATAAAATGAAGACTGCTCCTGTAAAGTATTCAAAGGTTCAATAAATACTAGGTTACAAATGTTTTGTCGGTTTCTATATTATGTTGACTTGGGGGTTCACATTTTTCATTCTTGTGAAGGTGTATGTAAGTTATATATCATTTTGAAGCGTGTGCTTTGGCATACATTATGCAAAAACCGACCTTTTTAAAAATCATCAAATGGATATTTGTTTCAGAGTTCTAAGTGAAGCATGGATAGAAAATTTTTTGTGCCATTTTGCTTCACGAGTTCAACCCGGGCCACAAAGCGAGCAAGGTAATTTGTAACATTAAGCAAGCATGGGTTGAGGACACAGCAAATGAGCGCACATTACAACAATGGCTTGCAAAGTTTTGATCAGGAGATGTGAGCCTCGAAGATAAGGAAAGTAGTGAATGTCCTTTCAGCTGTGATGATGACCATCTGAAAGCCTCAGCTGAAGCTGATCCAAGAAAAACAGTGCAAGTTTGACATAAGCACTGTTTCCTGGTGTCTTAACACAGTCGGCAAGGTGAAAAGGCTTGGCAAGTGGGTGCCTCATGAGTTGAATGAACAACAACAAAATCGTCAATTGGAGATCTGCTCTTTGCTTGTCATAAGAAATATAAATGACCCATTTCTTGACTGAATCATAGTGTGTTATGAAAAATGGATCCTTTATGACAATCGCAAACAAGCAGCACAGTGGCTTGACAAAGACAAGGCACCTAACTACATTCCAAAACCCAGCATCCACCCAAAGAAGCCTAGGGTCACTGTCTGGTGGACTGAAACTGGTGTTATCCACTATAATGTCTTGAAACCTGGCGAAACCATCACAGCTGAAAGGTACTGTTGCAAATTAAATGTTGTTCATCAGAAACTCTTCCAACGACAGCCGACATTGGTGAATCGAAGAAGCCCAATCCTGCTCCACAACAATGCTCATCCTCATGTTGCAAAAGTGACTCTTCAGAAACCGAACACATTGGGGTACGAAGTTCTCCCTCACCCAGCCTATTCACCAAACCTTTCTCCCACAGACTACCACCTTTTCAAACATCTTGATAGCTTCCTCCATATGAAATCCTCCAACCAAGCAGCAATTGAAACTGCCTTCTGACAATTTATCAACTCCAGAAATCCAGATTTTTTTCAAAATGGTATAAATGTGCTTGTAACTCATTGGCAGAAGTGTATTGACTGTAATGGAACTTACTTTGATTAATAAACTTCACGTTCAGCAACAATATAAAGTCTCATTATTGCAGTAAAAAACTGACAAAACTTTTGTAACAATCTAATAGTTCGGTGTTGGCTTCCATTCACTGCTGTGAAGAAAATTTTATTATGTAAGGAACATGTCAAAAACTTTATTTATAAATTTTTTTCCCATAATTGTGGTTTTCCTATGAATGCATTCACTTTGTCGTTCTGGGTCAAAATATTTATTTGAGGATCTTGCATTGACCTATTCAAATAGTTCAGTTTTTCAAAAATATATAGCAAATATTCAAACTTCTGATGAAAATATTTATCATAAACAAATTAACATCATTGTTGTTATTGTCATTAAGGAAGATGCCCATTTTATTTCTTAGTTAAAACACTCCCATAAGTACTTTTGCATGGTAGAGTCAGCATGATTCACAATAATACAGCAGGGAAGTGTGTTCTGCTCCTATATCCTCACACAACTTTTTTCCTTTCAATGGACTGCTTTTTTATGTAGTTGACTTGACAATTCTGACATCTTTAAGAACAGTCTTCAGTTTCTCACTCATATTACTAGATGAAAATACCTCCCTATGATGAAGCATGCTGTGTGTCCAGAGAACATGAGGCCTTCTTTCTTACCAGTGTCTGAAGTTCTCCATGTTGTCCCAATATTGATCAAACTCTGTCAGTGCATAGCCTAATGCGATTCTCCCATTTTATGTCATTTTCAAATAGAAATTTGTCAATAATACTGAACACCTCCACTGATGGTTTTGCAAAACAACATATGCTCTATAATTTCATTTTCTGCAATGTATCATACATAAGTAATCAAATGAGCATCTTTAATTACAATGGTTACCTCATCTACTTGCAACCCAAAATGTGAGATTTTAAGTATTTCAATCAACTGATCATGCAAGTCTTCATTTATATCTGAAATTCTTCTTCTAACCAAGTTATCTGCAAGTGGAATATTGCACAATGGTTTGGCACTTGATTCCCCAAGCCCCCGAGCATTATTTAAACAATATCAATAACAGCACATAGCACCAAATGTTTTTCTATTGAATGAGGCTTCTTATATCTTGCAATTTTATACACAACTTTGTATGATGCAAGCAAAGCTTTTGATGCAATAATTGCTGTTTCACAAAGGCTTGCCTTTGTGCATTAAATCCTTGTAGTTTTATCTGGATGAAGTCTACTGATTTACCAACACATTCAGGGTGCAATGTTTCAAGATGCCACTTTCATTTATTAGGCTTCATACTATCTGCAACCAAAACAGTCTTGCATGATAAACATTAAGGCCTCTTTTCTCCATTAACCTTAGTACTTGTGAATCCAAGCAACAGGTATTTCTTATCATATTTTCTAAATTTTGTTTTTTTTTACATTCCATTTATTTAAGCTAGCCCCATTGTCTTTACTCTTGAACTTGCTCACTCTCTCTCTCTTTTCTCTTGTAACCAGTCAAGAATTTCTCCATCTTTTCAAGAGTACTCAGTAATAAGAACAATAACTGGAAAACTTTTCAAATAAGTAAAAGAATGAAAGGACTAAAAGAGCAATAGACAATGAAATATCACACAAAGTGGCCTTGAAATAACTGACAAAATACCCCAGCAACAAGGCACTACCTAGCAGCACTATTGGTTGCATTCCAACATTGTTCTTCAGCATTGACTTATGCCTCTATATCATGAAAAATACATGTTAGGAGTGAGTAAATACAAGAACCAAAAAAAAAAAGGTGAGCGAAAGTTATAGATTTGTTAAGACAGTTAGGCTATTGTCATCTCCAACTCTTCTGCTTCTTCCTCTATTAATTTGAAACTCACCCACCAAAAGACTGTGCCTTCCCAGCCACTGGTACACCTCCTTCCTAAAGGAGTTCACCCCACAGTTTGGAAAATACTGGTGTAATTTGAGATATAATATATGTAAAGTTTGTGATAAAGCATAAGATTGATTTTAAGTTTCCTTAAGGCCTCTCTGAGTGACCCAATTTTCAGTTCATAGGCTTGTACTGCTTTACTCAAAATTAGGAAAATATGAGCCCTCCCCCTTGCTCAATTTTAGGAAAACACCCTGCTTACCACACTAGATGGAAAATTATCCTAGATTATTTGAGAAAAGTGAGAAGGCAAATGATGCTTTCGTCATATTATTAAAACCATACCAATTTATTCATATAAACTTTCATACTATTAAAAAATACATTATTTTGAGTGAGAGAGGGAGAGATACAGATTTTATAAAATTATTTTAGGAATATGGTGTTAAGAAACTAAAGATGATTTTAAATTAAAATTTATTCACTACTTTAGATAAATTAATATAAAAATTAAGTTACATTTAAAAGTATTTCTTTCTAGGAAATCAAAGATCTACAATCAAAATGTTTGTAGCTGGCAACCTAAAGACGCTGAAATCATAATAAGGTTAATATGTCTACACTTCATTCTTTAGTAATTCCATTTTCAATATTCAAAACCATTATCTATAGTATAAATATTTGCTTGTTGTATAAATAATTGAACAAAGCATATTAATTAGTCTTTATTCTTTATATTAGCACACTATATCAGAACAATCATGCAACAATCTCCTTTAATTAGTGCTTAAAGCAAAATAAAGCCAGAAAACAAAATTCAATAAAAAAAGGTTCAAGAAAGGATACAATGGAGTAATGAAACAAAATATCAACAATTCCAAGAAATAGTATTGTCTCAGAAACAAAGTAGTGAATCAATGCTTTTAGAAAAATTAATTTTATGAAAACAACAATAACAAGATCAAAAGTTGTTTTTCTGATATCTGAATCACATATAAAAACATTGACTCATAACTTCTTCAGTAAGAAAAATTGAAATATGTTGTTAGAAATTGTGAAGTAGATTAGTAATAAAAAATGCCATAAAGATATACCTTTTTTCAAGCATTACTGTAGATGTTTGACGTATAATGAAAATGCATTTGAAGGGTTTGAATAAAAATAATTTTAAAAAAGCATTTCATCCAAAATAAACCTAAATCAACAATGGATACATATAATTCTTTTTTTACATTCTAGCGGAATGAAGAACACAAATGAACATCAACAGACTTCATTGAGTAGCTTGTCAATATTTGAAAAAACATCCATTATAATTCCACAATGTGAATTCAAAGTAAACAAAAAATGTTGTTTAAAACTATCTGAGTAATCTGAAAAGTAAAATACTGTAAAGTTATTGAATGTACTCATCCAAAAAGCTGTAACAGAAATATTTTTTCGTTCAAGGTTTCATAATTATTTGCATGCTCAGAATGGTGTTGTAGAATTCATTTAAACTGCATTTTAGTTACTTAATTTGCTATGGATATAAAATTAGCTTTAATAGTGATAATTTTTAAATACATATTTACCTGTAACATTTATACATTCTTTTTATCAGAAGATTAGTTATATTTCCAATTAAATCTACATACCCTTTTACTTTTTCTTGAGAGCTTCACACTGAGCCTACGTTTGATATCACTCCCAGCATCTGAATGTATACTCAGTCTCTCCCCTTTGTCAACACCATCAACTGTGACACATGGTAGTTCAGTACTCTTACAAGAATAATCAGATGATGGACTTTGTATCAACTTTATTCTTTCCTGTCTTTCTTCTTCATGCTGTGAATGCCAAAGTAATAGATTTAGTGGTATTGAAGCAAAACAAAAACAAATAATTTTTAAAATTCCTTATTTAATAAATCAATATGGTTGACTTGCTCTATTACAATATAACTGATGAAATAAACAAATTTTAGGATGTGCAGTATTCTTCCGAAACATCATTACAAGTAAATTTATTCCATTACCAGATTTAAATATAATTTAAAGAAAATGTTCCTTAACAACTGATGGAAATCACAAAATTTGTTTTGTTATAGCAGTTTATATAGAACCTATGATATATAAATATTACACAAGCAGCAGTCATTTGGAAAAATACTTTCAATGCAAAATATACATTTCCCACTATCTTCAACAAAATCCACTATTTTAAAAAGATCCTTTGGCCCACTCCAACAAATAATTTTCTATTAAATTTTTGAGTCCCTGTTTGTCCATATTGAAAAGTAAGTGAAACACAGATGAATAATAAAATTTGGAACTTTATTTTCAAGCAGAATTCTAAGTAAAATTAATTTTAGTGGACAAATGCTGTAGGAACTAAACTATCATGGTCTGTGCTTTGAAAAGTTTAAAAAAAAATTTGTTCCATCAGCTGGATTGAAGCCTAAGATTATATCTTGTGGGATAATATCAGTAACAATACAAATTTTGATAAATTTGAGTTCTAGGATTTAACCAAAAAAACTATAGGTGTATCTCAATGTTGGAATAGCCATGTGTATATATGGAAATTTTAAAATGTAATTTAAAAGTTTAAAAGCATACAAATAAATTGGATATATACATTGAGTAATGCAATAGAATGCAAATCTTTCCAAATTGATTTTCATTATTTTTGTTTTACAAAACTGAGAGGCTGTCTGTACTCCTGATTTTCAGGACTACTCACAATATTATATACAGGCAACAACACAGCTTTTTTTAAAATTATAAAATTATTGAATACTAGTCAGAAAATATCCAAGTTGCATTTTAAATTCTAAATATTAGTCAGGCTTCAGATATTTAAAAAGCCAGAGATTACATGAATTAAATAAAGACAAGTTTAAATTTGTGAAATTGCCTGTACAAATGCTTTGCATCTTTGTATACGAACCAGATTAATATTTCAAAAAAAAAAAAAATCTCCTGGCTGGCTGGCAGGCTGGTTTTCAAACTTCTTAATTCTGGAGAAAATTTATGTAAACACACACACGCATATGCATGCGCTCAAACACACACACAACCACGCACACTTACTTTCTTTCTATTAATTCACATTAAAAAAGAACAATGACTATAGTGTTTAATACATTTTCAAATGTAAATGAAGACCCAAGTTATACTTTCAACTGTATGAGATCTTACTTGCATACTAATAAATCCTTGAAAATTTAATTTTTTAAAAATTATTATTTGAAATTCAATAAACTCACCCTTGTTAAGATGCATAAACTAATGTTTGTTATCGTCTTTAAGAAATAATAAATACCACAAGGCTTTCCAATTCACTTACTAGAGGGTTGCAACTATGGACCATAGTTTTTTTTAAAAGCTTCATACAAATTACCTTTCCAAAATCAAGTAGTGATTCAATCAAAAGTACAGCTGGTTGTTAAGTACCATTTCTTATTTAATTCAGGCTAAAAATAAATCAGTTTTAAATAAAGTTCAGATTCGGTTATGTAAATTATGCAGTTCATATTAAATAATATACTAAATTTCTGAAAGTGCTTTCAAAAAGTTTTTTTTTTAATTTCCTTTTTAATAAGTTCAGAATAACTAGTTTGTTTCTTTTCAATAAAATACCACTGCAATAAATAAAAGCCACCAGTAGCATAGAAAAATGTTTAGACCATTTTGTGGACATATCATCAGTATAGAAAAGAAAAATGAATGCAATTCGGATGGATGCTTAGAAGTGTTAAGAGGGTCTTTCGACTGTAATGTACATTTTAATGTAAGAATCACTGTGCAATTGCAAAATTCTGAGGATAAAAAACTGTATTCAGAGATAGTAATAATAATTTTCTTAAAAGTATAAAAATTGTACTTTGTGAACATATAAAAGAAAGCTATGATCTGAACATCATATCATATTCCAAAAGTGTTCAACCATGGTACATATGTTGCAGTGTTTTAATCAATTTTTCCATATGCATTTCTACAGAAATGTAATATTAAAATGGCAGTACTTCATAAAAGTTCAGAATTCTCTATCTTTAATTAACAAAGTTGTAATCTTAATACCTTTTCTATTATTAATAGTCTATAGGCCAGGCATAATTTCCCATCCCCCCAGAGAATTTTCAAGAAAATGTTGTTTATTTTTTAATTTCCTAATCATCATCATTGTCAGTGTGATGGACAATCTCAAACAGAATGTCTATCAACTCTTGTAGCAAGACTTCACCATCAAGATCTTCATTCTTACCAACCTTCCAACCAAGTCCAGCTGAGGTGAAGATGTCTGGGTATGCAGGCTGTGCATTTTCCATACATGAGTTTAGTAGCTGACCCCCAAAATGTGCAACTTCAGTAATGATCAGCATAATGGCAAGTGACTTAGGTCAATTTCGTCATAGCTGGAAAGTGATAGACTGTAGAATTTCTGCCTGGTCAAGTCATGGTGCAATTTGTTTACAAATGTGTATTATGGTATACCATACACACATAAAGCAAACTTTTCTGACTCAAAAGCTTTCCAAGATCTTCTTGGATATAATTTTTCTCTTGCAGATGAAGGCACTGGTTGAGGTATACAAAAAAAAAACAACAACAACAAAATAACATGCAATGTAAGCATTTCTGGACACATTTATGTACCAAGTTTACTGATGAAGAATTTTATGTACAATAGTCATCTTGTGTTTGTAATCACCTGTCAAAGTACACATTCTGCTGTAGTTAGTTACCATAATATAGATGCAGCATGAACACATCAGCCGTGTGTGATCAGATGAGGTTAGTTTTACATAATGCAGCCACATAGAAACAATGCAACAGGATTCATGTGTCAAAATTTTCATTAGATGAAAAGTCCTGTGATGAGAAAAACTTTCCACTGCAATGGCATCAGTTGATGTCAAGAAGGTATTGCTATCCCTACAGATCAAGATGATTTAACAACAATGGAGTTGTGTGACATACTTCTTTTTCCACTCTCCTGGTAAAGTTAGTCTTGATGTCAGTATTTGAGAAGAATGAGTTCCTTTCTTTTGGAAGCTTTGTTGATAACTACTTTACTAGATATACACCTGAGGATCCTCAACAACTTCTCTCAGCTAACTTAAACGAATTGTTCATGTAGGTATCAGTAGCAAAGTACAATCTCTTTACCTTGGGCAGAGCACAGGACTTTCTCAGCTAACTCTCCAAATGTCTGAATCAGAGCAGTAAGTGACTGCAGTAAGGCAATCCCATCAGCAATATATGTACCCAAGTCATCAAGAAAGGATGGTCAAGAAGCACAGCAGTGTCACTTTCAAGCTGATGCATATTTTTTGTTCTTGTCTGTCTTTATTGAAAAGCCATTTAGTGTAGCTAATTTCCATGAAAGTGAGCCTACTATGACAGTACAGATTGAAGTTGTTCTCTTTGGAAACAATATGCAACTGTCTAAAGAGATTGCATTGTTCTCTCATTTGAATGATCTTCATCTTTGGAAATCTTAACTTTTTTGCTCTTTTCAAGAGAACCTGCCTTATAAAAAATACATTTCATAGATTTTTAAACAAGTCACTTCTAAACAAAGGTTTAGAATGTTTCCTTTCCAACTGCTTCAGTCTTCAGGGGGTTTAAACTTCAAAGAGATTGATAAAGTTTGAGAAGGCAGTCATCAGTAACTGCAGATCTATCTTACCACATCAAATTTCAGATAATCATATGCTCCTTTGTGCTAAGTCTTTTAAAATAGTATGAAGTCTATCTAGAATGTCTTATCACACACCATTTGCAGTAAGCTTGATAGTTTTTGTTGAATCCAATAACGCTTCTCTTGAATTTTGAATGGCAATTAACTGTTTATTCAGTTGTCAAGTCAATGGGATTTCTTGATGCTGGTATATCTGATTTGGACACATTGAATCCACAGTTTCTCAATAAATTGTCCTCTCCTGTGTAATGACAGGTTGACAAGTGTCAGAAAGCAGAAAAACAGATACTAAGTATAGCTATGGTAATCCATGCTGAACAACAAAGGGCACAAGTCTTGAACACATGCCAGGTGCAGATAAAAGTTATTCACTTCTGAAGCTTGAAGGAATCTGACTACCAAGTACTGAATCCAAAACTGCAATTTTTCATAGTTCAACCTTGCCCTTATACTCACAGTACATTTCATTAATACACTGAAATTGGTTGACAGCTCTCACATCTTGCATGATTTCCAAGTAAGGCCTTCTTATCAATGGACTAACCTCTGCTTTGACTTTATCAACTAGGGGCTGCACTTTAATAACTTTCCTGAATGTGTTGAATAAGTCTTTCCAGATCTTCTAGAGTACATTTGTGCATACACATTTCTCTGTTGTAATGCTTTCCAGTTAACATTCTCTGGATGGATCCAATGGCACATACCCCTGACCTGATTGCTATGTCAGTAAAACCAAAGCCATATTGTACAAGAACACCAAAACAAGAAAAGATTGTTGGAAAATTCCAAGTTGTACAATAATATCCTTAAACCAGAGTGAGTGTTGCCACACCAGTGCATATGCTTTCTGGAAAAATGTAAGACTCTCTGTAATAGACAAGTTGACAGGAGCTATGTAATCCACTGTGAACTGCCTCACCTCAATGATGGTGTTCCCAGTGGCAAATACCCACCCTGCTCAATCTGGAACCTTACTGTTTCCCATCTTGTAGTTTGGCTCAGCAGAAGACCCAGAAGAAGTCCAATAAATATGTTTGCTTCATGAATTCTGTTCTGGTACAGCTATGGTTAATGTCATTAATAGATTATTCAAAGACCTTTCCATTGATACCTCATGTAATTTAATTTGGCAGAAATGTGTTGATAAAATGAACTATGTATCCTTACCTTCATCTTTACTTTCAAGCATTGTTAATGATGCTGGTTATCTTAAATCACCAAAAATTAGACAAAAATATCAATTACAAGATGGTGGCAAATAACTGAACTTCACATTTGTATCTTATAAGCTTCTTAAAACATTGTTTTGTAAATTCCCTAGGGAAGGGTTTCCATTATCTGGCTTATGGACTTTGATGTTGTTTAATGCATTTAGTTTACCAATAATATAAAAATTATTACATTTCATTAATTTCTGTCTTCGGAAGCTTGCTATCATTTTTTTTTCTTTTTTAAAGTATGGCACTAATACATTTATTTTAAAAGAGTTAAAATATGAAAATGCTTCTGGTGACAAAGTAAAAGAAAATATTTATTTTAAATATTCTCAAATAATTGTGTAGATATTAGAATAAACTACTGAAGATCAGTTTAGCTTCAAATTTTTTATTTTCATTTTAAAAATTAATAGCAATTAAGATGATATGATAAAATAAGATATAGTAAATATTAAATCACTTTACTAACTTGCCTGTAATATTTATTTGTAACTAAATTCTGATTTTATTATCATGTTTCTTTTACATTAAATAATTTAATTATACACAACAGTAGAAAAATGAAAAATAAAAGGTAAATTTGGAAGTGAGCTTATAAAACTTATTATTGTTTATCATTTAGTTTTTTTTAAAAAGTTATTTAAGTATAAGATAAACAAGCTCTTTTCATGAATGTAATGTGTTAACTGAAAACCAAAAAGAACATTTGTTATTTGGTTGACTGCTGTTTAAAACTTTAGTTGGGCATCACATGCAGAAAAACTGGAACAAACTAAAGTGAACAATTATCCATTCTTTTCTCAACATATAAATGAAGATGGCAATATTTCAAAAAGTAATTTTAATATCTTAGAGTATTCTTTGTAATTGTTGTTACTCATACATTTTATCATTCAATAAAATTCCATTGTACTCTTTCAAGAATATCTACATCTTTAATATAAAAACTGCTAAAAGACACAAAGTAACCTAATAGCTGCAAGTACTTTTGAAGACTTACAGATGACATTCTAAATCCTGTTTGTCTCTATAATACAATCTGGGCCTTTAACCAATTTGTTATAATTACACTGAAATCTGCTTTTCATCTGCACCTGTTACTGTATAGTATTGTGACAGATACCCTCTCATCTATAGCACCAAAAAAGTTGCACCATTTCCAAAGTAAACTTTAGTGCAAGTATTTCTATAGCATAATAGCAATTTCAATATGCCCATCCTTTCCTTCCAAGTAACTACTTATCTGAAGCTGTTACAAAGTCATCATGAAATCTAAGCAAACATTTATTTTAATACTCATATCTACACTGAGTGTAACATAAAAAGAAAGAAAAAGATTTTTAAGTTTAAAATGATCTAAATGAAAACTATGCTGACTATTTTGTACTAGGGTATTATTTTCAATTAATTAGGCACTCTCTTCTTTGAACATAATTTCTTTAGATTATCCAGACCTGCTGATTTATTAATCTTTCAGAGTACTAATGTTCTCACTCACTTCAGCTTTAGTTATAAACGCAGTATAAAGTTGAAAATGATCAAATTCCATTTCCAGAATGGATTACTGATCTATATGAGCAAAAAAAAAAAGTGCTAAGCATAATAATGTGAAACAAAATCCTTAAAAAAATTAATTTGTCATCAGAAGTGTATTTCATATTTTACTCAAATATACTGTATAATTTTTAAAAAACAAAAAAATATATAAAATATACTGCCACAAAGAATAACAGATACATACTTAGGTATCAAATACATGGAAATATTTTGGATATGTAATAAATGTTTCATACAAAAATTCTTTGTAGTTGTTAGAATGCAATCACAAATAAATGTTTCCATGCACTAAATCCCATTGCATGTGTGAATAAAAATGCATTTGTAAGACCAAACCATAGCTTCAAGATGTAAAGGATAACATGAATATACTGACCATTTTTGAAAACACATCATCTGATATTTCAATCATGGGGAAAAATTGTTTATGGCTGTTAAGAAAACATTTATGGAGATATGATGAACTACAATTTATAACTTATCAACAATAACAAAACTTTTGGCTTCTCATGCTGTAAACATTGATCCAGCTGACATAAGGTCTGTAGCCTTTGCCAAGTAGGCTATGGCATTTTCTTTTTGTAGAGTGTGATGATGTGGGCTTTGTTGGAAGTGAAATAAAGCCCTGCCCTAGAAAAGATATTGCAGGATTGTTTTTATTCTGGCATGGAAGATATGCAGAGGTGTCATCTCCAAATATTTCTCCACACAACAACAAGATAATCATTTTAACCCATGGAATGGATTAGCCTACAAAACAAAGCAAAGAGCTTACATTGGTTATCTTACTCTTCTAAACACTGCCTAATTTAATTGATGTCTAACATTTAACAGACTGATCTGGCTATGTCTGCTGATGATTGTTGCAGCAGTTCTCACTTAATGAGAAAGATCTTTCTTTGAGGCACAACATCCAAATGTACTGGTTTTATTTCATGGGACAGTCTCACTATAGTGGACACATGACAGTTTAATCTCCTGGCCACTTCTTGGCTTGACTATCCAGTATCCAGCATCCCCTCACTGTTTTTAGGTAAGTCTTCTCATTGTTGTGACATTGCATTAATATCAAGATCAATGTAAACGTTAGTTTTAAACCCCCATATCAGGAACTTTGTTCTGCACCATCTGAATTTTCAAGTACATTTTCTGAATTACAATTTAGTTACCAAAAGTGTTTTAATAGTTTGAATTAACTGATAAAACACATCACAAGATAAATAAAAAACTAATTGGATTGGTTTTATGCTAGTATTTTCAAAAAGAGTCAGTACATTTTACAATTCAGAAAGGATACTTATTGATTTTCCATTTCTTAATTCTGTGCCTTTAACAATTGTAATAATAATAATAAATCTATAAGTTTCTTTAAAAAGTAGTAAATTAAAAAATTAATGCTGAAAATATCAAAATTAAGTGTAATTCAAAGCCATTGAATAAGTAGTAACATTACTAATTTTTAGTGCAAATTATTTAGTAAATTTAAAAAGAAAATTTCATAGTAATAGCAAAACTGATGTTTTGAAATGCCTATAATAGAAAATATACAACAAAAGTTCAGAAAATATTTTGCAATGTTTTATGAAATACAGTAACTAAAATACCTGTATCCTCATTATTTTTACTAGAGACAGTGAGAAAGAATAAAACTAACTCAAAATAAAATGTAGACTATAAAACACTTTGACATAACTAATGAGCAATAACAACAAAATTGCTTAATTTAGAGAATCATACTAAAGCTAAAATTACTACTACAAATTGTATAAATGTGAATTATTAATTAAAGTAGTAGTTATATTCTCTTTAACTCACAAAAGTTGCACTCTAGTTGAATTTGGCTTCAAAATTACACTTGTCCCAGTCGTGGATTGACATTTTAGAGCCATGGAGATTTCAGCAAATAAAGGTGCTTGTATAAAAACAAGTTAATTTTTATTTTTTGTTCACAAAAATTCAGGAAAAAAATAAAATAACTGGTATTTCAACAGTATTATAATTATGGAATTAATTACAAAAAAGAAAACTAAGCACCAAACATTAACTGAAAAAGTATTGCGTAGATATTAAAAATAGAGTCATGCACAAAGTATTTTATCATGCTTCAGACAGGGATCAAAATGGATATGATTAATAGGTTTGTACTTTCATAATAAATTGCTGCAAAATTCCTATCAAGGTATAATAAGGTATAAAATCATGCTCACAAATATAGCTCCACGGGTAGGACAAGTGGAAAATAAATTTAGGAAGTGTACATACAGAAAGCCAAACTCAATTGATAGAACACATATCAAGGCAAAATCAGATCACGATGGGGAATGTGTGTTTCACTGCATGAATTTAGTCAGTTTACTTCAAACAGCAACCCAGGGATGAGGTCACATTCAAGTCATCACAAATAAGCAGAGCATTCATTCCATGAATTGTTAAATCAGTACAAAGGTGCACTACAAGTGCCAGATCAGGTCAAATTAATTATACTTTGTATTTCTACTTAATCATTAATATATGTTTTCACTGTTGGAACAAACTTTATAGATATTTCAACAATTAAATATTATAGTTTTTATAAATAAAATTTCAAATAAAGAAAAATTACTTCTAATAATCAGAAGAACATCAACAAAGAAAACAAATACAGCAGACACTAGAAATCACATTTTTGAACTTTTCTAACAAATATTTCAAAGTAATGATTTAGATAGGAAATTTCTTTTGCTCTGATTGCCAGTTATACATATAAATACTGATATAGTTGCTAGGTGGTGTTTGTTTTGGGCTAAAAGAACAAAATTATTCTATTTACAATAAATAAAGGACTGCCTGAGAAGCAGAAATGTAATATTCTGTAGCCTTAAAAAAAGGTTCTGAAAATAAACACAAATAAAAAGTTTAATGTCAGTGTTTCTAGTCAAGAAGCTAAATAATAAAATCATAAAAGAAGAGACGAGAATTTATAAACTGACCCTTCTGAATTAAGTGTATAAGGCAATATGAAAAGCAGTACAATAGTATAACTAAAGAATATTTAACTTGAATAGCAACTACAATTAATATCAGTATTTCTTTAATGTTCATATAGAAAAGAATTGGATCTTGGTTTGTCTATATACTAACATTGTTTCAATTAGTTAAAATAATCAATGATTAGTTGGAAGAAACTTAAGAGTAACCACTGAATTATGATTTTTGAAGATCTACAACAACAAATTAAACAACATGCTTTAAGAATTAAAACTGGGAGTAACAATGTGATGCCAAAATAATTTTTTTCTTTATTTTTTCAGAGAACAATAATTTTTAAAATTCCATCTATTACAATGTTTATCCCTTGAAAAAATGTCAGGAAAATCAGTCACAATTATAACTACCATTGACTATATTTCAAATGGACCAATCATTAAGCTTTAAAGCATAATCAATTACTAACACTAGTATATGCACCACTAGACTATATTCAGGCTTAATATCTGATTTAGCACAAACAAAAAATTTAAATAAACTTTGAGAATCAGCAGCATGTTTTCAAATAATTATGTTTAGTTTGAGTTTTAAGTAAAAGCAAAAATTAAAAGACTTAGTCAGTTCTTGCTGACATCAATTAGACTTTTTTAGGTTAAATGATTATGAATTTTTAAAAAGCTGAAGATATGTTTATAGTATTATTTCATTAAAGCAAAAGTAGCTTCTTCAGGGATAAAAATTATTTTTATTCACATTAGTCTTTAAGGTAGAAAAGGGCAGTGCAAAGACTCTTCAGTGAATTATATCAACCTTTAGTCAAAGACACTCATTTTTTCACAACATTGCCAGACCTAAGTTTCATTTGGATATTTATACCTTCATATTTTAATCATGTATTAATTGCAATTCAGAAAATGAATAATATATAAATGAATCAAGTTGGAACTATTATAAATGAAGATATTTAATTGAGTTTTTTTTTTAGATTTTGTTCATTTTCTAGATTTTCATGAATGTGAGCATTTATTCAAAGTACTTGACTAAATGAACAAATAGAGTATAGTTCACTGCATTTGTATTGGTCATCCTCAACTGAGAAAAAATTTCTTTTTAAAAACAAAAAATGTAGAAATATAAGTATCATACCATTAGTCTTGTTATACTACTAAAAGTGGCAGTAAAATGAATGAACTGGACAGATTCCAATACAACTGCAATTTGTGTAATAAAAAAACTTACCTTTTTACAGCCGCTTTTGTAAGAAACACTTCATTTTCAACCATAAATAATATCACATATCTAATTCATTGAGGAATAATGGTAAGAATAGTCTCTTTTGATAATTTTTTTTTTCATAAGGGTCTAGAATAGAAATAAAATTTATAATGTTCATCACTGTGCTTGAATCAAGATATAAATACTATAACCAGCTAACAAATTTGGTGTGGATGTATACACACAGGACATATATTTCTTCTTTTAACCCATTCTCTGTTGCTTATTTTATTTTTTTAACTATATATTTATGTTTCTAGTATCTAATTAGTAATGGAGCTAATGTCACACATTAACTCCCTACTTGTTCTAAAATGATGTACTATATATATACACATTAGTAACATTCAAATGAAGCCCAGCCAGATACCATCATTATTGGATGCTATTCCATCTTGGTTGCATTTGAATATCCCGTAGTTTCTCTCTCATGACATGCCTTGATTAAGCTTTTGGCATTAGTTAGTTGAAATGTGTTGATAAAATTATGCATCCTTTGAACAAAAATCTGAAAAAAATTTTACCATTAATTTTGTCAAATAAGTGATAATTACAAAACTGTAGTACAGTATTCATGTGTGCTTTATCCAAAAATTATGTAACTATAATAATATTTATCTACTATTGAAAAATGGCATTTATAAATTACAGTACAATAATAATGACTGGCAATAAAAATGTAAAACCTTTCTTTACAATTTTAAATAGGTTTGTTTTCAATGGTACTTGCTATATATATATATATAGTTCATTGACATTTTTAGCTCTATTTGTTTCATTTGCCAAGACTCATAGTAAATCAATTTTCCAATATTCATTTGACGTTTTTAAAAAAATATTTTTGAGACACTTATTTCTGATAAAATCAAAAAATAAATTTTTTTTTACATTTTGAGAAAAATTTATTCACAGTGAAAAAAATGCATTTGCTAATTAAGACAAGTTTAAAAACTATAAATTAATTACATAAGAAAATTAATTACATAATTTTAATTGTCTAGTAGTACTATTTTTAAAAGAAACATTTTGAAAGAAAAGCAAAAAAAATACTGAATGTCATTATCCCATTTGTGTAGCTATATATTGTTGTAAAATGTTAAAAGTATTTAAAGTAGTTGAAAAATAAATATTATAAATTATATATTTTTAAATATTGTATTAAATCTGCTTGCTGAATTTTGTTACTAAAATTAAACTATTCTAGATGTTTCCTGACAGAAAAAAGATAAAAATACAACAGATTTTTTTTCTATAGTTAACAAAAAAAGGGAAATTTTATTTATTTGTACATGCTTACCTGTGAACAAACTTTTTTTTCCAATAATTTTTGCAGCAGCTTTAAATAGAAGTCTGAGTTGAGATATTGAAAGATTGGCAATCAAACATATGAATCATAATGTTTGCCATTTTTGAATGACAAAAGATATTGGCTGGAAAAAAGTGGCTAGAATTCAACTGAAAGAGAAACTACAAAGGTTGTTATTTGAGAAAGAGTGTGCTAAGGCAGCAGATGAGCCCACCTGTGAAAATTTTCTGTTCAAGGTGACCAGGGAGGGAGTTGTTTCTTTCAAGTCTGATTTTGGAAACTCTGCTTCAAAATTCTGAAGGCTATAGACTTGATCTTCAAGCTGGACACAAAAAAGAGAGCACAGTCGAAGCAGTGATAATATATCTGCTCTGATATAGAAGAAACAAGAGAAAGTACAGGACAAAAGAGAACTTTCCAGCTCAATTTTGAGCAACAAGAGAATACTCCAAAAAGAAAAGGAATTAACTGGCAATTTGTTAACTGCAGTAAATTTTACTGATTTAGTCATTAAGAGAAGTTTGCAGGAGTAAGTGAACACATATACATTACCACTTATAATTTAAGAGAAAAGAAAAACTTTTAGCAATTTTTATCTGAGTATTATTTGTTAACAGAAAGTTCATTTCATTATCTATCATGTTTAAGTAATAACATGGTGCCACCACTGATGAATAACTTTATAAATATATATGTATTTAACACCTGATCTGGAACCTGATAAAAGGTTTAAACATTTATTTCCACAGAATTTTGGCACCACAACTACTGGGATAACAACACCAAGCTGTCTGCTCTGCAAAGAAGAGCTACACAACAGCAGCAGCATTCAACAGCAATAACCACACACACTGTACATATACAAGCCAAGATTTTAGAGCAAGATACTTTTATCCATTAAACTGATATATCAAACAATAGTTAAAATTATATTGTATCATATAATATCATTTAGTAAAGGCCTCTTTTGCAAAGCAACCAAATTTACTTTCTTTTCTCTTAAAATTTTACTTGAGCAAAACTGAATATAAGTCTCAAGGTAGAAGTATATGGATTCTGAAGCAAGTTTTACTTGGCTTATAATTAAAGAAATGTTATCATAATTTAATGCTCCAAAAGAAAATTCATTTCTAAAAAAATCACTAAACATGAGCACAATCTTTTTAAAATTTAAATGTGATTACAGTTGTTTTGTCAACAATCATTTCAAGTTGACTGACTCTAGACAAGTCCTGCTTTACCTGAGTAGTAGATCATTTTTCAAAGTATCGAAGTGTGGAAATGTTTTCTTAAGTATTAGCAGATAGAAACTTGTTTCAAATCTTATAAACCTCCCACTTTAAAGACAAATATTCTGTTTACTATTGGTATTATAGAAAACTTCTTATCAACAGAATAGTCTGATTAAATGACCATAAAGTAAATAATTAAAGCATAAATTTCCAAATGTGCTTTTGTTTTAAACAATTTCTAATGCTAAATTAGAAAAAAATATATAGTGGTTATATTTGTTTTTAGCAAGGTCATTTCAATATTTTAGTTTTAAAAAAAATCAACAACATATAAATACTACGTTTACTGAAAAGAAAAGAAAAGGTTTTTGTAACATTATATATATATATATATATATATATATATATACTTAATGTATCATGCTCTAATCCTTGGCATGAACCAATGAATCTCCAACATTTTTTTGATTTAGTTAAAACCACCATCCCAGCTAAAAAAAAAACAGATGCTTGGTGTTTTTAAAGAAGCTAAACAATGTATCTTTATTTATCATACATCAAACTAAAAATATGATTAAGATAATAATAACCAGTATTCTAATGATAATTACAAATTATTTATAGTAATGACATGAAGATTCAAATTAATGAATGAACAAGTAATTCTTTTATATCTGTATTCTCTAACCCAAATTTTTATCTTTTCATTACAAATAGGAAGAAAATTATAGAAGTAAAAATGCTCTTGCTTTTAATGACAAAACTTAATTTAGGTGTAATAGTTTTTTTAAAGCTAAAATCAAGATATTTACTTTTTAAAGATCAATTCCAGATGTAATATTCAGCATTAGTTTCTCAAAATTACATTTTCATCAATATATCTATCTGTCTCAAATAAATAATTCTGCTGCAATCTACTATATATTGTTGGCTGTTCTTATACACCACTAACAGCTATAAGCTTTGTGCAGGCTAAACAAACATAAAAGGCCAAATTCAGCAAATATGAGACTATGTGAAAAATTTGTATTTGTTATAAATTTAAGAGTGTTTTTTTTTTTTTTAAAAAGAAACTAAAAATCTTTGCACGGATTCATCAAAATAACCACTCTTGACCATCATTTATCAAAATAATCAAATGCTAAGATATTCAGGCTTAAAAAAACATTTTGCCAAAACTATTTCTTGCATTGTGTAGCAGCAATTTCATCCAGAACAAGTTCATTAGGCTTCGAGTTTGCTAGCCACACCATATTTCAACAAACTTCAGTCAATAAAGCATATACCATACTTTTTGGAAATTGTGGTAAATATCACTGACTATATTCTTTTCAAAACAAGCACAAATCAAGATACTACCTACTATCCCTGTTTATTATATAAATGATACAGATTCAACAAGTGAGCACCAACACACTACATATTATACAAAACACCTGGAATTTCTTCATTTGAGTACAACACTTTTCACTTGCCAGTTTTTATGTGGCTTTTCCTTTCACTTTTATTTGCAACTTTTAATAATGGTTTTTATTCAGCTACATAACAAAACTAATGCATCCCTTGCCCTATAACACCAGTCATTAGGTGATTTTTTTGCTTCTTGTTGCCAGTTAGTTATGTTATTTCCAAGGTTACAAGTAATTTATTCTGCTTGTTTGTTACCTTAATATAATGATCATTTGTCTTTGATGTTACTCATTTTTTAAATTTTCTGTCACAATTTATCGCACAGGACATCTTTCTTTGTAATGTGTAAATAAACAGCTTTATTAACTATGCCAAGTCATTGAGCAGTTTTTCTTACTTAGTCACTTCATTGCAAGAACACAAAGCAGTTTGTATTGTAAGGCAGATTTGCTTTACCCTATTCAGTACTAACTAATTCTTTGCAGCACACACAATCTTCAGTAGACTACTTTGGATTTTTCAGTTGGTTAACTTATGCTTCCATTAGATGATATCTAAATCAATGTGTAGCATTAATAGAAAAGCAGCTATAAAGTTCACAGGTGGTTATTCTAATGAATCCAAAATTTAAATCTTGTTTATATACCTGAAATTTTTTTTAAATTCTCTCTGATAAAAAGTTTTGAATATAAAAATAACTGGCTTTTTGAGTTTATCCTAATTTTCAGAATTCCAATTGTACACTTAACATTTTGTATAGTTTACATTATAAACAAAAAAAAAAAAAAATTCACTAATATTGGTATGAAGTTTTATGTTATTTCTTCTGAAATAATTCTATTTACAGGATACAAAAAAAAAAAAAACTCTTATAAAATTAACTGAGTTTTTAGTAACGCAAATTGAATTCTTGTTCTAATGTAATTTTTGTACAAACAATTTTTGATTAGTTAGCACAAATTATGAAAAAGTTAGTTTAATAGGATGGTATAATATTTGCAGCTTGTAAATTAAAATTCTAAAAAAGCAAGTTATACCAACTTTGCACACATTGTTTCAATATCAAACAGTATAACAAAGTTGTCTAGTTTTTTAAGAATGCAATTACTATAATAAATTTGATTGTACTAATATAATTTGCAATTTTCATTACTGAGAACAGGAACTGTTTTATTAAGTTTTGTAATATTTTCAACATTTAACAGAATTCTAGATTTTTTTTTAGTGTGCAATTTAATTTGATCCTTGCTATGGTCTTTTGTTATATCATTCAATTAACAAAAGTAACAAGTACCACTGTAAAATCTTCCATTTAAATTTAGTTTATTTATTGCAACTATTTTTTTTTTTGCTTTACTTATTTCAAAATAAAAACATCAGCTCTTGATGATAGTTATTTTATACTAGTTTTCTTGCTTTGTGAGAGACAAAATTTTTTTTTGGTTGATTCATAGGTTCATTAACATGCTTTCTCCAAAGAAAAACAATACATACAGAAATATGAATGACTAAAAACATATTCACAAATATCAACAAATATGAAAATACACAGATGTCAGGGCTTAAACATTATATTTCCTTTGTAAAAATTTGATATATCTGGTAAGGAATAAATTTTTAAGCCCTGTAATTAGATTGTTAAAAATAAAATTAGTGCAAAGCCTTTTTCCTACAGAGTTGACATTAGATGTGTAATTTTGATATTTACAACAAAATAAAAAAAAAAAGAAAAGAAAATAATTTAAACTATTAACTGAAGGAAACAAAATAAAGATAAAATTCACAACTGAAAGGTTATTTAAAAAATTTTAAATAAGAGACTTTAACTCTAGTTCTGCTGCTTTGTTTTTATAATAGCTGAGCCATCTTACAGAAGAGAGAAACATAAAAGAGCATTGACTTGTCTGAGTACTTTCAATTTTGAAATACATGACAAATTATTGTATGCCCTGAGGCAGCAAAACCAGAGTTAATTTGTAAAAGCACATAGTTATCAAGGGTTAAGTTTAATGACAAGCAGCAAACAATATTTTTTCTTGGATATTTCTTTTATTCTACTAGTTGGTTATTATGAACTAGTGTTTAATATAAAATAATGCATGCATTTTTATACCATTAAACTACTTTTTTCAAATGGTCTACATTTTCCTGATCATTTTAAAGTGTATAAAAATTTGGTTACAGATGGAATTATGTTAACCTAAAATAAAAATGAAGCTTTGACAAAATCATAATTTAAATTGTTTAAAAAGTGAGGCAGCTAGGAGCTCTATTCATTATTTTACCAAGGTACCTGTATGTTCAGTCTTTTTAAAATTTCTTTTTTTGCCTAAATTATCAACATAATCCTTATTTTATTTTAACAATAAAACACTTCCATATACAGGTGAAGATTATAAAAAGTGCGTAATTAACTAATTAAGCAAAAAAATAAAAGTTGATATTTTTTGTTATTA
Organism: Nautilus pompilius; assembly: GCA_018389105.1. Classification (NCBI taxonomy): domain Eukaryota; kingdom Metazoa; phylum Mollusca; class Cephalopoda; order Nautilida; family Nautilidae; genus Nautilus; species Nautilus pompilius. The sequence continues at coordinate 2,721,908 of JACATO010000337.1, forward strand.
AGCACAGTTTTATTCTCTTTGAAAAAATGTATTTCTTGAATCAATCAGGGCACATTTTTACTTGAAATATCTTCATTTTTAATAATGATTTTGTAAATGTCATTTTTTAAAAATACATTCAAAGTTAAAACAAACATATATATATATTTGTTATGATAGTTCTGCCTGTAACATAATTACTGTACCATTTTTTAAAAATCTATAAATGATAAAGAAATAAAATTTCTTGCTTTATGATATCAATAATTCTTGAGTACTAACAATATATTTCCAAAAAAACAATAATATGACTTGCTATAAACTGATTATTAATATTTATGCTTCAGAAAAAAATCTGATTAAAGCAAAAACCAAAAAAACAATTGATTATATCAACAAACAATTTTTAAAATCTAAACAGTTATTGCATGTTGAGTGTCTAACTATGGTACCTGACATACTTTTTCAAGCTTTTATCTCTGATTATGTTATAAAATTATCAACATTTCAGTACTTTTCCTGTCACTGCCCTCAGGATAATCTTGCTATAAGGAGGACCATTGGGTTTTGTGAGGATAATTTTCATTAACCTTTATTCTCATATTCAGTAGAGTTGATACTGATGAAAAATATCTACTGAAAAATCAATGACCATACTTATAGGAAGACTATCCTGAGAAAAGTGACAGAAAGTGTTGATACATTAATCAATTTATAACAACAGAGACATTAATGAAAGCTATAAAAAAAAGTACAACATGGCAAATAAAACAAAGTTGTATTAAAAATGAGCAAACAATTATAGAAAGTTACCAAATTTAACTAAAATTTTATCATGTATATATTTAAATGCTGAGAGTACTAAGAAATTTTAGCAATTTAGTACATATATTAATTAAACTGTTTGAATATACAACAGTATTTGGGGCTCACAAAAATTGCTGTAAACTATTCTGTTTTCAGTCAAAAATCATTCTGGGGTTGTGAAATAAATTTTAAAAAATAACTACTGTATTTCTTTGGTGTATAAGTCAATTCTTTTCACCCTGGAAATTCAGGCTTTGACATATTTATCGATTATGTCATTGGAATTATTGTCCTTTTATTATAGAACTCACTACAATATTTGTAGCTGAGTTAATTACTTTTTTGCCACAAGTAGAGCAAATGATGTTGAATGTATTTTTTGTATCTCTGGTCCTGGTTTAAGTCCTAGTGTCAGCTGTAAATAGTATCAACCAGATATATGAAAAAATACATACATCATTGGAATTACTTTAAAAACTGAAAAAGTGTTATTTTCTGAAATAAACTGTAAAATTGTTAATTTTAAACAGACTACAGAAATTACTGCTCAGAACATTTGCCAATTGGGCAAGCCTGCTACTGCAATCTCTGATACATGCAGAATTATCCAATCAATTACAAGTGCATGCTCACCAATTACATTCTATCTATCCTATCCAATCATAATTATAATATAAATACCCGCAATAAATCTTGTACCTCATATCAAAATGTCTCCAATAAAATCACACAAGTTGTACACAACAGCTTTTAAGTTGGAAATTCACTGAAAAAAATGTTGGTAATATGGCCATGCATAAGAAACAATGTCAGACAGAAATGTGTTTTGGACTGGCATAAAGTGAAGGATATGTTACAGACTATGAAGAAAGGCAAGAAGGCAAATCACGCCTACAAAGCTAGGTAGAGGATATATTGAAGAAATATGTGCTAACTCAACATGATGCATATCATGAACTTAGTACTGTACAGCTGAGACTAAAGGCTAAACAAATTGAAACTCATGATTGCTATCCTTACATTTCTTTGCATCTTTCTTTTGCTGATGAACAGTATTCACCATAGCAGTTTCCTGGAAGTGTACCATATTATCCAAAGAACAGCTAAGCACACTGACCTCTGTGTTGGCCTAGTTGTGAACCCCAAATGTACGAGAGCTTTAAACCAAGTTGAATATGAACTTGTGCTATCAAAAATGAAACTGAGTTGAATTTCTGAATTTGAATGTGCTGTAATATCTCAAAATCAAATAAAAGTTTCAAAGATAGATAAAACTGGCATGTTTGGCTTTTTAAAGTAGGTGATTCAACCCAACACAAATGACATGGAATTGATCACCTGATGATCATTGATGTCATACAGTGACTGAAAATAGCCAATGAACTCTTGATACCAGAACCAATATTAACATTTGCAGTTTGTTTCAAATATTTCTCCATGATTACAAGCATGCTAAAAAAGATCATCTCAACATCTCATTTATCCAGAAGATTACCCACAAAGTAGTTTGATGATATGCACAAACAGCTCATTAATATTCGTAGCTTGGAAGTACCAAAAACAGCAATGTGATGTAACAGTGTTATGAAGAATCTGACATACTTTTCTGACATGTTGAAAGTTTGGCTAACTACCGTAGGTGATTTAGTCTCATCTTCTACTTCAAATCAACCTATCTATGAATAAAGAATACTAGAAAAATTAGTCAATTTGACATACTTCACATAGACTTATTATCCGAAAAATACAGTAAAATAAAATTAAATGCAATAATTCCTTAAATATATAGCATAATGATGAAGCAGTAGACTAATATGTATTGATGAACAATAATGTAAATTTATTAAAACTACTTTTTTAGTTTCAACTTATTACATATCAATAAAATTAGTGAAAGTTTTCTAACAAAAAATTCCAATGACTGAAACTTATTCATGAAATATAAATCACTCACTTTTGTTCTTTTTTTTTGGCTATTTTCTGCAGAATGTATGAAAACAATTTATAAGATGTTTAGTAGCATCTTTTATACTACAGAAATGTTCATTACTTCTGAATTCATTGAGCATGTACTATTAACTAGAAATCTGTGATATAATAACAACACTAAGTTATAAGTAGTATAGTACGTGTCACATCCTGCAATAGCTGTAAAAAATAGGTAACATATAGCATATGCCATCATTACATGCAAAGACATCCAGAAGAGATTTATAAAGATATCTGAATAAAAATTATTTTTCCACAATGAAGGTATTATCATGTATTTTACTGCCTGAAGATGAAATATTTATCCAAAACTATAAAGGTATGAAAGGAATACACCATTAAAGGAAAGAGAATGGAAGGTAAACTAAAACTGTCTAAAAATTGTAAATAGCACCGAAAGATTATATCTTTAAGGCACAAAGACATGTCTTACAGTAAATTCACAAATAAACTTCAGGAAAGTACAGAAAATGATGTTAGTTCAACAGTGATTTGACTGAGGGTAACAGAAAGAAGGCTTGTAAGCCTTTGTTAAGAGAAGAAAATCAAACAAAAGAAAAAGAAATGAGTAAAGAAGTTCAAAACCTAGACATCTGATGACTACAAGTAAAATGTTACCTACTGATCTGCAAGGGAATTGAAGAAAAATATCTAAATCAGTGTGTAGCAAACATGGAGGTGGGTCTTACAAGATTGGGGTTTGTTTAGCAAGAACGGAATCAGAATTCACAGTTCTATCTGGAAAAAGACAAAAATTTTCATTTTACAAAATGATGACTCCAAATACATTGCCGAGATTGTCTTGAATTATTTATAATTAAAACAGGAATGATGAGCACTTACAGAATTGAAACAGCCCCCTTAAAGCCCAACATCAATATGAAGGAACGACTCTGGAAATACATGAATTAAATATATTCAATGAAAAAATTCTATGAAAATCTCTATAAAAATTTGGAATGGAATAACAAGAGTTAAATCCCTATCTTTAGCTGAAAGGGGTCATAGTAAAAATTAAATATCTTTTGTAACTATGGTCTAAAGATACATCCTCATGCATCAGGGGCGGACTGAGTCATCGGTCAATCGGGCACTGCCCGAGGGCCCATAGCTACAAGAGATTCCCATATAAATTCTATTAAATGAATACTCCGATATACTCCAGATGCAGTCTGAGACAACTAATTTTAAAATTTTTTTTTGAAATTGACACCCCCAAACCGCCCTCCCTTTATCTGGCGCTTTGTAGCCTCTGACATCAGCACTAAGGGGCCCAGTGAACAGTTATGCCCGAGTGCCTATAATACTCTCAGTCCGCCCCTGTCATGTATTGTTCTATTCTTAATAAACAGTAGCTTTTGTTATTTATTTTAAAATAAATAAAATAATAATATTTTCCCAATTAAAATGAATTACTTTCATACATTTCTAATATTGTTGCTATGTTTATACTGATTTCAATTACTGTATGTATAGAGCAATAGAGTGGTCACATGCTCCAAAATGTATTAATTAAAATATGAAACCAAAATTATTCACAAAATGAATCTTCAATCTTAAGCAATAACAATTACTCAAAATAAGATACTTTTAGCAAGTTTGGTGCTATGATACTAAATATTCAAATACTATTGGCAGCATATTTTCTTTTATCTACAATATTATATACATAATAGAAAAAGACCGGGCTCATTCAAAACTGCTCTTCTTCATTGCTATGCTTTTGTTTAGGTATATGAGTAGCACATGCTTGTAAGTAATCTGAAAACAGGGCTACTGTACTATAGCAGATTGGAAATCATCTTGCACAGAAGCTATGCGCTATGAATTTTGTGATATCATTCTGCTATTTTAGTAAAATTCTAGTGTTACAGGTTGACTGACCTTACTACTATGGGTGTTCAAATGAAACCCAGCTGGATACAATTACAGTAATGCTATTTTAACTAAATTTTATTTGAACATCCCTAGTAGTTACAAATAGACTGTTAAGATTGCTATTGAATATTTTAACATGCAAAATATCACAATATCACATTAACTAATTTTGTTTCAAATGTATCCTTAATACATTTAATACTTAAAGCATGTCTTCTATTTTTACAGCTAATTTTTTCAAAGAAAAAGTATGGTATATTTTAATAAATTTCTTGTTATTAAAGAGCAACTACATAGATTTTAGCAGTGTAGTATATACAATTCAGTATGTCACTGTTAACAAAAAGATGGCTCAAGTTTGTACATTAATTTTTATATATTCAAACTATAAAATAAGAATACAAAGCCAGCCAAAATTACACTCCTATTCATCCCATTACATTGAATTTCACTGAAAGTTTCACAAACATTAAAGTTAATATTGTTAAACTGACTTGCTACTGCTGGCTATCATCAGGAATAACTTGCAGCCAAAATTAATTGCTGTCTCAAGACTGCCAATGCGTGCTTTCCCATACCATTCATTTTGATGTGAATACAGTGAAAATGTTGACAAGTTGAATTGTGAACTTGTGCACCATCAAGTGTTCCCAACCTCTTGTTTGGTTGGTCCAAAGATGATCATTATGATTACTGATAGAATACAAAAAGGAACTTGTAAGAGTCAGATGGAAGCAGTTACCTTCTGTCCAGTCTTTTTCACAAAATTAAAAGCAATGTTGCTTACTGAGATGATAAAGAATCCTACCAATCTTTTCTTGGCTTAAAGTTCTTTGGCAATTTTCTAAATGCCAACTTTGGTTTTTGGCTGTTGATTCCACAAATTCTCTCTGCTTTCTGTTTCTATTTATGGTCTAAGAGTTGTCTTTCATTGACATTGAAAATCATATAGTTATATGTCTTCTTTCCACCATATTTTCATTTTTCTCAGAAGTATCCAAAAGTCACTAATTCATTTAAGTTCATCAACAGAAACTTTTAAATTGTTTAGTTGAATTGTGATATTGTGAATTACTGCAGAAATCATACACAAAGCCATGCCAAAAAATGCAGAAATGACATACACTTTCTATTGGTTTGACACCATTATAAAACAAAACTTTGGCAACTCTTTTTTCTGAATGTACTCCAAATGGTGTTAAAACAAGATAAAAATGGTGTAGTGATGTTACACACAAGGTCAGATAAAAGTAATAATTTCAGACTTTGGATTGCAGCATTGACAGCTTGCCAAGCTACTACATCTTTTTAAAATTATATCTATGCCATTTCCTTATACCACATATATCTCTAAAAATCAATACCTCTTAATGTTTATATCAAATAGAATTTAATTTCTAATTTTCTTTCCATGCAATCACTTTAAAATTATTTCACATAATTCTATAAAGAAATTGGTAAGCATTTTGGTGCATAAGCATTTTTTATGCATTTATCTTCTCCCATTCTGCCAACCCAACCCCCCCACCAAGCAGCAGAATGTATGCATAATTTTATCTACTTTACAATGTCTTTTGTTTAAAAGCTACTATAAAATTAACAGTTCTATATGAAACTATTTTGAGCTTTTGCTTTAATCAAATTTTTTTCTGAAACATAAATATTAATAATTAGTTTATAGCAAGTCATATTATTTTTTTTTCTGGAAATATCTTGTTAGTACTCAAGAATTATTGATACCATAAATCAAGAAATTTATTTCTTTATCATTTATAGATTTTTTAAAAAATGGTACAGTAATTACGTTACAGGCAGAACTATCATGACAAATATATATAAGTAATCTAGTTGTTGGATGGCTTCTAGCTGAAAAATTTTTCTGGTTAAACCATTTAATAAATGTGTATATATTTTAGACAGACATGAATAGGTTTGCAAGTACTTTTAAGTGTCTAATAAGCTTTTTCTTAATTGTACAAACATATTTCTAGTGCTACAATCAATGCTATCCAATATAATAAAGTTTATCTATCAGTATCAATTATGTAATTTGTAAACATCTGCCTGCATATTCCACATCATAACTTTGCTTAACCTCTTGAACAAAGCTACATATTTGCTTACATTTTAGCAACTTGTACATTCTTATTTATTTTAACAGCAGTTGTCTATAATCACTTAGTAGAAGGAACTAGCTGTTTGTTGTTTACTACACCACTTCCACTTTAAATAAAAACAATAGTGTTGATGGTTTTTCAAGTCAGGCAGTATAAAATCATCTGAATAAAAACACACCATGTGCAAGTGACTGTACCAGCTATCTATGTGCTCAATTTTAACCAACTATGGAAATGCAAAGCCATGGTGGTTGTCCAGTCTCTCAACTACAACACTGGTGCTTCTACATTCCTGTTAATTTTGATATGGCAGACTAATGATCATAAAAATGTTGTACAATATCTGAAGAATGATCTTTGGACCACTATTAAGCCAGTGGGTTGAAAATGCTAAACATGGCATTATCGGAGAATCCTTAAATATTAGTTAATTATTGCAACAAGCTTTTTCTTTTTTTTAATTAAAAAAAAATTTATTAAGTTTGTATGGAGTCATCATAAGATTTGATAATTTTTGCCTAGTTTGGCATTTTAAGAAAATGCATAAAAATTTCATGATATGACCAAGAGGGGAAAAAGCAACAATAACAGCTCTTTTTAATACAGTTTATTTTAATATCACTAGCACTGTTTCTGTTTTGCTTCAGCAGATGAACAAGATATAGAGTCCTCTTACAAAAAAAAATGTTAAAAATTTTCTATCTTAAAAGAAAAATTCAAAGTCTTATGTGTAAAAATCAAGAAACCAAGGCAATTAATTATACTTCTACTACTAAAGATTCTGAATAAATAATGCTTACTAATGAATATTTTTATTACAAAATAATGATAATAGATAATCATTGATATAATTCTTAATTTGTCATTACAAGTTTATCTGAGTCTTTGCATATAGCTATTATAAAATAAACAATGCTTAATTCTAAAAATTGAAAATCAATAAAAAAACAAAAACAACTCCAGTAAACTTAAAATCTCTTTCAAAAAGAAATTTTGAAACTCAGTTTAAAACAGATAGCTTTATGTGCAGCCTAAATGTCCTACTTACACTGACACACTATTCATGCAGTGACTTCTCCTCTATCTTGTATCTAAACATGCAGTTTTACAGTAGCTTGACTACAGGCAGAACTATTATTGACAATGCTGTGCACAGGGTAATTAGCTGCCAACTAATATTTTCCTATATTATACTACATTTCCCTAAACTTATTAGATTTTTAATAAATATACTCTGGCTTGAAAACATGCTACAGGTATGTTTTACAAACTAAATATCCAAGAAAATTTTGCCTTTTATTTACAATCAGATGTATGTTCTATGGTCATTGTCCAAGTTAGTACCTCAGATTTTAGAAACACAGAAAGTTAGTGTATTTATTCTTTTAGAATTTAAAAAATGAATAAAATTAGCTTTCTATGTTGATGTAATGCAGTATACAAAATGCTTTGATTATTGTGAAGATTTTGCTTCACATAAAAAAATTACATTTCTTATATATCATTTATAATCATTAAGCCATGACATAGACAAACACTTTTCACATAAAATAATTCAATGGCTTTAGCATGCTTCCTTTTAAATAAATTTAAAATATTTTTTTTAAAGACTGAACTTTTGATACTTAGAATCTTACATACCAATAAAAAATTTGTATTACAGATTGATATTGTGTTTACATGAACAAAGGAAACAAAAGCAACAAGAATATAACAAGGTCACTACAATAAAGCAAGTGAAACAAAAACAACAAAAGGAGTCTGGATGCACTGAAGTGATCTGAAGACCAAAGAATGGATGACCTAAAAAGTGGATTTCCTGTATGAGAAACAAAGGAAGGCCTGACTTCAGGATACATTTTGAATGTCACTGACTACAGAACAAAAAAAATGGCAGATTTCATAAGTTTTTTTTTTTTGAAATAGTATGTAATCAAGATTTAAAGGATGTGTAAAAGCATGGATCCATGATAGAAACAAACTCAAGATTAAAAAGTAAAAGAAATCAAAAAGAAACCATGAAAGAGTAAGTCATAATTACAAGAAAATTGGCAGCTCAATACAGTAATAACAGAAATATTTTAAAAAAACAAACTGCAAGAATGTAATAGAACAGTTGAATTTGTAACTGAAAAATAATCCTTAATGCATGCAAAGAAATTATTTTACCTACAGAAAGAATACAAAACAATTTAGTTGTTTGCCTTTTCACAAAAATTTCCACCTACACCAAAATTAAAAGCAATCATTTAAGATTTTTTTCAGATTTTGTTTTATTTTGTTGATTTATCTTAAAAAACTTTAAAGCTAAAGTGATTCTGTTTTCAAAAATAGAAATAATGACAGATATTTTAAATGATGATTCTAAAACTGATTTTATTTCTATACTATCTTCAAGTAATAATATTATTTAAAGATGGTTTTGTGAGAAATAGTACTAACCCTTCTACTATAAAAATTTCTTGAGTTATTTTTCTATATCAAAAGTTTTTAATACTTTTAACTTACATAATTTTTTTTGTCTGCATAAATTATACACTTTAACAAAATTTCTGAAGATTCACTTGTGAAAAATAATGTTCAATCTAAAATTATTTATAATCTGATTTAAGGTAAATAAAAACAACAAACCAAGCATTCCCTAGCCCTAAGTAAAAGAAAGAAATTCATATTATCTTTGTTTAAGAAAAAATTTCTTAAGTTTTTGGTAAATGCAATCAAAACTACTATAAAAAATGGCACAGCGAACATTTTCTTTAAGCTACCAAATATACACAAAATAAAATATATACTTTATATAATATCCTATACTTCCAAATACATTTGCGGAATAATTAACTGATTAATTGTGAAATGGCAAACAACTTTTCAGCTTTGTTATTTATCAGTTTAACAAGAACTGGAAATCAGAAAGTAAAGAACTCAGAAAGCTGAGAAATGTTGCCAGCATCTATAGTGTTAGAAATTAGAAAAGTAAAATAAATTGGTATAGTAGTGCAGTAAGAAAACAGTTATATTAGATTGTTCACAGAGTATGATGCACCTTTTCATTTTATCACATAAATTCATGTCAATTATTGTATAAAAAGTAAAATTAAAAAAAAAGAACAAAACCAAACAAATGAAATTATGGAGTAGAAAATTAGTCTGAATGAATTGGTATAAAAAAAATGATAATGAATTAAAAAACAAAGAAAAAAGACAAAAAAGGTTAAAATTTATTATAATTAAGGTTAACTAAAAATCTGTTGTATAATTAACAATTAAAACAAAATAAATTTGGTAAAACAATTTGTCTAATCTATTTTACAATGTCTTTTGTTTAAAAGCTACTATAAAATGAACAGTTCTGTATGAAACTATTTTGTGCTTGGCTTTATTTTAGTGAGTGTTCAGTATGTACTTAAATTTGTGTTCAACATGATTTTCTGATGTCTATAAGATAATACTGTTAAGCAAATGAAATTGTGAACAAAAAACAATTATAGTAAAAAATTACATATTTTGGTGTAAAATTAGAAACTTACTCATTTGGCAACTTAAACTTTGCTTCAATAAATTGTAAATCAGTGGATGTCAAATTTATCAAAATGTGCAAAAGCTGAAATCAAATCTCTAAATCAGTACTGAAATAAAAATGAAACACTACCAACCCTACTGATGTCAAATCCTGAACTAAGTCCAGAAAATCTAATTACAAAAGTGGCAATCAGGTTTGCAAAGCACTAGGTAGCAACTAGCTACTGGTTGCAGTACCAAACTACCAACACAAACCTTTCTCTCAGCTTCCTCCTCTTCAGCATCAGCTTTATCCTGCTTTTGCTGTTCATCATATGACATTGCAACAATAGCTAATATGAGATTGACAAGGTAGAAAGATCCAAGAAAGATCACCAGGATAAAGAATATCACATGAAGAGGTCCTTCTGCTCTCAGCACCTAAAGAAAAAGAAAACAAACAAAAAACTGCACTTCCATATACAAACAGAATGAGGCAACAACTGAGAAAAAAAAGTTGTCTAAAACTAATAGTTTGTAGAGTAACTACTAATAAAGAAATACAATTTAAAAACATCTTAAATTTTCATTGAAAGAGATGTAACATGCTATTTCCAGTTGTTTCTGCATCGAGAAAGGCAAATGCAGCAATGAGGGAAAAAACACAAAAGCAAAATAAAACCTATAAATCATTCAGTAGCTCATCTCTCTCTCTCTCTCTGTGTGTGTGTGTGTGTGTGTGTGTGGGTCCTGTTTTATATACTCAGAAATATGTCTGCTTTTGTTTTGTCACATTAAAGTGTATTTTCATGACTAAACAATTTATGAAATGCAACTAAACTCTTAATGATCATGGTGGCAGCTATGATATGGTTTCTGAAGGATTTGAGCTTTGTCTAATGCTTAGCCAGCAGCAGTAATAATCCATTTAATATGAGCTTCATTCCAATTCTAATCAAAAAATTTCTAGCAGGTTCTTTTGTTAGGGAAGCCAAAGTTTGAGTATAACTGAACTTTCAAGGTAGCCACTGTTTTCAATGCCATTCGTCCCCCTTTTCAAACTAGAATGTCCCAAGCTTCATACTGAAACAACAGAGTAGAGTACACTAGGGGTACAACAACCACCCAGTCTTTTCTAAGTAAAAACACCTTTCATTTTAATTTGATATCTTCTGAAGATACATTTAAACATTACTGTTTTTTTTTTCAAATTAATGATAACATGTAGTTTCATGAAAAGTGAAAAAATTCTTTTAAAAATAGAAAATTAAAATAGAATTTTAAAAAATGTAGTAATAACATCTTTTTTATTATACTAGAGTTCAACAATGACCATTATTCTTAAAAAAAAAAAAACTTACTGACTGAATTACTTTAGATGCTACTTAAAATTTGCTAGGATTCAAAAGATATTTTGACATCAATGTTTAAATTGTTTATAAACTTTAATTTAAAGATATCAAAAGTATCATTAAATAATGGCATCACGATAGCTTAATAAAGATACCCCTCAAAACAAAAAACAGTTTTTTTTTAGTTACTGAGACAGAGTGAAAATTACTGCAAAGTATGTTTTATTTTTCACAAATTTGTTTGCATGAATTTTGCAGCATCTAATTTTTGCACATTTATTCAATAAAGCTAAAAGAAAATTAACTTTGTGAATTTAATATGTGAATGCCACATTTGCAGTGCAGATTTAATCCTCTTATTCTTAGTAGTTGGTGGGGGTGACATTAATCTTTAGTTGGGTATGATCTGCAGGGATTTAAGACCAAAGGTTTTCACACACATGCACGCACGATGAATAGTTTTAAAGCAGCAAAAGAAAAAAAGATGTCAAGTTTTGAGTACTTCTAGCTATATTATATAAGTTATATATTATATATGTTAATGAAGTTCACAGAGCAGCCATCAGAGTTTGTTTGAAAGCAGTTAAGTTCATACTCCCCAAAACAAGATGTCTTTATGGAAATGAATAACAATTATGAAGCTGCCAACCTCACCTAGCCTACTTAACACATAACCTGCAACTCTGTAATACACTGGAGGTGGCCGAAACTATATGAGCAGAAAACGTTGCCACCGAATTAGTAGTCACTTCTCAAAAGAGAAAATGAGGAATACAACTCCTATGATAATGAGACAAGAGTTAGAAAAGCAAAGACAGCAGTATAAATTGGCATGGCACATGCAGCCAAAAAATTCTCCACATCTAGGGCAACAAATCAATGAGGGCACAGTCTATGGAATGAAGATTGCCTACCTGCAAAAGGTGAAATCCAACCCACATAAATTGGTTTCATCTCTCCCCAAACAACCACATGGCCCTCCCCTACTCCTAAGTGAAACATACAACTTCATGGTGAAAAGTTGAATAAATAAAGTCCAATCTGGTAGTGGCATTATAAACTGAAGAATAGTGATAGCTGTTGCAGAAGTAATTTTGTTGAAAAACAACAAAACCAGATTTCCTAAGTACACTAGGAATCTGATCATCACAGATTCATGGATAAACCTTTCCTGCATTGCATGGGGACATAAGAAGGAAGAGTGCCAGGACATGAAGTGACTACCAGAAGACTCTGATGCCATTAAGACTTTTGTCCACCAAGTCAAGACTGCTATCAATGACAACCACATTCCCAATCAACTTGTTATCAACTGGAACCAAACTGAAGTCAGTATGGTCCCTGATGAAGAGTCAACAATGGAGAAACAAGCCTGCCTACTGTTGACTGTCAGCATGGTGAGTGATTTTCTCTCCCCTCAACTCATCTATGGTGAAAAATCAAACCAATGTCATTTCCAGTTTAACTTTCCTGAAGAGCTAAGTTGTTACCCATACCAAATCACACTGGAGTACAGATGACTACATTCTGAGTTATGTGCACGAGGTGCTACTGCCTTACATATGAAGACAGAGACAAGTGTTAAAGCTTGGTCCATGCCAGAAGTTCGTTATCCATCTTTTGGGTCTTCAAGGCCCTCCAGGGATATGATCTCTTGACCAAGCTAAAGAGAAACAACATCCTGAGCATTTTTGTACTAGCATGCTGTACGGATAAACTTCAGCTCTTAGACTTATTGGTTAACAAAAAATTCAAGGAAGAACTAAAAATGTTTACAGACATAATATGCATAGGAAATTTTAGCCCAGCTTAAAACGACAGCAAGAACCAGACAGTGCATGTAGATACCAGAGCCACAATTTTGAAGCTCATCCACTCTAAATGGCTTGTGAAGTTGCATGAAGAAATTGGTAAGGGGCAGGATCTAATCAACTCTGGACTGTGACATTACATTGTAAAAGAAAATTGCTAAATAAAACCCGTTTTCCTGAGAATAATAAAAGCAATACTAGTATTTCCTAAATTAATATCCAAATCCATATGTGTATATGTTTTTCATGGTATTTAATTTTCATGGGAAGATGTTTACCATGAAATGCACACAAATTAGATCCATGCAAAATATATGTACTTTACATTATGACATTTTGCTCCAAAGGGATTAATTCATGAGCTTCTGTCAAAAATGACACCTTAGCACCAAAATGTCAATGAACTAGATTGTGCCATTCCTCTACAAGAAGATTATGCTTCTGTAAGAGTCATAGTTACATAAGACATGGATCATAAATAGATTACAGTATAATTTTGAGGTCTATAGAAACTGGAAGCAGCTAGTATGCAAAAGCTGCTACAAATCCATCAAGCAAAAAAAAAAAAAAAGACTGCAGCTATTTAAAAACTAGTACCTCTAGCGAGCCAAAGCTGCATGTCTGAACAACAACCTGTGTCAGCTGAGAAATCATCCTGTCCAGCAGTTAAACTGCTGCTTTCACAGAGTAGGTTAATTCTATATTAAAAGTATGTGTAAGGAAAAAACAATAGAGTGTATTGTAGTTAAGTCATCACAATGTAAATTACACTGGCAGACTAAAACTAAGCTCCAGACCAGACAAGCTAGTTCTTTAAGTAGGGCATCTGAAGTGGGACTGCAGCAGGAGTCTAGGATAAAGAAGAAAGATTTGCACAAGTTGGATACTCAAAGATCAGAAGAAACCTAGATCCAGACATCAAATTTAAGAGATCTATTGATTAGAAATGGAAACAATGTCACTGTCAGAGAAGAAAATGTGAGTAAATTGTACTAAACTGTAGTATGTCATATAGACAGTCCACTAGTAAGAATGTTCATCAATCCTAAAGGTGTCCATGAGGATGAAGCTAATTCAGTGATACAAAATTAATTAAAACACAAAAGTTACAAAAAAAAGCTAACTAACTTTGAGAACAGAAATAATATATTACTCAACTACAGCATTAAGAGCATTCAAAAACATGCAAATTAATAGTGGTACTTAAAGCTTGGTGAATAGAGGCAAAAATTCTGCTAAAAATTATTAAGATGCATCCTAATAAATGACAGTGAGTTTCACTGTTTAGCAGAATGAAAGAGTGATGAAAAATCATCAACTGAAACTGCTTGCTGTCAATATGTAATAACTGACTCCAAAATCTATAGTTGATTTGATTTGAAAGAACCTTCAAGAAAAGGCTCAACACTGAACTTGAATTTAAAACCAAAGTGGAGTGCAATAAGACTATTAATTTGAAAACAAACAACCAAAAATGTTTTGCAGTTTAACAAATATCCAAAGCTGAAAAATTTAGAAATAGCTTAATGGAAACTTGAGTTAGATATTAAAGGATGCTGCCAAAATTTTTTAAAATGTGTGTGCAATAAAAATATACTGTTTTAGCTCAAATAATATAATTACAGATAATAAATTAGAAAAAATGTATCATGAAAAACACACAGTGAGATCAGAAAAATTAGTATGGAAAAACCATTTGATTTCAAACTCATTTGGGTATCAGGCAAGAGAGGTGAAGAGCCAGCAAAGACAAGTGATATAAAATTTAGTTCCAAAAAAGAAATAACAACAACAATATCTTAAGCAATACTGAAATGAGAAGAGATGAATCAGTTTTTAGAATGAAAGAAAAATTGATTGCAACTTTTTAAAATCTTAAACTACTCAAACATAATGTCTTGTCCATTCTTATACACAGAAATAAGTGGCATACATAGTGGCTAAGAAAACCCAATGCCACTGACTTGCAAGCAAATTAGATAGACAAAAATTAAACTTAGCCTAAAGATTAATAATGAATGATTTAGGAGAAATAAAAGATAGCAAATAATCTACCTCATTAGAAAGAAGTCAGATGTAATAAATAAAACTAAGTAATAAAAACATTTTGGTATAAAAAGGTAAACAGATAAAGTGAAAGCAATCTTTTTTAAAAAAAATGTTTACATTTAGTGTTGTAACTCTCAAGCTAGACACCAAAGAAAAATGTAAAAAATCACAACTATAATTTGTCAGTTTTGGATATAACATTAAAATAAAAAAAATCTCTTGTTGGAATCAATCCTGGAAACTTAAAAGTAGTCTGTGTAATGTTTCAAGCATAATACTCAAATCAAACAATTGAAAATATATTTTTTAATTCTTTCAATTGATTTTGGCTCCACTGTATTATTATTTTACTTTGCAACATGTTTCACTTTAAAAGTATTAATAAAAATTGGAAATCCACCATATTTAATCCTATTTTCAGCTGAGCTAAACAAGATTCACATGAAAAAAATTTTAGAACTACATAATCAAAAACAGGATAAAAATGAAAAAAATATGCAAAAAGAAATATCTTGTAAAATGTGTCACCATGGAGAAAATGAATAGTAAAGAAATAAAGAAAGAATAATCATAATTTCTTTAAAAGAAGACTTAAAATGAACACTACAATGATAAATTATCACAAACAGAAATAAAAAACAAACTATGAACAAACAAAAACCAGAAAAATTAATTTTGAGCTTCTAGATACATGAATGATCCTGTTGTTTTCTCTTTTTTTAAAATATTAATTTAAAAATTAGAAACTTTGTAAATTCAATATACTTTTTGGGAAATCATTTACATGCAAATAACATCAAAAACAAAGATGCTTATAAATGAAAAAATATTATCATAAAAATATATTATTGTGACTAAATTTGACCAAACATATCAAATTATTATACAAATATATGCTTAGTTAGTAAATTCATAAGTGTAAGTAAATAATAAAAATGACAGGAATAAGTACAAAGTACATGTAAAAAAAATTTTTTATCAGGTCAAAAAACAAATCTCCTTTTCTTAAATAGTCATTCAATTTTTATTCTTCATTTAAATTCTTATCTAACAGATATTGATTCCTATTTCCTTCATGCTTTGTGTAAAATCATATCTATAAGTAATCATTGAGAATTTTATATTGATTTATTAAAAAAAATGCATATGAATTAGAGAGGCAACATTGTTTTGAGACTAGTGAAATAAATGGAGACTAAAGTATTTAATTTGTAGAATTTATTAAACACAATCTAATTTTTTTCTTAAGTGACTTTTCATAGACAATTTTAAAATGTACGAAACCTTTAATGAAAAAAGTAGACACTGCAAATTATGCAGTTTAACCCTTTAAATTGATAAAGATGGGGGTACATTCCATATTATAGTTTAAATAAAATAAAAGCTTTCAAAAAATATATTCTTTATTCAAACATGCAGATAATTAGAAAACTTTTTATTTGCATGCTTTATTTATTCCAAGACTAACAAAGAATTTAAGATATTAAACATAACATGAATTCTTTAGAAACCAATAATCAAAGATTATCAACAAACCATGAATATAATAAGCTAAAACTAGTGGCTGAACTTCCTCCAGTAAATCAAGGTCTGAAATCCACATCAGTATACAGTCCTTTGATTTCCCCATAAATGAAAATTTGCTACCTGCTGTCACTATGACATTTAAGTGCTTCATTGCCAAATTAATAATTTATGAATGTTGGTTGATAGAAAATGGCACAAAAGTGACAGAGACAAAATTTGATGGCCAATGAAGTTGCCAAAGGGACTGGTGTGTTGGACAATGGAGCAGCTTAATGTCATGTGGCAGATGAGAGGTGTAAGCCTGTGTCATTTTTAGAGCCGACTCTGCTTGAAACTTTTAGTACTGCTAGCAGACATGGTAAAAGTCAATCCAATTCATCGATGCATCAATACGATCATTTTAGTTTTTCAAGTGAAAAAACTGTTTCCAGACAGCAATTCAGTTTAAATTTGACCTTCAAAATGCAACAAATATCTGTCTCAAAAGAACGCATGAAACTGGTTTCAGACTAATGGCATGCAGTCAAGAAAAGTATGAATCTGCATACCACTAATCATGAGCCACCACAAGGTGTGGTAGGATGGATCCTGATTAGTAAGCAACATATATATTTGCCATTTTTTTGTTTACTTATAGACATGAACAATTTCTCTTAATAACTCTATAATCTAGTTGCATATATGTAAAATTTGGTTTTATAAAAGAATTATAATTTGAAGTCAGTCAAATGGAAATTTTATTCACATTTACATCTGAAATATTTTAATAGAGTAATCTGTAAATCAAAAAACGCAAAATAGTTTAAAAATAAAAAAAACAAAATAAAACTTTAAAGCAAGCAGAAATAATTCTTATTAAAAATATATAGATAAAATTATCAGCTGTATCCATAATTATTATTTTAGTAAAACTGGTAATGTGTAAACTCTTCACTAACAAAGATATATATATATTTTTCAGAAAGATCCATTATTTTCTGTAAAAACAAACAAGCAACAGCAACAACAACAAGTCATACATTACAAGTTTTTAGCTAATTTTATTCATTCATAGGACTGCAACCTGGAGAAAAATGAAGTCTTAAGTAAAATTACAATTTTACAAAAGCATGAACAAATAATATTTTTAACTTACTAGTTGATACAAACTTTCCCAGTAATCTTGAGTCATCAGTCTGAAGGCACATAACATTGCCCAAGCAAAGTTGTCAAAACTGGTGTATCCAAAATTTGGATTACCTTGGACATTCTTTATACATGTGTAATTAACAGGACATTTGCTGCAAAATAAAATTTAAATATTCCAATTATTATTAAAGATGGATTATAAATCCTCCATAGATTAGTAAAATATTCTGAATTCAAGGTTTGTTTAATGTGCATTGAGATCTGTTTCATATTTACAGAATGCACCTAGAAATCACTAAAATATCTCTTCTGATGAACATAAATAGATTTTGTTTTTTTTAATGATGAATATCTGACATCAAGAGAAATTTTATTTTAAGTACAATTCCTCTTTTACATTTTATCAGCTCACTTGCTGCTGTCTGTTGGTAGTTGGTACCTTAATCGCTTGTGTTGTCAACTAGGAAATTGAGACTACAAGGTCAATTTCCTCTAGGTATTTTATACTCATTGCAATTTGAAAATTGGATGCAGGCAATAGTTTGATCAGCCTGCAGATCTTGTTTTCATTGGATAAAATGTGGTGTGGGCCACCAATCAAAGAATGTGTTACTTAGTTTTGGACAGTGGGTGTGAAACCAATTTCAACTTATGATAGTTTGATTTGATATAATGTGAGTCAATTTAGTTCTCTATACAATGACTAAATTTTATTATACTGGGCTTTACTTCCTTGTATTTTATATAACTCATCTCTTTTCTTATTATTTGTTTATTGTTGGGTGAGAATTTATCTTATTGTGCTTTTAACTGAATACAATAACTACTTCATTGAAACATCAATCCTTTGCTCTCTTTATTTAGTTATCGTTTGTATGTATGTATGTATATGTGTATGTATGTGTGTGTAGGTCAGGCAACCTGTTTGTCTCACTACTTACCACACGACAATTGTTTCAACATGATTGGTCTTCCGTAAGCTAGATCTTCTATTGTTAATATTGGTGGGTGCTTTAAAGGCTGAGATCCAATTTTTGTTTTAATAGTCAGTGGGTTGGTGTGCTTGAAATGTGTCTATTATGATGTGTGTGCTATTGTTTTTACAGAGAGGATACAAATAAAAGGATAGGAGTGGTAGTTGCCATCAGCCTCTCCATGGGCCAGATAAATGACTTTGGCAGGCCTATGGTTGACACCCCTAGTCTACATTAAGTATATACTTACTGTATGAAAACTATATTTATTTGTTAGTTTAAAATGTTAAGCCATTTTAAATGAAAAATTTTTTTATAAATAAAATTACTTACCCAGCTCCACAAACCATATATTCTCCATTTTTCTCAAACCAGTTAGCTACAAAAAATAAAGCAAATAAATTTTACATTGCATTGAAATTCAACAATTAGTGATGACTCGTACTCACTTTTTGATAAATGTAGACCAAAGAAATAAAAAATAACATACTTTAAGTCAAAAGTCAAAATTGTTCAGTCACAATGTGTATAATGAGCAAACAGTTTTGGAATTGCAATCATGAAGAACAAATGGCTGAATGGAAATTAATCAAATTGTAACCAAATTAATTGAGGAGCCTTCTTAACCAATATTTTAGTTTTTAACATTTCATATAGATTGTGTAAATACAGATGTAGTAAAAAATTGACATCCTGCAATTTGTCCTTTCCTACCACAGAAGTAGGTAGCATGACCAAACTAGCACAATACAAGTGAAAAGAGGAGAGATGTAATGACTGAGAACTTTCTTTATATACCATTGCACAATATCAAGGTCACAGAACTGATATTAGCAACAAAGGCCATTCTGATATAATCATTAAAAAGCTGCCCAACTAAAGAACTGTTCTTTAGTGAGAAATTCTGTTTTTTTTGCAAAGAAATGATGATCCTACAACAGATGTTGCATACAACCAGAATTATATCAGAATCTGAGTGATATGTAGACAGTTTTGCTTTCCATAATATCCATATTAGTAAATAATTCCTTTAAAAATTTTATTATGTTTCCCTTTGAGTTATTATCTTTGTTTTGTTGATCATGATCATTTATCAAATTCCTTCACTTTAGCAGATAATGCTCAATAGTCCTTACAATTAATTTTAGGTGGTCTGGCATGTGCTATTAAATTAACTCTTAATGATAACTAGGCAATAATTATTCATTCATAATATGTAGGTCTAAACATGCAACTTCACAAATCTTTATTGAGATTTTAAGTTGTCAATTATGTAAAAGTTGATGATATATGTATGGATATCCTTTTGAAATGACTGAGCCTACTAAACTATTCATCAACGCTATTTGAGATTGCCAAATCCAGGAACAACAACACTAATTTTTCTGAACAGAAGAAAAAGATGAACAGAAGAGTACTGTGCACTTGATATAGCCAACAATTCCAGTAAAGTAACATAACCAAATCATTACAACAATGACAAAAGTAATACTTACTTTCATTGTTTATAAAAAAATTCTTTTCATCTTCAGTGATATTCACTATATCTTCAGGAATATTTTTAACACATTTACTACGAAGTGCCCCTTGGTAGAGCTGCATCCCAATAAGAGCAAATATTGACAACATAAACATGGTGAGTATCATCACATCCCTTAATCGTCTCACAGCTTCTAATAAGGCACCCACAATTGTTTTTAAACCTAAAACAAACAAAAAAAAATCCCTTAAAATGAAAATGTCTTTTTAAGAATTGAAAAAAAAAAAACAGGATTGTTTGTTGATCCTGCTAACAGTTTGTCTTCCTTTTTTAATTAGATTGGAAAACAAAAACAAAAACAAATAATTTAAAATGTGGCTAATCGAAATTTATCAATTATCAAATTAAATTTTAAAAAAAAGATTGGCTTTAAGAGAATTTATGAAGCAAAATTCCAATGAAGTTTAATGTTCTTATCTACTTAATTATGACAGTAGTTTTAGGCAATAAAATATCTGCTAATACTTAACAACAGATTTTGTTAAATGAAGTGTAAACACTTTAGGAACAGGATAACAAGACTTACCGGGAATCACTGCTACAGTCTTTAAAGCTCGTAAAACTCTGAATGTTCTTAATGCAGACAAGTTTCCTAGATCTACAACTTCAGTTAAGTAGCTGTGAAAAACAAACATACATAATGAATTAAAGACCTACAGTGCTAGCTAAATTGTTAAAAACATTGAATTAATAAATATAATTTTTTGTGGAAAGTTTTGAAGTATAGTTAATTATTAAAAACAGAATTAAAAATTAGTGATAAATTCTTCAATTTCAGTAGTTTTCATGGCACCAAACCTAAAATGAGCATTTAGCCATTTTCAAGTAATATTCATTTACCACAGTGGAATAATGAATTTTTAAAAAAGTACTACTTATGGTTATAGTTAGCAAGCAACATTTCAAAATAGAATTGGCTAAGACATTAAAATAAAAAATTTAGATAAAATGAAGGTAAATCTGTCCAAAATGTAAATAGGCCCATCTATAACTAAAACTGATCTATAGGAGCTGATATAATATTGAAAACAGATACTGAATTTAATGCTAACTTAATATTGATCTGGAGGAAATAATCATAACCATAAATAAATGAACAGCCAAATACTCTCAACTTTTGTTACTAACTGGTTATTAGATGTTTTTATTTTCATCATATTTAAATTTTGTAAGCAGTATCAATATTCTAGAATCTACAGAGACTAACCATGCATTACAGAGCGGCCCAATCTGTAAAAAGTAATTTACAAAAAAAAAAAATTAATTAATAAAACTTACGCTAAACCGATGACAGAAAAATCTAACCAATTCCATGGATCTCTGAGGTAAGTGAAGGGATGCAAAATAAATCCTCTGGCCAGCATTTTCACCGCCAATTCAAATGTATAAATTCCAGTAAATATCCATCTAAAAATTAATAGAAGGTTGACTTTGATAGCATCTTCTGTACAAAATTCCTTTATTTTATTAATACATTAGTTTCAAAATTTAGTGTTAAGATTCCCAGATATAAATGGCTATATACTTACAGAATTTTCCACGTATTTAAAAAAAAAATTTTTAAACCCTCAGAAATAAACATTACCGATCTAAAAAAAATAGATTAAAACCCAGTTATTATTCATGAACAGAGAAACACAAAGATGTTATCTTTATTAGTACATGTGGTTATAAAAAATTAAAAAACAAAAAATTTTTTAATTAAAAAGTAGTTTATTACATAGAATGCATGCAATCACAGTCTCTATAGTTTGAACCCAACACCTAGCAACTATAAACTCTGCCAATTTTAAGACCATAAATACTTGTTGAAAGTTAAAGTTATGGAATCTACTCACCAATAATGCATCCTAAAGTTTGCTTTGTCTGCAGCATGCAGCATACATCTTATCAGAATTATTCAATTAGGTATTTATTTATTCATCTTCTTACCTCACCTCTTGGAGACATAACAAATGGTAAGTCACTCATTGTAGAAGAGAGATAATTCCCAGAATTTTATATTAAATGCATCTATTTCGTAATGTTTTGCTAAAAACTATTCCAGAACATCACTGTCAACTGTTTCATTTTGATTCACATTCTGGATTTGTATTAATTTAGTCATGTCTATTAAGTGATAGGTAATAATTCCACAATACACTTGATATACTTCAAATGATTGCAGTATATCATTAAATTAATCATGAAAGCTTTCAAAACCTCAAAAAACAACAAAAATAAAAAAACAGATACTTTTTCTGTAAATATTATTTAATGGATTTTATAAAATATCCACATTACATTTTGCTACACTTGTTAATACAAAAATAAAAAGTTTAAAAAAAAAATGCACCAAACATCTGAAAAACCTGATTTTCCAAATTTACTCATATGCTTTCAACTGATTTAAACCCAAGTATCCAAATAAACTAAATTTTTTCAGATCCACACATTAATTGTTCATATTTTCCACCACAGAAATTTTTTTGAAAAATCACTTTGTTTACAGCTGTCCTTGCACATCCTTAACACTGCCCCATTGTTTCCAGACATACAAATGCAAAACTATTATTGGTCTTAATTTTTTTCCATTTATTCTATTTAAGTACAGAAAATTTTGTTACCAAGGCCTCTACAAACACTAGTGCTAAGTATGACTATACTGTACTTAATATATAACAAAAGGTAGATATTATTTGCTAAGTAGAGCATGGTGAGTTATGCATATCTACTGTGCATGATATTCTGCCAAGTAAAGATAAAATGTTCAAGTTTTATGCTGATACTGAAATGAATAAAGGAGTAATAGAAAGAAATTGCTATCTAAAGCTGTGGACTAGTTATCCAAAGTTAGTTAGGTCCCGAGCAGTTTTGATAAACAGACTTTAATTATACTAGCATTCATTCACTAACAAAATAGAAAGAAAAATAATATGCAAAAAGCTTGGATACCTTTGTTTACCAGAAAGAGAAATAATTTAATTAATTAAGCAAGTTTCTATGGTAATTCAGATATGTAAACTTCCTAACAGATCAAATATTAAAAATTTTAAAACTTAAGTTAAATAAGGAAACACCCTAAAATAAGACTTATCTGTATATAGCTTAACATTCTGATACTTACTCTGCAGATGGCACAGGGGATTTTTCGAAAGTCATAAATACACAATTCACTATGATGGTTAGAATCACAACAAGACTGAATATTGTGGTCTAGTTAAGATACATAAACCTTGAATGAAAGATAGTGAAATGTGATTTTAACTAAATAAACCAAATAAATTACCATGATTTGGAAGAACAGTATAAGGGACAAAATTACAGCCATAATTTTTTTTTTTTTTTAATGAAACATTTTCATTCTTAGTGTAATGAATTACATTAATTTTTCCTGTATCCTTAAAATAAAATTATAATAATCATCATAAATATGCTTGCCAGTTTTATATTATTGAATAATATCTATTTACAATTGAAAATTCATCAAGTGACAAAGACACAAAACAGCTAATCGTCTAAACAGCTTTTTAATATTTTGATTTACTGATAATTTTAAATAAAAGTTTAAAAAGCAAGTATACATGCAGATTTATCAGATATAAACACAATGCATTATGGATTTTTTTAAAATATAAACAATCATGAAAATCGTATACTATTTTTAAAAAGGATATGGATGGACAAGAACAAAGACGGCTACACGTCTGATAGGGTTGAAAGGACTCAGCAGAAAGATGGCATCTGTAGCTGAAAATCGGTATATAGTTCTGTCCCTTGCAATTACCATAAATGTCTGAAAAAGTAAATTACAAAACATGAATGATGTAATTTTAAATCGAACTGAAGAATTACTACAATAAATTCATTTTCATCTGTATATGACTCTTGCGGTAAAATATCTTTCAAGGAATATAATCAATAATCATTAAGGTCTCGATGTGTATTGTGTTAGAGTGGGGGGGGAAACAGTTAACTACTAATTGCAGGTTGTTCTCTTCCACTCATTTCTCGAAAGTCTGTTTAGCATTATTTTAAAAAAAAAACAAATAATAACTTGTCTACTTTTTGTTTCATTCATTAGGGCTTGACACTGATAAACAGATACTGCGTAAATAACACAATCTAAAGCTGTTCGCTAATTAACTATCTATGAATGATCATTTATTACGCGAAAACAACAAATATGTCTTCTGTCGGTGGATCTATACAAATATACATATATATGTCTTCTGTCAGTGGATCTATACAAATATACATATATATGTCTTCTGTCAGTGGATCTATACAATATATATATATATATATGTCTTCTGTCGGTGGATCTATACAAATATATATATATATGTCTTCTGTCGGTGGATCTGTACAAATATATATATATATATGTCTTCTGTCGGTGGATCTGTACAAATATATATATATATATGTCTTCTGTCGGTGGATCTGTACAAATATATATATATATGTCTTCTGTCGTCGGTGGATCTATACAAATATATATATATATATATATATATATATGTCTTCTGTCGGTGGATCTATACAAATATATATATATATATGTCTTCTGTCGGGATCTATACATATATATATATATGTCTTCTGTCGGTGGATCTATACAAATATATATATATATTCTTCTGTCGGTGGATCTATAAAATATATATATATGTCTTCTGTCGGTGGTGGATCTATATAAATATATATATATATGTCTTCTGTCGGTGGATCTATATAAATATATATATATATATATGTCTTCTGTCGGTGGATCTATATAAATATATATATATATATATGTCTTCTGTCGGTGGATCTATATAAATATATATATATATATATGTCTTCTGTCGGTGGATCTATATAAATATATATATATATATATGTCTTCTGTCGGTGGATCTATATAAATATATATATATATATATGTCTTCTGTCGGTGGATCTACACAAATATATATATATATATGTCTTCTGTCGGTGGATCTACACAAATATATATATATATGTCTTCTGTCGGTGGATCTATACAAATATATATATATGTCTTCTGTCGGTGGATCTATACAAATATATATATATATGTCTTCTGTCGGTGGATCTATATAAATATATATATATATGTCTTCTGTCGGTGGATCTATATAAATATATATATATATATGTCTTCTGTCGGTGGATCTATATAAATATATATATATATATATATGTCTTCTGTCGGTGGATCTATATAAATATATATATATATATGTCTTCTGTCGGTGGATCTATATAAATATATATATATATATGTCTTCTGTCGGTGGATCTATATAATATATATATATATATATATATCTATATGTCTTCTGTCGGTGGATCTATATAAATATATATATAATATATATATGTCTTCTGTCGGTGGATCTATATAAATATATATATATATATATGTCTTCTGTCGGTGGATCTATATAATATATATATATATATATATGTCTTCTGTCGGTGGATCTATACAAATATATATATATATATATGTCTTCTGTCGGTGGATCTATACAAATATATATATATATATATATGTCTTCTGTCGGTGGATCTATACAAATATATATATATGTCTTCTGTCGGTGGATCTATATAAATATAT
The DNA here is from genome assembly GCA_018389105.1 of Nautilus pompilius. Classification (NCBI taxonomy): domain Eukaryota; kingdom Metazoa; phylum Mollusca; class Cephalopoda; order Nautilida; family Nautilidae; genus Nautilus; species Nautilus pompilius. Next base: position 2,748,171 of record JACATO010000337.1, read on the forward strand.
ATATATATATATATATATATATAAACGGTTTTACGGGAAGATTTTCGGACCGGCTGATGGAGGAACAGACAGACAAGACTGACTGTAGCATCCATCGACAATCAGCGAGAACACGTTCGAAAATTGGCCATTAAGTAAAACAACGAAAATATACTAAAATTGTTACATCCGAAGTAAGGATGAATAATGCTATCTGCATTCCCCGAAGAACCCTTCTGTTTTGTTTTATATATTTATATATACATATACACTACAAACAGGCATCCGTGAGTGGCAGCTGTACCGAAACAGGAGGAAGCAGCAGAAGAAGAAGCAGACGACAGATAGCCTGACAGTTTTCACTTATCGAAACTAATATAGTTACATATCAAAATAAATTTATAAAGTTTTCCCGGAAATTAATAGATAATCGATTAAACTGGCGGCAAGCTGCGAGGATACGCAAAAATTACCTTTTAGACGAGACACACAATACATTGTATACAAACCAGCAAGCAGATTTTTCCAGCAACAACAACAACAACAACAGATAAAACAAAGCCGCTATCCTCCAATCAGAACTTCGTTTATAACGTTCGTTTGACAGACGCGCGCGCGCGCGCTCATAGAGCCGAAGAAACATGTACATGGTGAGTGTTCAGGAATTGTATAAATTAAAAGAAATAAAATCAACAAAAATAAGACATGTAAAGGAAATGTGGTGGGCGTGGGGTTTATTAATTAATAGTAATCATCAGGTCCCAATTGACCTGAATAAAAACCCCGCTAATTTACCCTCTGGCGGCAATTTTCTGTCTCGCCGGTTGTTTGTGCTAAGGGGCCATGGCGGCGAATGGCGAAGGCCCCGAGTCCACCAGCAAAGAAACGAAAGCTTGTGCATTCCAAGACTAGTTTCAATAAAGACTTGCCCACACTGGGTACATTCTATGCTTTGTTAACGTGTGTTTACAAGTTGTTGTTATTAATATAATGATTTCTGTTATTAACCAATGTTCAATGGCATTGGATTCATTAATATGCTAATTTTTCCATGATTCACAGTTTTGAAAAGCCTTTGAAAAGAGATATTTCATTAATTTTTCTTATAAAATATAATTTTCCCCGAATTAATAGCTTGATATGTTATTTTTATTTTTAATTAAACTATTAATAAAAGTTAATTTAAAAAAAAAAAAACTTATTGTATATTCCAGGTGTGCAGCTTAGGCTTCTCCAATCAACATCAATGGAAAAGAGATGTGGAGAGACACATAAGCAGAATGTAAGGTCCTCAGATGGATGCAAAACCATGACATTCTATTTAATACAAGAGAAATCACCAGTAACAAAAGCTGAAGTTCTCTACACAAGCTATTTGATGGAACATAATTTGCCATTTGAAGTTGCAGCACATGCAGGTCCACTGTTCTGCAAAATGTTTCCCAACAGTGAGATTGTGAAGTATGGCTGTGCTGCAACCAAAACTACAGCTATAGTTAACTACGCCATGACTCCTGAAATGCTTGATTCTGTGTTGCAGTACATCAAGCAAAATCCATTCAGTCTGGCTGTTGACAGCAGTAGTGACACTGGGATGGAGAGCATGTGTATCCACTAGTTGTGTGGGTTAGTTCTCTCTTTTGACACATGTGCCTTGTCTCAGACTGTTCGGCCACAGGAATCTTTGCACAGGTCAACTGCATTTGAGCAGTATAGTGTACCATGGGAAAACACAAGGGACTGTTCACTCATTTTGAAGCCAAGAATCTGAGTATCTACACCTTTGGATGGCCAAGCCACATTATCCACAACACTGCTAGTTATGCTGCACGGGTGTTTGCTGATGCAACTGGATTTGACATTGGTGATTTTCTGATGGACATTTTTTATTATTTTGATAATAGCACTAAATGCCAGGCATCTCTGAAAGAATACTGTGGATTCTGTGACTAGGAGTACAGAAAAATCCTGAAGTATAGGGCTACAAGGTGGCTCAGCAAGGACTTGTGTACTACTCTGGTTTTGAAGCAGTATCCAGGTCTTCAAAGCTATTTTGTCAGTCAACCAGACCTTAGGTCTGATAATCACCTCAGGAGACGAAAGGTGTACTTTGCTGATCCCAATACAGAGGTTTACCTGCTGTTTTATCAGTCAGTATTGCCTCTGTTTACTGATCTGAATAAGCAGCTTCAGTCAGAAGAACCCAAAATTCACACCATCTGAAAAGACTATGTATTTTCTCCAAAAGTTTCTGGGTAGGTGTATGTCACTTTCTGCGTACAAGGACAAAGACTTGGATGAAATTGTTTTGCTGAATCTGAATGATAAAACAGAAACCCACCCTCCTAGAGAGAGTTACGATTGGTTACACTACTCAATCTGCCATGAGACAACATGATTTGCTTCTCGAGAAAGAAAAAAAAATCGCAAAGAACTGTCAAACTTTCTTGCTAGTTGCCACAGACTATGCAATTAAACATCTGCCACTAACAAATCCTCTTCTGAAACATGCTGAAGTTCTAAATTTCACAGAACGTGCACAACATAGTTTTGACAGCTTGGTCTTCTTTGTGGAAAAGTTCACTACACTGAAGAGCATAGTTGGTGAAAAAAATGGATGAATTATTCACTCAGTATCAACTACTTGGTGATGATCATCTTGAGCTCCAAAATATCCCATGAATCGACCATCTATGGGCTTTCGTAAAAGAAATGAAGGACTCAGCTGGCTCTATGTTTGATTTGTTATTTCAGGTAGCCAGTGGTTCTCCCATACAGCAATATGGAAGAAGAACAGATCTTCTCTACTGTAGCAAAAAACAAGACCACATTTAGAACTAGTTTGTCAAATGAAACCACTCTGCCTTCAATTCTTACTTGCAAAACAAACTACTTCAATAAAACTCCGTGTTTCAAATTTGATTCTAGCAGGTTCTTAATCAAAAGTGCCGAAACTGCTGCAACTTGATACAATGCTGACCACACCAGTATAGATTAGTGAATCATTAATAAAACTGTCTTTAGTTATTGTAAGTGCATATATGCATGTACATGTATACATATATGACAAGATATTTTGTTGATTAACAATAAAATGTTGAAAACAGAGCCTCTGGCAACATCACCTACTTATCAGAACATGGACCCACATTTCAGACTTCAAAACTTGGGACCTATGTATTTGAGTTTGTGAAAGAAGTGGCTGGGAATCTGTTCTGGTTTCTGTATCTTTGTGCAGTGTCAGGCCTTATTAATTTGACAAAAGGCCCCCTCCAAAAAAAACTCTAAACAGACTCATCTTAGGTGGTGTTATTATGGATGTGTTGGCCGTCTAGGTAGGCAGATAACCAGAGAGCACTGTCGACATGCTGAAAACAGGCGAGGATGCCGCAACACTTCTCTTTTTGCACTAAGTAGTGTGAAATGTGGTCTCATCAATCTTTGACCAATATTATAGGGATGTTACTGCTGCAGGAAAAGCACTGAAAAGTCTTCAACAGTGACACTGCAACAAGAACGTGCTGCCATTACACACCATTTCTGCATTCACTGTCAAGATTATCCTGCTGATTCTGCCGGTACCAAAAAATAGTTCAATGCCATTTCCAAACACTTGGATACAGAGAGCGTATAGGACTTAAGAAATCCCTTTTCAAGTATAAAGAAAAAGCTTTGAAAATTCTGGTCAAAGGCCAAGTCTGGCAAGACCCTTGGGTATTAGAGTACTCCACTCTGATGAATCCAGGTTCAATTGTGCTGATTACACTACCATTTTAAAGGTACCTTTTGCTGTTGTACCAACAAGTGATACTGGGACTCAGTGCCCTCATTCTTCAGGAAGATGGCGCTATATTACATACTCTAATGTGACTGCAGTCTGTAAGAGGAATCGAGATATTCAACTTCTTCCCTAGATATCCCAAAACCCTGATACAGATCCGACTGGATCATTAGCTGACAGCAAGTCATCCATGTTCTGCCAATATTATGGAATTAAAGAAAACTCTCTCACACAGATATAGGGAAATCAGGACCATTCCATGATACAAAATCTTGTTGATTCATTGCCAAACAGGGAAATGGCTCTGTGTGCTACAACAACCAAGTTTCAACATAAACATTTCACTCTACTGCTTGTCTTTATTTTCTGTTTTTCAAACATACTAACTTTGTATAATAACAGATGAAAAGAAGTAAAAAATGGAAAATAAATTGAAAAAATTAATCAGGAGATGATGGCTTAATAAATCATGCCAATGCTGCCATGGCTACCCTACATGACATTTACATCCCATATGTCATTTCTTTTACATTGTTGGAAGCTCGTTTAAAAATGAGGGAACGAATGAGTGCATGTTGTGCATGCGTGTAGTATGGATTTTTTCACTCGTCTGTTGAATCTTCTACATAATTACTTTTGTATAGTTGGTAGTCAATTGAATGTGACACCTCAAATATTTTTAAAATTACAAATATAACTTGAAAAAAGTATACTTATTATTCATTGTGTGTAATGAACAGACCACCACGTGACATCACTAATGACAACCTTTTGATTTACAAAGTATAACTGTTCTAAAAATGATGTCATACTACGCGATTTTATTACATACTGGTTTAAATCTGAGTGGTAATATTATGCGCCTAATTAAGGTACTACAACAACAGCAATAGTATTATTATTGCAGACTTTCTCAGTGTTGTAAATTTGGAAGCCAAAGCGACATATCTGTTTGCCGGTATAGCATAACCACAACAATTAAAATACAAAAGTGGCATTACACAACAAGATTAATAATAACAGAAATAATAAGACAAAAGCAACAACTTGCCTTCTGACTTTTGTAGTATTCATCTAGATCCTCCAGTGGTTTCCCAACAAGATCTTGTGGAACTCCTTCAATAGATGGTAGCAGTTTCTTGCCAATTTCCAACTTTGGATTGGGTATGATTTCCGGCTCATGTTCATCCTCATCAGAATCTGTTTCTTTATCGGCTTTGAGGGCATTTTTCTCTGCAATCCGCTTTTCGATGTCAAACAACGACTCCCGAGTGAACAGCCGGAAAGGGCTTTCCTGGACATCGTCTTCAACATCCATTGTTCAATGCAGTCTTTCTCTCTTCCTCTATCAGCTGCAAGTATCCTTTTTAGAGAACTTTATCCGAGTTATGAGAGCATAATCCGTAAGATTCTGGTTTATCTGAAACAGAAACAAGTGTGTGTGAAAACAGCCATTCTACTGATGATAAGAGAGGAAGCAAGGCACCAAAACAGTCAATCAAAATTCCTAAAAGTAGGAAGATTATTAGTTAAGGCAGTTTCCCTTAGTAGTAATAGTAGCAGTAACTCAACTAATTAATAAACCTGTTTCAAGAATCTTTCTCCCAGCTGCCATCATTAGGATTTAATCCTGAGGAGTGTTCTGTCTGTTAATAATGCTGTACTGTTATAATTTATCTCTAGTACATGCCTTTTAGTTTCGTGCAAACCAGCTAAATGGCAAAAGACAATAAAATGTACTTTAAAACACTGTCCTATTAGGTATGTTTTTCACTAAAAAGTTTCATTTACTTTTTTACTTTCACAGCATTAGACTGTTGTTGAGAAACAACACCTTTCATCCATTAGCTTGCTGCCACCATGTCTCAAAGACACACCATCACATAAAATCTCCCCAACATTTGTTTTCCTTTCATGAAAGTAAATGTCACGTCGTCATTTGTGCTGTTCTTTGCCCAAGTTAAATATAGTTTGTGATGATGACTGGTTTTACACTTTTTAATGAAATAATAAAACAAACAAATACACAAAGTGAAGTTATATTTAAAGGTGGGTTGGCCACCATGTTTGGGGGGGGGGTTGTGGAAAAATAATCTGAATTAGTAAGGTCAATATTCTGAAGGCAGCCAATCATGTCACCATGATTTTGGCAGCCCCCCCAAAACTACCACTTCAGCCCCTGCTATAATCCTTCATTTATAGATGAGAGAGGTGACAGAAGAGCCTGGAAGATGTGTGTGGCTAGAAAAGAAATGTTGCAAAGAAGGCATGCCAAGTGAACCAGTCCCAATCAAGATGCAAACTCGAAGCCTAAGCCATGGCAGTCCAGCAGCCTAACCAAAGAGCTACCACACCACCTCAATAATAATAGTATAGTTTCAAAATATGGGTTAATAATTTGAAGCCAGACTAATCACTACATACCCAGAAAAGCGACTGACAAAGATGCATGAAAAAAATAAGAATTTGCTTTACAAAATTTGAGGTTTAGTTTAGTTCAGTCCTTTTCCCCATCACTATTGATATTGATTGAAGTAACTAATGAACAACTGATATGGTTCCTTAGTTTACTACTGCTAATAAGGTGATGAGGAAGTGTCCCAACTCAATTCTGTTCTTTCAGAGAACCAACAGTTCAATAATTTTCCATTCCTAAGAGCTTATTTTATTGGAAAATGCTAATAAACTGCCAAATGGCTTTCTAAAAACCAAGGGCACCAATTAAAAAAAAGAGAGAGAAAGATGTGAAAAGCCATTGTTGACTACAGTCCTTAAAATATTACAAAAGCTAACAAACAAACACTTTGTTTGTATAACACTGGTCAACACAATTTTTGCTGACTTATATCTGAGTCTTTTTTCTGACTAATTTTGTGGCGCTGAACTCAAATATAACATTGGTTTTTGCCAATCCCGTCAAGTTTATGCTCTACAGCATACCTCCACTTTCGATCAATCGCCATAAAAAAAGTACCCGATTACAATGATTTCCACAATCACCTCAAATCCTATTCTTGTCATTTTAGAATACCATTCCAACAAACAATACCATGAATCAATTTTGAGATTAACAAATATATTGGTTAACTGTGACATATCAGGTCAAAATATTGAAATAGAAAAATATAAATCAATGCTAAAATTGAATGAATTTTAGTCAAAAATGAGCATAAACTAATCCAGAATATTCTTATCATTTCATTTAGAATACCGTGCAAACAAAACAATGACAGACACGGGTTTATTTACATTAATTGATATCAGTAAATGACACATTCTTCCTTCATGGATTAAATTTTCGTTTCTAGGCTTTCCTGGAGTGCTTCATTTCCAGACAGTCTCTTTTAATATTCCAACAGTAGTCAGCCATCATGTGAGTATCCCACCTTCCTTGGTATCACTCCTCCATAACTTGTATATCTTGATGGAACCTTTCACTTTGTTCATCACTTACATCACCTAGATTTTCAAGAAATTTATCAAGATGACTGTTGAGAAAATGAACCTTTATGCTCACGTTGCAACCCAGACGATGAAAATTCTTAAGCAATGTTTGAATAAGATCTTTGTAATATTCAGCTTTTTTGTTTCCCAGGAAATTTTTCACAACAGCCACGAAAGAATTCCATGCTCTTTTCTCCATATCACTCATGGAGCTTGTGAAATGTTGATCTCTCATCAGTTTTCTGATTTGTGGCCCATCAAACACACCAGCTTTTATTTTTTCATAACTGAGGCTAGGAAATGTTGTGCATATGTACTTAAAACAGTCACCTTCTATGCTCAGAGCTTTAACATACTACTTCATTAGATCCAGTTTGATGTGGAGAGGAGGAAAAATGATTTTTACCCGATTTACTAGTGGTTGGTTTCTGATATTTGGTTCTCCGACATTTAAGCATGTTCTCACCAACCAGTTCTTCTGAGTCCAATGCTTGTCCTTAGTTCTACTATCCCACTAGCACAAGAAACATGGATATTTCATGTATCCTCCTTGTTGACCATGTAAAAAGTTAACCATTTTAAGATCCTGTAGGACAGAAACTTGAACAAATTCAAAATGCTGTAGAACAAAAACTTGATGTGATAAGCAAAAACCGATTTTATTTTTGAAATTAGTTAAAAACAAGTGTCAGATCTTAGTCAGCAGAAAAAAAATGAAAAGATGTTGGCCAGTGTAATTTAGGAGTTATGTTCTGGATGAGCAACAATTCCATTTTGCTTCAATCCTGAAATGTATCAAAATGCGGTATTCACCATTAATATAAAGAGAAATTGTGGTTCAGAAATAATTTGAGATTCAGATCAAATCAGCCTCTCTTCTGCTTTGAGAAAATTTAAAAACTGAATGTAGAATGTTCCTCTCACCTTTACTGTCAGGGCCAGGTTGTGGCCAATGTCAGTTGCCATAAAAGTATATCTTTGGGCACAGTCATTACTTTACATCTGACTGTAAAGAAAAAAGAAATATTAAAGAGGATTATTATTTAGAGAAATGCAGAACAAAAAATTCTAAAAGATTAAAGTATGTCTCAAGTAAAAAGTATTTATGCTTTCATATACTTAAAGAAACAAACAGGATGGAAACAGTCTTTGTGTTGTGAGAAACAACTCAGATACTGGAGCAAAATTTTATTTCTGGACAATTTCCATGTGAGTGGAATCAGGACTTTTTAATTTCCAGTTTCTGTTTACAAATCGGCCCAGTCAAAATAAAATGCAATTTACCTATTTTAGTTTTTTCAGACATTTCTGTTTGTTTTATTATATTACTGCATCTGTTCCTTAAGCTAAGGAGCTCTGCAATTATGTAGGCATAAGGTTTCCTGACCACAGGCCAAGATGGAATTCAACATCAATAAAAGTGGTGTTATTCTACCAGTTAAGTCCTTAGTCTTGGAAGCAAGGAAAATCAGGCATAGTTGGAAAAGAATAAAAAATCCGCCACAAAGCATATTTTAGTTTGCAAAATGTGAAATGATGCTGTGGTTCAGATAAATATTCAAAATGTTGGAACACAGTTTTTTGGAATGCCTGCCAAACAGAAAGAAAGTTAGTGCTTTAAAATGTTGATATTTCTTATGCCAGTACACAGAGCTTAGAAAATAAAATGAATAAATTAAGGCTATTGTGCAGTGAAGCTGAATGAAAAATTGATATTAAAAATTAGGGGCACTGATACATGAATGACAGAATAATTACATGAAGAGTTAATTATTTTGTTTGTTAGAATAATATTCATGCATAGTCTTTATATTGCATATTAATCACACATGTTCATCGTATTTTGCAGCCATATTACAGGTAGAGACGTGGACACAAAACAAGCAAAACAATGATTATGCTAGTCAGGTGTGAAGAGTTGCTGAAAATATTTCTTTTTTAATCAATGCAACACCAGAGACATTTTAATGGTTTACTAAAAAGAGAGGGAGAGACTGACTTTTCATGGGGTAGCTTGAAAAATGCAAGATAAGTAAAACTCCTGGTGCTGAATGTATGGTCAGACACTTTTGTCACATTCCTTTGTAATCTTTTGCAGCAAGAAAACACAAAACAGTAGCAACTTGAAAACCACATGCCCATGGACAGCTACGGTTTAGCTGTGTTCTGAACTAGAAATGTTATCTGCAGAAGGATGCTTCAATACAACATTGAAATTTTGGCCAGCCATTGCAGACATTAAACATCACAATAAACGTTTGAACCAACTGAAATGCTGCATTTTAATTGCAAGTGTATTTATCAAATTAAATCCATTTGTTATATTAAAAATAGCTTATTAGTTAATATAATTTGGTAATTTGCTCTGAAATTTTCTTTAAAAAGTGATGCGTATTATATTGTTTTGGCCATATTTATGGAAGCTATTTTAGAGGTACTGTTAGAAACTATTTACTATCAACATTTTATTGTAGAATAGATTATTTTTAAAGAATAAATAATTTAATTTAAAGCTTAAAATTAAAACAACTCTTCAATTCTCATTATGCTTTGTAACTTGAATTGCAATTGCTAAATAAAAGGTAAAAATGATTTTAAGATTACAGTGTAATTATGTGCAGTAGTTACCTAATTTGCACATTTCCATATAATAACAAGGAGTACTAAAAAACAATTAAAATTTTTTGAAAACTAACGAAATGGAAACTTTGTTAATTAATATTTAATAATCATAACAGTGCATTGGAGTCATTGAAATGACATCACATTAACAATAGCACACAATGTGTCTATGCACAAAGTATTTTTCATCGAAAATTTTAATATGAAGCCCAAACTGGACAACAAAAGCTAGTCACATTTATTTACTAAGTTTTAAGTTCTGAATCATTAAAAAAGAATTTTTACACCTCAGAGTAATCAGTCTTTTGACAAAGCTTGTTGCTGAAATTTATTTACGTCTTTAAAAAATGTAATGCACCTGATGTTTTAATGTAAATACAATTCATATACTAATTGTGTACTGTTTATTACAGCATAAAAACCGCTGCCAAATAAATATTCATCCATTTGTTTAAATTAGGAGAATACTGATATTTATGCTCATATATATATAGATAAAATCACGTTTTCACAGCCCTATTATTTTATTTGATCACCTGTAGCTTACTAACAGGTTTCAAACATTAATGCTTAGTAGAAAATAATTTTTACAATATTCAGTGGAGGTTCTTAGATTCTATGAAAAAATGGTCTTAACAGACTCGCTTATGTGTTTTCTCTGCTTCGCTATATCCTTTATATTTTTTCACAGCTATGCACTTGGTTGAGATCCAAAGACAGTGCATGTTCCAGTTCCTTCAACTTTTTCATTGTAAAAATCCATAGTTTGGTTGGTTGGTTGGTGTGTGTGTTTTGATGATTCATTCTATCAATTTCAACTGACCAATTTGGTTACCACTCTTAGAGCAGACACTATACATATCTCACCAAACTCTACTCCTGTCTGCCTCTGGACTCAGGTTATATAATCTGGTGACCAGAGACAGTTTGCTTTACTTTTATCACCCTATAAAACCTTGGAGGCATTTTCATATATTCTTTTACAAAATGCAGTCGTTTTGCTGTCTTCTTCTTAATAGTTACTGACTTCATTGTGGGCACTCTTTCAAACATTCCACTATTATGCTATATATTTCTCTCCTTTTTTTATTAATAATAGCCTCTCCCTACTCTTGAAGCTCTTTAGAAACTTGTGTAACAGATCTTCTAGCTTCCTCTCTGTTCTCTCACCTGTTTTCTTTGGATAACTATTTCTCAGCTTGTTAACTACAGTTTTAGTTTCCATGAACTTCACAGTGACACAGCATACTACTAAATTAGGCAATTCCAGTTTTGCACCCAGATTTTTCATCAAATTTCATGCGCGCTCTCTCAGACCAGCATTGTACTATTAATACTTGGTTTTCATGATGGAGCAAGTGAGCCACAATGAAGTCACTTCTGGCACAGTCCTCACATAACATAAATGTATCAAAGTACACCTTTTTCAATGTTATTAAAATTCTTCAATCATATTCATTTATTTGGCAGAAATTTTCATGCTGCAATAAATAGTAATTAAATAGCACATGGATGGGAAGATTTTCAAAACACTTCTTTTTTCCTACTGAATTTATTATGCATGTAAACATGAGGTCACACTCTTTTCAAGAGCATAATGAGCTTTATCAAAGACCTATTACTCCAAGGTAGCTAAACATCCTTTTGACTGATTGTACGAGGAAATTAATTCTATATAAATGGCTGACTAATTCTGAAGGGTATTGATAAGTTAGTTGGAGCAGTTGAAGATATTCAGAAACAACGATAACTTGTTCTTTTTGTTTTGGCATCGTGGTTAAGTGATTATAAATAGCAATTCAGATTATACACACCAAGACTAATGTCTGAAAACAAAACGTAGATGCCACAATTTCACCGAAAAGAAACCTTATTTAGTCCTAGACAGCTCTTTTTATGCTACAATACTACAATAAGCTTAATTCTAAAACTTTCTAGCTTGGGTCTTGATGCTATTTTTTTTTTAGAGTGAGTGTCCACGGTTCTTAAAAGAAACTTTCTGTGACTTTGCCTACACAAAGCTGTTTTACTATTGTTTTCCGAATTCTTTAAACTTCAACATCTGCAACAAATGGAATTGTTTTTCTAAGGTTTGCAATTGTGGTTTGTTTTCCGGGAGCTATCATTTAAATGAATTTCGCGAGATGGCTACGAGATTTGGTGGGTTTTTTTTGGCATTCTGCAAACCATTTCAAGCAGGGAGAGATGGCTGTAACTAATCGATCGGTTCAGTTCAGCCAGCGGCCATGTCCTGTCAACAGCAGTCGCAGATATGGTTTTAAAAGCTGTCACTGATGTGCGCAAAGTCAACATTCTGTTTACCTTCCGAGGAATCGGGTTGTAACTTTTGGGTTGTTTGACAAAAGAATATCAGCGGAATGAACAGATTACGTGTTTAACTTGTTGCTGGGCGCTTCTAGAAGCGAGAACGTGTACAGGGGCAACCCGTCAAACGGCATGGCGCGCGCGTGATTAAAAAAAAAAAAATCAAGACGGGACAGACACGTTTATAAAGGGTCTGTGATGAATATAAACGATGTGGAAACTTTTGTGAAGCAAATGAAGGGGAAAAGAAAGAAAAGGCAGTCATGGTTTTGGTATGCATCGAGGAGAGCAGAAGCCTCCGTGAGCGGACGCGTGGAGAACAGGGCACAGCCTATACATCGCGGTGAGGAATATGGCAAAGGAAGTCAAATGACTAATAATTAATCGTCGGCAAGAAAGGAGGCGTGGACGGGAAAGCGCATCACGCACGTGTCAGTTTGTATCCACCCCACCACTGAAATTTCCCTCTTCAGATTTACAAAGGAATACTAATTAATGCCAACACAGTGCTCTCCGCAAAAATCGATAGAGGCACCGCTCGTTAACAATGGCAACGGCTTAAAATTGGATTATCTGACCTGAAACGAAAACATTTCTATTTTGGATAAAGTCCAACCGCAATATCTCTAACGGCAAATTCTATTCCCCACCCAAAACCACTTCTTCTAAATCAGTCAAATTATGTTTCAATGTTGATGACGTAAGCAGCCGTGCCTGTTTAAACTTGTCCATTACGAGGCTAGGGTTTACTGACGTCATCACGTGGCTATTCTAAGCTATCAGCAAATATTTGCCATATTTTGAAGAGAACGTAAAATAGCTTCGTGAGAACACATCTGAAACAAATATGATTGCAAATTAACAGTCTTTTTTTTTTAAAAAAAAAATTAGAACTGAATAGATTATAAAACCAAAAGCAAAGCAACAATTGACATCACATATCATAGATTTGCAAATTAGTGACGTTCGTTCTCGACTTCCCGTTCAGCTCCGCCAAGTCCTCCTGTTTATTGAACGTCTGCCTAAAACTTTTAAAAAATGCAAACTGGCATAGCCTTGCCATTCTTTTCTAATATTTTAAGCGAACCCTCCCCCCTCCACAGAGAGAGAGAGAGAGAGAACCACCAATCCAATCACTAGAAAGCTTTACCGAACCGTTCCGCTTCTAAGCCATAGCGTGAATACAGGCTGACAAACAATTCGTTTCTCTGAGGTTTTATTGTTTACAATATATATATATATATTTTTTTTAAGCTGTTTAGCTTCTAAACGTTTATACAATAAATGTATTTGTTGCTTGTTTGTTTAAAAACATCGAAGTGTGAACAGCGGACTCGGGTTAAACACCAAGCATGACGACCAGAATAAATTGTCTTCGTGCTTTGCAAGGGCGGGTAGGTTGGACACGGTACAAACGCGAAACACCGATGCTTGATTAACCCTCTTACGAGGGTCCACGTTGCACCAGAAAAGCGTAATGTGGCAGCCTATTTGAAGCACGTCGATTTGATACGTTTAATATATTGTAAAAGAACCCACAACCGATAAGCTTGTTTCACAGTGTAGGCGCGACACTGTATCCAGGGGAACAGCACATTCATTGCCTCGCTTGAACTACATGAATCCTTCGCCGGAACATAGAATAATAAGGGTATTCGGGAAGAGCCAAACGACGGAAGAGCGGTTACATGCCATTGGTTATAAACACCGAATCTCGGTCAGCGCCATGCCCAAACCGTCTGTGTAATGTTTATGTGCATCATCAACTGAAGACGAGATGAGACAGCGTAACAATTTGTAATATGTATGACGACCACTACATCATAGTGACATAAAATAAAATAAATACATAATAAAGTGATGCAGTCAAACATGAGTTAGTACTGTACTGGAAACAACGATGGCAACTACTGTAGTGCAAACAAAGGTTGTGTGCTTCTTTCCTTTTATTCTATATACCTTGCAAAGTTAAACATAATTTGAAAGTTATCCCATTATTTGAGGTTGTTTTTTTTTTTTTGTTTTTGCAGTATAAAACCACAGGTGCCACGATGTTAATTAGCAAACTGCCAGCCCATTACTAGAAAGATGACAGAGACTGGTGAAATCAGAATGCAAAGTTTACAAATGGTGAGATTCAAAAACGACCAAGAGGACTGTGATTATTCTCTACAAGCGCGGCGCAGAATTACGAATTTCGGATCCAATATATATATGTATTAAAAATTGGACATTAAATTGTTGCGTCCTTGTAATACGGTGGCAGGAGTTAGGATGCAAACTTCAGCTAAGACTATCTAATACTGAACTTAGTATTTACGACAACAGCGTAGGGAACGGACTTTTGTCACGTTGCATCGGGTCAGGCCGGGAATCTTCGTGAAGAAAGTAATCGGACCCAGTTTAGCAATGTTATCTTTGCCCCCAACTTGTTCAAACCTGAGTCCCGAATAAAAAGCCAACCTGTTACATATACTTAATTTGGACAAAAGAATTAATACATAGTCTTAATTTTTTTTAAAAAAAGCTAACAACAGACCTTTCTCTGAGTTTGAGCATTAGAACCATATGAGAGAAAAATCACTTATTAAATGGAAACAAATTTGCTGCTCTGTTATGCGTATAGACGTCGATGCTTCGCAGAGAGGGATTTCTATCTTTCTCGTATACATAGTAGATGTCGTCATCTTTTCTAGGTTAAATATTCATGCAGCTCCTTTTTCGAAAAAGATTCAAACTTTCTTTCTACAATTTAGTAACAGATTTTCTTCTTTTTTCATTTCGAAAATTAAGAATATTCGCTCCAATAAAACGACAATAAGAACAACACCATTAAAAACGGACTTGAGGTTTTCAGGTTTACTGTACCTGACAGACTATACGAGTATATGTACGCTTCCGTTCAAAAGTTCACGAAAGCCAGTCTATCTTACAAGCAAAATAAGACACATATCACCACCAGCTCGTTGTTCTTAGCGACACCAAACGTAGGAATCAACTGTCTAAGCGACAAATTTAGTTTTATATGGGTGCACGACAGTTCTCCCAGTACCACTTTAAGACCGGCTTTTTTTGTTAACGTACAGATGAATTATACACATATTTTGCTTTCTCAAGACTACACCACTTTTTATACTGAACCAAAGGTGGCACTAACTCGGTTGGATTAGCTCCCTTTGTTAAACTCAGTAGTGACTCACGTCCGACAGCCGTTCTCCTCGTTTCAAAACCCTGTCCCAAAGAACGATTCTGTAGGGAGCAGAATAAAATAAACCTGGTTAAGTCATAAGTTCGATTAGTGGATTAAAATTCCTCCCCCCCACCATTCCCCCTTAATATCTTCTTTACGTTCTAAGCGACCATCTTAGGCCACAGCAGCCATTATTCTCGTTTCATTTTTTTTTTTTTTTAATTTTCGTATTATTTTTTCACAGATAAAAGCAGAAACCAAATTTTATAATCGACTTCTTCGCTGCTTTATATATATATATACAGGGTGTCCGTAAAGTTACTATACAGTTTACCAGTTTACGATCACGTCCCAATTGAACCAGCCTGGAATAACTGTCTGGGCAGGAATATCGTCTGATGGAATTGTGGGTCCACAGTTCTTCGACGGAACTGTTACAGGAGAAAGGTACCTGGACAAACTGAGAAATGTCATCGTACCGGCATTGAAACAACGACCAGTAACTTGTAAGACTGTATAGTAACTTTACGGACACCCTGTATATTCAAACGATTATTTTGTGTCGAAGTGTCTAATTAGCATTTAAAAAATAATAATAAAATCCGAAATAAAATAGATTCGGTGCTTTATTGTTGTTTTTGGGGGGGTAATTAGGATACATCAGTTAAAATCACACCCCCCCTCGTTGAGAAGGACGTGGTTGCCAAAAATTGGAAAGAACGCAGCGCTTCGGACAGACACGGAGAGACCCTCCACCATAGGCACCGAGTCCGTCCGTTAAAACTCAGGCGAAGCCCGCTCCCTCCCACCATCTTTTGCTTAAAAATTGGTGCCGCCTCTAGTTTTTTTTTTTTTGGCGGGGTGTATTACTTTTTTTGTGTTGTGTATGTGTTTACACTATTCCTTTGGGGAGGGTTGGCAAAGTATTCGCCGGAGCCTCCATTTCGGAGATTTAAGGCCACGATAACTGACGTGTGAGGACACGAGAGTATGACAGACCCGGTGTTAGAGAGTATGACAGACCTGGTGTAAGAGAGTATGACAGACCTGGTGTAAGAGAGTATGACAGACCCGGTGTTAGAGAGTATGACTGACCCGGTGTAAGAGAGTATGACAGACCTGGTGTAAGAGAGTATGACAGATCCGGTGTAAGAGAGTATGACAGACTCGGTGTAAGAGAGTATGACAGATCCGGTGTAAGAGAGTATGACAGACCCGGTGTAAGAGAGTATGACAAACCCGGTGTAAGAGAGTATGACAGACCTGGTGTAAGAGAGTATGACAGATCCGGTGTAAGAGAGTATGACAGACCCGGTGTTAGAGAGTATGACAGACCTGGTGTAAGAGAGTATGACAGACCCGGTGTTAGAGAGTATGACTGACCCGGTGTAAGAGAGTATGACAGACCCGGTGTAAGAGAGTATGACAGACCTGGTGTGAGAGAGTATGACTGACCTGGTGTGAGAGAGTATGACAGACCCGGTGTTAGAGAGTATGACTGACCCGGTGTGAGAGAGTATGACAGACCCGGTGTTAGAGAGTATGACTGACCCGGTGTAAGAGAGTATGACAGACCCGGTGTAAGAGAGTATGACAGACCCGGTGTAGGAGAGTATGACAGACCCGGTGTAAGAGAGTATGACAGACCCGGTGTAAGAGAGTATGACAAATCCGGTGTAGGAGAGTATGACAGACCCGGTGTAAGAAAGGACCCGGTGTAAGAGAGTATGACAGACCCGGTGTAAGAGAGTATGACAGATCCGGTGTAGGAGAGTATGACAGACCCGGTGTAAGAAAGGACCCGGTGTAAGAGAGTATGACAGACCCGGTGTAAGAGAGTATGACAGACCCGGTGTAGGAGAGTATGACAGACCTGGTGTAAGAGAGTATGACAGACCCGGTGTAAGAGAGTATGACAGACCCGGTGTAAGAGAGTATGACAAATCCGGTGTAGGAGAGTATGACTGACCCGGTGTAAGAGAGTATGACAGACCTGGTGTAAGAGAGTATGACAGACCCGGTGTTAGAGAGTATGACTGACCCGGTGTAAGAGAGTATGACAAATCCGGTGTAGGAGAGTATGACTGACCCGGTGTAAGAGAGTATGACAGACCCGGTGTTAGAGAGTATGACTGACCCGGTGTAAGAGAGTATGACAGACCCGGTGTAAGAGAGTATGACAGACCCGGTGTAGGTGAGTATGACAGACCTGGTGTAAGAGAGTATGACAGACCCGGTGTAAGAGAGTATGACAAATCCGGTGTAGAGAGTAAAAGGCAGACCCGGTGTAAGAAAGGAACCGGTGTAAGAGAGTATGACAGACCCGGTGTAAGAGAGTATGACAGATCCGGTGTAAGAGAGTATGACAGACCCGGTGTAAGAGAGTATGACAGATCTGGTGTAAGAGAGTATGACTGACCCGGTGTAAGAGAGTATGACAGACCCGGTGTAAGAGTATGACAGACCTGGGTGTGAGAGAGTATGACTGACCTGGTGTAAGAGAGTATGACAGACCCGGTGTAAGAGAGTATGACAGACCCGGTGTAAGAGAGTATGACAAATCCGGTGTAGGAGAGTATGACAGACCCGGTGTAAGAAAGGACCCGGTGTAAGAGAGTATGACAGACCCGGTGTAAGAGAGTATGACAGATCCGGTGTAAGAGAGTATGACAGACCCGGTGTAAGAGAGTATGACAGATCTGGTGTAAGAGAGTATGATAGACCCGGTGTAAGAGAGTATGACTGACCCGGTGTAAGAGAGTATGACAGACCCGGTGTAAGAGAGTCCGGCAGCAGAGCAGCTCGTTTTCAGAAAGTGCGCAGTCCCTCTGTGAAAGACCGCAACCGCAAGCGGACATTCAGCAGGCGTGATGCGCTCACCCGTGTTTACTCAGCACTTTCAGCACCAAAAGTGCGTGCCTAACAGGCGATGGCGTTCAATGGATTCTAATCTCTCTCTCTCTCTCTCTCCCTCTCTCGGTCTGGTGGCGAATTCAACTCTTCCAAAATGTCCAATACATGGTACGGCAAGAAAAACCACGGTACCAACCAAACACGCCAGTGAAGACGAAACCACACTGGTAGATTCGTGATAGCCCCCGAAACCTTTGTAGGGAGGGGAGGGGGCGCCGCCACAGCTACTTCTCCAACATCCCAGCAGTAAGTGGCTGGCGTAAACAGAGCGCCGAAATATGGCGGCTTGGATGTTGGCAACGTTTTGACCGTGTCAAGGGGAGAAATAAAAAAAAGGGTCCTTCCTAGACGGCGATGTGGACGTTAAGTGTCGCCAGCACTCTTTGCTACGGATAGTATTTAACGAAAGGCCCTACTAGAAATTCCATTTCTAGATGTGGGAGGAATCCCGTGCGGCGGGCTCGTGGAGAAGAACGAGAAGAAACCATCAGCTAGCGGGGTAGGGCCCGTCAGGGAACCCGTCGTTGGTTTCGCGAGGCGTTCATCAGTATAAATCGGGATAAACATCGGCAGATTACACACCGGGAAAAGAGTTTAACAGCACGTTTATGTTGTGTACAGGAGCTGATGGAAGTAAAAAAACAAACACAGCTGCTTAAAACACCAACCTTTCTATTAACTCGCACTAGTATGTCAAATGCTGTAAAAGAAGTACGTACAATATCAGAAATCGTACAACCTTTTTCTTCAGTAAGTGGCTGCAGTGGATTATTTTGGATAATGAACTGTAAATTGTAAAAATAACAAAAAGCGAGAGAGAAGAACGAATCTTGTATAATTTTAAGTTTAGTTATGGTACATATTCGCAATTACGCGAATTCTCTAAAATGACCATGAGCCTGATAATGGCACTGCGCTGTACAGTGCGTGAGACCATGAGTCTAACAATGGCACTGCATTGTACAGTGAGTGAGACCATGAGTCTAACAATGGCACTGCATTGTACAGTGCGCGAGACCATGAGCCTGATAATGGCACTGCACTGTACAGTGCGTGAGACCATGAGCCTGATAATGGCACTGCGCTGTACAGTGCGTGAGACCATGAGTCTAACAATGGCACTGCATTGTACAGTGCGCGAGACCATGAGTCTGGTCATGGCACTGCATTGTACACGAGACCATGAGTCTAACAATGGCACTGCATTGTACAGTGCGCGAGACCATGAGTCTGATAATGGCACTGCACTGTGCAGTGCGCGAGACCATGAGTCTGGTCATGGCACTGCATTGCACACGAGACCATGAGTCTAACAATGGCACTGCACTGTACAGTGCGTGAGACCATGAGTCTAAGTTAATTCCTTGTCATGCGAGAGCAGTAAAAATGTAACAATGATATTTTTCGATAGAAACAAAAGAAAAAGGCAAACAATTTTGTTTGTACGTTAAAAAATATGATTATACAAATCCCAGCTATTTACTCTAGTGCTGCATATAATAATTTTTTTAAAAAACGGCAAGATTCACAGCGAAATCTGGCTCACGTTGTTATTGAATTTAACAAAAATATAAAGTGTAGTGTCGAATGCTATCCCCCATAACGTTCTGAGTGAACCAAATTTTGGAACACTGGAGTAACTACTTTTATATAATATTTTGATTCGTTGTCCATATATAAAACTGTCTGAATCTGTTGTACTACCAAAAAGTTTAACATTGACGATCTAAGTATAGATATGTGAATGATTTTTCACATAATATTTCCAAGCTAATCGAGGCCATGAGATAATTTAAGAGCACACAAAATACAAGTTTGCACAGTTCTCGATTTGATGCTGTAGCAATGCAGTCCTGGCCTAATTCTAACGTCTACTTCACCGACTCAATCGATGTGAATCAATTTGTTGCTAGGAAACAGGTTTGTACAATAATACATCAGTATCTCCAGATTTAGATTTTTGTTCTTTATTAGATTTTCTTTTTTTTTTTTTTACTCAAAGCTGACTTTTCTGAAAGAGTGTAATAATATGATATGCTTTCGAAAGCAAAGTAAATAAAGATGGGGGATAATGACTCATGGTGGATTATTAAGAGTTGTTTCAAAACCAACAGGGAAATTCGCCAACAAGCCTCGCGAGCAGTACTTCAGTATATCTTCAAAAGCAGTCATTTGGAAAACTTGACAAAATAAAATCAAAATCAAAAAAAGTAAAGGAAAAAACATTCAAAATAATGGAAACATTTTCATAGGTAATTTTCATTACTTGCAGAGAGAAAACATTTTGGAAAACAATCTCCCAGCCTGATGGCTTAAATCTTTTAACTTACAATATTCTTTGAGCATTTCTTGAAGACTTATTTCAGCGAGGGATTTGGCCGCCGCCATCTCCTTTTGTCTCACTGACGTGGATTTAGGCCCATTTTTGACCAGAAAAGAGTTCTTTCTGGCAGGTCGTTAATGGTCTTCGCCGCCAGAGGTCGGGGTCCGTCGGAGATGTTCGTACCGGCCACTGACCTTGGTTTCATGCAACCTTCTTTTCTATCCATTTATATTTTAGAATATAGTCGCAAGCCTAACGATAGCACTTCTTATTTCAGAAAAGGTTTTTAAAATATATAAAATAAAATTAAATGTAGTAAGCTAAGCCATTTCAGTTTAAAGGTGGATACATTAACCACTGTGATGTTCGGCTGCGCTCCTCCATTAGATTACTCTTCTACTTTGTCTTCAAAAAGAGCTTTTAAAAACACACTTCGACAGTGATGATGTATGTTAAAACTACGTTAATGTTCTTTCGTAGTTTTTATTTTTATGTATGACAAAAACAAAAGCAGTCGAAGCAGTTTAAGATCCTAACTTTTAAACCACTCGTTTTGGTGGATCTGATTGGAGAAAATAAGTCGAGCCTACCCATAAAATGCATTTTTCTTCATCCAAAGATGGTAACTGTAAATGTTCTGACCCTGACAACGCAGTAGCGGAGCCTTTTTATTAATCTTTTGAATGTTGCTACGCAATTGTTGTTTTATTGGCAACAAAATCTGGAGAGGCTTTGCTGTTGTTGTTGTTTTTTTTCCCAATCAACAAGACCACCATTAGAAATAATAGCAATGTTTGTTTGATTTTTTAACCCTGGTTGTACTGTTATTTGATTAAAATTAACTACAAAGCAAAATAAAATATCATTTTTAAATAAAAAAACAAAAAAACTGCTATGTAGATATATACTTACGGGAACAGAAAAAAAGTCGTCACGATAAAAAAACCAATAGCAATATTCTTAGTTATATAACCCAAAAAACAGTAAAAAGGACTATAAAATACATATTAAATTAATTTTAAAATAAGTTATAAAATAACGAATTTATTAAATAAAACAAACAAAAAAATGTTCGAAACAGATGCTGATAATGAGAAATTACCTTATGGGTTTCATTCAGTTGTCGCCTTTAGCTTCTGGTGAGAATCGCTACTATCAAATTCGCATTTACAATAATCTTGGTTTTCACTTAATAAGAGCGTAAGAGGTCAAGAAAGAGCGCCAGAGGTCACGATTATCAACTAATCCGAACGGCTGGAATTACTTTTAGAAAGCATCCACCCCCCCAAAAAAAACTATAAAAAAGGGTTTTGGGAGGGTTTTTAAAAAGCGTAGCAACAAAAAGAACTTCAAGCTACAATTTGGTTAAGTCAGCGGCTTTCGGAGCCTCGTGGTGCATTCTCCATTCTCCAGCTGTTGTGGCCAACAGGCGGCGCGCGCGCGAAGCACCGGAAGAACACCAGACGCACTTCCTGTCATTTCTAAAGCGGTAATAAAATGTAACAACCGCTACCATTACCCAGTCGTACCTTGGGTTACTTCGGTCTTTAACGTCTCGCACCACTGCGATATCGAATGCTAAGCCTTCCGTAGCGCATACATATTTTATTGACATGATCGATATAGGCTTTGGAGAAGCGAAGACTAACTATAAAAATCAATGATAATAAGCAATCAGCGTTTTCCCCAAAGATTGCAGCAGCTTGTTCTGTCGCTCTAGAATATGGTTCCCAGAAGAAATACCGAATAATAAGTATTGTAAAATTCCTTTGGTGTGTCTAATATCACACAGTTTCCATGTTGGTTCGCTTCATCTTTTGTTAAGTTTTATTTCATTGTATTACCAATAAAAAAAAAGAACTGCGTAGTAATTTCCACTGCTATTTGCATATTTTGATCAGAAATTGCGATTCTCGTTATCAACGGAAATTTTATTAAAATCCTAATGTTTATTGTAGAAAAATGCATCCACAAAGTAATGAATTTAGAAAACAGTGCTGACAGAGTTCACCAGAAGTGAGTAGATTTTAACGTCAAATTATCAAGAAGAAGAGCGGTCGCCATGTTGCTCGAAAACAGACTCACAAAAACTACTGTACGAATTAAGGAAAACTAATAATGATTAGATTCAGAACGTTCATTCAAAGATATTGTTAATTAATTAACACATTTAAAACAAGAATTTGTTAATATTCTTTTAAATCTGCTTTTTTATTTGAACAGTTTTCCATATGAAATAAACTGATCTGGAACACAAAAATGCACTCAATTTAGTAATAAATATTAACCTTTCTTCAAATTTAGTGGACAAATTAAGTTTCATTCTTTCAAATAAGCTCTAACTTAGGTCCTGCAACATTTAAGTTGATGCTCTCTTTGGTCTAGAAAAGATGTCACAGATGAGAGAGTTTTGGCAAAATTCGCATCATCAGTGATGCATTCTCTTGGATTTTCGTACACTACATCATTTATACGTCATCAACGTCAATATCTGACGATTCTCCACGTCATTAGCACACAACACCAAATAATTACGACATCTCAAGCGATCATTCAAAACAAAACATCTGTGGCGTGGACTATGTTCGGTGCGTGTTGCCCTAATCGCATATTTTGCTGGATGTTAACCTGGGTGAAATATTTCAACCCTGGAAGGCATGCAAGGGAGTTTCGAGAGAATTATTTTGAGAAATGCAATTAAACTCTTGGATCAAGAGATCTAAAATCTTCCGAGGGACAGGAACAGGGAGACAGGTTCCAAATGTTTGACATTCCAAGATCACAGGCGAGAAGGGAAAGATAACTAAAAAGATTTTAAAAATTCGCCAACTTTTACCTCCACAAACGTTTTTCCCAACTTTTTAATATCAATAGTAGACTGCTGAATGCGTGAAACAGTCTGCTTAGCGAAACTGCTCAGTACAACTCAATCAGTCAGTAGATTTAAAAAAAAAAATACATTGTATAAATGATTTGAACAAAAATTTCTGCACCTCTGTAAATAACCATAAACTGTTCAGTGCCTGAATCAATCACACACACAGAGACACAGAGAGAGAGAGAGAGAGAGAGAGAGAGAGAGAGAGAGAGAGAGACACACACACACACACACACAGAGCCACAGAGACACACACACACAGAAACACACACAGAGAGATACACACACACACACACAGAGACAAACAAACACACACACACAGACACACAAACACACATGCAAACACACACACACAGACACACAAACACACACGCAAACACACACACACAGAGAAACACACAGAGATACACACAGACAGACACACACACACACACACACACACACACACACACACACACACACACACACACAGACAGACAGACACACACACTTACTTCACCTGCACGGGAGAAAAGAAAGTAGCATCTCTCCAGTCCGTGTAAGACGAGTCAGTGTTAATACTTAAGGAAACAAAACTCAAACTTTTCTTTTCAGTCATCAACATCAAAGATTTTAGGATTAAAATAGTGATGGAGGAGGAGAGAAAACTGTAGCAGAAACAACAAGAACCACAACACTTACCTACTCAAGAAATCCAATAATTGCTAGATTTTCTTTAAAAATATTTGATGTTTATGGAATATTCCAACCGCTCCCAAGACTCGCAACAGTCTGCGACCACAGCAGGCTTTAAAAACAAAGCAATTTTCATTCGTCATTGTGTTATTATTATAATGACTGAAGTCTAGGGCAAATCTCTCTCTCTCCCCCCCATCGCTTTCTCTTTCTCTCTCGTCTCTGTATGCATAACAAATGAAGACTTGATGGAACGTGAGAGCTGGATAGTAATTGCGTTCTCCTGTTGGCAGGTTCTGCCGTGTGCTGACTGATTCATCCCCCGTTGCCGTTAGACAAATTATACGCGCGGCTTAATTTTCAAAAGAATGTTGGTCACAATAGGATTACTAAATATAAACGTCCTTTTATTTCTCTTAGTTTCTTTCTTTTCTTTTTTTTTTTTAAAGTTAGCATTTATCTGCTCTCGGCAGTAAATAATAGAAGTCTGTTCTGGTTTGAATGCTTCAAATATTCAAATGACGCAGAATATTTTTTTTAAAGCGGGTCCCCCCCCCACCACCTTAAGGCATCAGTCTGGCGAACCGTGACCAACATTTTGTTATTTCCCCGATTTGCTTTTATCCAAGTATCTGGCCGCGGTGCCGTTCCGCCCCATTCTATTAGCCAGGTCTGTTTTTAAACGGGGATATTCAGTCGGTGCCCGATCTACGGGCAATCGCTTCGCTTCGATCGGGTTAGAATTTCCAAAAAAAAAAAAAAGTTAGGGGTGGGCAGGACTCGTTTTCTTTATTTCTTCGGGGACCTAAAGATTGGCGTCGACTGGCAAACATCGGATATAAACCTCAACGAATCCAACGGGTTGTCACGTCTTTGCGGCCTGTTTCCACCACGAGCTGCGTTCGGGTGAAGCGCTTAGCGGTGGGTTGGGCAGCAGCAGCAGCAGAAAGGCTCCAGAAGCTCTCCCCCTTCGTTAGAGCGGCCGAAGACCCACTGCACAGAGCGTATGAGATTATCCCAAGGTCTATTAGCTTCTACATACAGCGGTGTGCAAAAGTCTTGCATAAAAATGACTAGACTTAGAAAATGGGTTCTTATTTGGTAGAAATTAGTAACTGTTTTACGTTTCCTGTTTTAATTGAAAGGTATCGGTGTCTTTAAACGATTTATAACGATAAGATCCATTTTCTAATTGCACAGGCAAAATTTAAATATTAATAAAATAATTTGCATGAAATCGTCGTGTGAAAAAGTGTTGCATAAACTACAAAAAATTAGAATATATATTTTGTGCTATAATAGTTTAGGAGAGTAGAATATAAATGTGAAAAACTGTCATTCTCCACCACTATTCTGATTCATCTTTGTTCAATATAGTGATGCCGAGAGCCCGATATTTGACCCCGGGCCACAATCGTTCGCATGAAAGAAGATGGTGAAACTGAGTGGGTCATTGCGGCTCGTATCGGTTGCCATCAGTCGACGATATCTCGCTCCCTGAAACGTTGGAAAGCCGATGGGAGCCTAATTTCGAAACGCAGAGCCGGAAGACCGCGGATAACGACGGCTCGACAGGATCGTCTGATCGCCCGCATGTGGAACTCGGACCGATTCCGCACTTCCACCGACATCCAGACCGCCTTGTCAAGGCACCACGGGATCCAGTTGGCCTCGTGCACCATCAGACGGCGTTTGATCCACATGGGACTGTTCGGGCGATCGGCACAGAAGAAGCCGTTCATCAGTCTGGACAATCGTCGAAAGCGACTGCAGTGGGCTCGCAACTATCTCCACTGGACCGTGGCCCAGTGTTGCCGAGTGTTGTTTTCCGACGAAAGCAAATCCGTGAGGGTCCACTCGACGGGTCGGATGTACGTTCGGCGATCGGTGTCCGAGAAATACCATCCTCTAGCTGCACTCGACCGACTCTGCAGGCAGGGGGAGATTCGGCCATGGTTTGGGGCTGTTTTCAATTGCAACGGACCGACACCGGACATCACGTGCAGGGTCGAATGAATGCTCGTGACTATGCTAAGATCGTCTCGGACATTGTCGAACCGTGTATGTGTGACCACATGCCCCTGACGGCCATCTATCAGCAGGATAACACCCCCCATCCACACAGCTAGGAGTGTCAAGGCCTTGATGGCAGAGTCGCGAATCCCCCTCCTCGACTGGCCGGCTCAAAGCCCGGATCTCAATCCCATCGGAAACATTTGGCACTCCATTAAACTCAGCGTTAGTGCCAAAAAACCGAAAAATAAAACCGATTTGAAACGGAAAATCGAGGAAGCCTGGTAGGAGTTCAGTAGTGACAATTGTCAGCGTTTGGTAGCCAGCATGCCTGTCGTTGTGAACAAGTTATCAAGAATTTCGGATATTCTACTCATTATTGATAGATCTGATCACTTTCTGCATAATTGGAATTGAATCTGAATTGATTAGACAGCTGTCTGGATTTCATGCAACACTTTTGCACAGGTTGATTTGATGCAAATGATTTTCTAGAAATTAAAACTTTTCTTACAATGAAACAATATGCTTGATATTATTGGAATAGATGCTCAACAGTAATACAGAAAGACTTTAATGAACAAGATTTGATAACAACTGCTTTCGACAAAATGCGAGCTAATTTACAGGAAAAATAGTTTTTATGCAAGACTTTTGCACACCGCTGTACTCGATACCGCCGGCAGCAGAATGCAAAGAGAGCGGAGTTGCAGACATTAAAAACCGGAGTATGATCCGTAATTCAGTTCGTCCGGTCAACGGTGCGAGCCCGACGTTTAATCGAGGTAGGGAAAAAATCATTCGTCGCCGCCGTCATCACCAGTTTTGGGGAATCACGAATCTACATAACGATGGACCATAAATAAGAGCAGGTATGAAAAAGACAGAACGAAAGGAATTATTCGAAATTCAGATTTATGGACGTCGCGGATTTAAACCACTCACTTCCCCCCCCTCTCTGCCAGAATGGTTCGGGCATTACATCATTTGGAAACCGTTATTTGTACAGCTTATTAATTCGCTTCTTGCTCGATGAACTTTCTAACTTCTCCGCTTGTGTAACCCTATACAGGCCATTCTCCCTGACGTCTAACTAGCGCCTGAGCACGCCCCCTCCCCGCAGACCCGCGTTTAGTGGTTTTTGTTCAGCATTACGGAAGTCACATGGAGTTAAGTTTTAAAAGAGAAAAATAATCTACATCGACGCACACTGCATCCGCGATATGGATGAACGACTGCTGCAACAGGCGGTTGGTAGATAAGTTGATGGTGCAGTCTATTTTTAGATACAGAGTAGTAAACAAAACCGCTGTAGACAAATCGGTCTTGGAAATTTAAAATTTGAAAAGTGAATAAAATCATTGTCGGACATTAAGAATGAAATGAAATACCACTCCAGTGATATCTACTTATTCAGCTAAATTGGAATAACTGTTGTCCGATAAATATGTGAAGGTAAGAAAGGCACAAATTCAGGAAACTCGGTTTGTTTGTTTTTTCTAAAGAAAAAGGGGGGAAATATTATAAAAATAATTGTTTAAGAGGAAGTTTTCGAATATCTTTTTTCCTTCGTGTGCTGTCAGAGAAAGCAACAAATAAATAGCATTGTCACACCTCAGGGAAAGACAAAATGCCATCTGCTCATTGGTTTCGTTTCGCCAGAACACTTCCACACAGTTCGCTTTCCTGACTTAGATACATTCCACGATTTCAGTCTCCCGGCATCTGCGTGCTACCGGCAAAGACGAGAAAATACTGCGCTAGAAATACGTTGCAGAAGAAAATGAATAAAATTTTCATGCTGTTTTAAGCCGTAACAACTGGAATGCTGTCGTCAGAATGACCACTTTTTCAGGATAGATATCCTTTCTTCTCCCCAACCCCCCCCCCCCCCCCCACCGTCTTGGTCGCCTCATTAGAAAATCTTGGACGTCTGTCACGTCACAAAGCGCCAGGCCTGCAGAGCGAGACGGCTCGGGAAGCCTCTCATTTACTCACAGAACAGAACACGTGGATATCCAACCGCAAATTTTCAAAAAATACCTGTTGGCAGCTTTCCCCTACGTGACAAAACGGTTCCCTATTATCGCCCGATTTATCCGTCAAGCCACCGAGAGAAAGGCCACCAAGATTCTTCAAGAAATCATTTGTCTTAATCTTAATTAGCCAAAGGACATCCATTAATCAAATGTCAGTATGGTTTTCTTTCCTTTGGAATATTCGGAAATGCTACGCATCACCGATGTTCATGAAAGAAGAGTTAAGAATTAAATGCTAAATTTAAGGTTTTTATTTGGCCAACTGATGTTTACGAGAAAGAAACAGAAAATCCAGCGATTTGAAATCTACTTCAAAAAGATCGCGTCAATAACTCATTAGAATCTCTCTTCTACCTTACCCAGGTAAGCGTGATGATTTCCTGAAAAGGGGTACAACTGTGCTTGTGTTATACGAGTATAATTCGGCTAATGAACAAATTTTGAGGAATAAAATGAGGGCAATCAGAATCACCCAATAAACGGAAACCAGTGCTTTACTTCGGCTACTTGAATAAATAGCTTACCCCATGTTAAAGGGACGACAGTGACATAGAAACAAGACCGCCACCGTGACGACTGGAATCCGCTCTTCTACGTACGACAGATATTCCCGCTTTCTCAAAGGAGACATCATCATAAAGAACTGAGAAGGCATTAAATGTGCACCGATATCACAGGTTCCCTAACATCGCTAATTAGCAGCAAACGATTTAGTTTCATCTGATCAGTACAAGTCGATTTTTCACGATGAGGGAGGTAGTTCTAGAAGGACCGAGCAGAATCTTCTCAAACTGCTCTCGCCAACAACAACTGCCTCATCCTCCTCCTCCAAGATAACAAAAAAATACCTCGTCCGGCAAAAACTGACGAAATCATTTTAGAAACCGCGCAGGGTTGGGGATGAATACTGAAGACGAAGTACGGTAAGAAATCTCATCCAACACTCGTTCCAGATACTTCGTGATCCACAGATTATAACGGTTTGCTATGGAAAAAAAGCAATCGTATTGGCTGCATCTCAGAAAAAGATGCAGGAAAGAAAAATATCTCCAGCAACAACACATTCCCCACTAATAAAAAAAAAGAAAAAGAAAAATGAAATACTTATCTGAATAGACATTCCCCGCTGTTACTGTGATCTGATGGTGAATTTTAGCATTTTCTTTTGTTGGATTAACAAAATGGGTGTTCGCCATTTTTCTTTTTAATTTTGGAAATTTACTGTTGTTATTTTTTATCTTTCTATAAAGAAAATACAAAGCAACTTTCTCCTTAATGCAATTTTGGTTCTTAAAAAAAATAATAATAATTTAGTTTAATTGTGGTATTTTTCATTTCGGCTTACGAAACTAATTGCTTCATTATACCGATGAAAGAGTTATTGTACTATTAAATATGTGAAATTCTAAATATTCAGATTTGCTTAATTTTGATTTGAATTATGCACAATGTCGTTTAAAATAGAATTATAACTGAGAAAGTTTATTTTAACCCTTGGAAAGCGGATCGTGCTGCGTATGAATTATACTAGAAGACTTCGAAAAGTAGGGAGAAAACGCGCTTGTTAGAGGACCAAATGTTTATCTTGGGTCCGTTTTATCCAACAATGGGCACAACAAGCACAGAGAACTGATGTAATGACACCCAGGATATAAATAACTGAAACAGATTGCTGACTATAATGGATATATCTTCTCTCTCTCTCTCTCTCTCTCTCGCTCTCTCTCTCTCTCCTCTCTCTCTCTCTCGCTCTCTCTCTCTCTCTCTCTCTCTCTCTCTCTCGATTGCTTTACATTAAAACTTGGCATATTAATAAAAAAAAACAACAACTAGAAATGGCGTCGTCTTTCAGCCAGAATTTCACTGTTAGTGAGATGTCCCCCTGAACTGCAGAACCGAAATTATTACTCAAAAATTTTCATTACATCGCGCATGCATTTAGAAACGGAATGCGGTAGGAAATGGGTTAAACAAAAGCAACAAAAAAATCTTTATCAGTAACAGTGAAAAAAAGAAAATACGGCGAATAAATAACACCCGCAGACATAAATTTCAATATGAAGACGTTTTTATCGGTACAGAAGCATTCACTTCGATGAAATACGATCGCGATTTTGAGGATCTCCTTTCTGATTAAGAAATAAACATAGAAGCCATTAATGAAATATTGCTGTATTAATGGAATAATAGAAAATGATGTTTAGGGAAAAAAAAAATATGATCACATTTTTAATTAGCATTCTGAAAGCTTCGACGAAAAGCCGAGACGAGTTGACACCATGGTGACTCCAATCAGTTATGTGCATTGGCTTTTTCGACTGAATCTTGATTCGCCATCAGAGGCTGCTGCCGGAGGAAGTCAGCTATACACAGCGGCTGGGCAGCGATCGATGCAACAGTCTGCTTATCAGGCCGTAGTGCATTTTGTCCGGATAAACATCGAAGAATTCCTTATTAAAATGGACAAGAAGCAATCTGCAGTAAAAACATTCGCCACTTAGACGGCATTATCAAAGAAAGAAATCGTAATTGACGGCAAATTTCGAGGATGCTAATGGTTTAAAAACCAGTTGAGGATCTACAAGGAAACGTGATTATCTGACGAGCAACGGGCCAATCAGATCGGAGCAATTTTGCGTCACTGCTCTCTCTCTCTACCGCAGTTTGGTGATCGATACGGCCTACAAGCCGAATGACACGATTTTATGTTGACCTTCAAGTAGAAATTAGATTTGCCTGCAGACTCCTAGAATGCAGCGTTCAAATATTTCCCAGCCGGTAAGCGGCTGCTACTACGAAACACCATCCAAGAACTGTCGCTCCCACGAGACTGCGCATTGATCTCCTAGCTGTCTGTACACGTGGGTCACAACCTAATTTTTAAAATTTATTTACCTACATTTGAAAGAAACTCGGCAACGAGAGAGAGAGAGAGAGAGAGAGAGAGAGAGAGAGAGAGAGAGGATGGGGAGAGAGATGGGGAGAGATGGAGTAGAGAGAGAGAGAGAGGGAGGGAGAGATGGAGAGAGAGAGAGATGGATGGAGAGAGAGAGAGGAGAGAGGGAGGAGGGAGGGGAGATGGAGAAGAGAGAGAGATGGAGAGGAGAGAGAGAGAGAGAGAGAGGGGAGGGAGAGATGGAGAGAGAGAGAGAATAGGAGGAGAGAGAGGAGAGAGAGAGAGAGAGAGAGAGAAGAGAGAAGAGAGTAGAGAGAGAGAGAGGAGAGATGGAGAGAGTAGAGGGAGAAGGAGAGAATGCTAGAGAGAGAGAGAGAGAGAGAGAGAGAGAAAAAAAGGGATGGAGAGAGAGATGGCTTGAGAGAGAGAGAGATAGAGAGAGATGGAGAGAGAAGGGGGAGGGAGAAAGAGGAGATTTAAAGGAGAGATGTAGATGGAATGGCGAGAGAGGGAGCGAGAATAGAAGAGGAGAGAGAGGAGAGAGAGAGAGAGCGAGCGAGAGAGAGAGAGAGAGAGAGAGAGAGAGACGAGACGAGACGCACGGAAGAAGCTGCTAAGCATTTGATAAAACTTCATATTTTCGTTGTAACCTGACGATGACAGTAAAAGAGCGGTTCTGGGTCCTGCCGATCATAACGTCAGCATCCAGGTGTGACAAAAAAGTCGCTCCTGCGTGTGTAAAAGTGCAGAATGCCCACAGTTTTCATGGCGCGGGGAGGCATCACGACAACGCGCAGAACACAACTTGTCAGTATGACTGCCAATTTAACAACTGTGCAATAAAGGCAATGGTCGACAGTCTCGCCAGATCACGTGGGTGTGTGTGTAGGATGAGTTGAAACGACGCCTAATTCGGCTTCTTCAAGAGCCCCCTGACTTTGGCGAAACTTGAACGCGCGCTGGCCAAAGTACGTGTGCCATCTCTGCATGATCGAAAAGACAGCGCACCCCTCGCTGGATCTGTACAGACTAGATTCTGGTGGTGAAGGGAGACACCTAAATAAAAAGTCTGCCATAAATATGCGATCGCTTTTCGATGTTTGACGCCTCCTTGTTTATCATTAAAAACCGTTCCATCCATTTTACTTAATTTGTTTTCTTTCTCCAATCACGAACGCCTCTGGTCGAATAAAAACTTTCAGAATTCTGTACGTTCCAGCGAAATATGCCCAACACAGGCATTAGAACAGGAAGGCGACATAGTTTTTCTTAAATGTTTGAGATTTTCAGTTTTTTTTCTCCAAAAGAGACTTAACTAACTTCCTCTCCTGCTAACCGGGACCACGTAGATACACTTGTAACTAAACTAAATCGTCCCCAAGTATCCATGTTAAAAACAAACAACACTAACATCTTTCTAAATGAACCAATCTCCCAAATAATGCACGATGCCTTGGATCCACTCTAAAAGCAAAGCAAACCTTAGCCATTTTAAAATAGTAATACTAAAAACTGTGAAACACCATGAACCCAGTCGTTTGATTCAGCAGCCACAGGAAATCCCGTGATGCAACTGGCTGTAACATGGTAACTTGAACATTGTGTAAATCAAGCAATTAAAATAAACATACAAGGGGAAACCTGTGCAATAGAATGCTATATATAAGCAACAAGCATAAAAACAAAGAATGAGGAAACAAATTCAGGGTTTACCATAGAGGACAACAGAAAAGTACCACCTATGACGGTATTGGGTACAAGGATGCGGTGTCTTTGACAACTAAGTATCAAAAGAAAACTTTGTTTCCAGTAAGTTCTCTCGATGTCTTCAGATTGTTTACCCCCTTTTCATATTCTTCTCGTTATACTGCCTCGACGTGTGTGTGTGTGTGTGTGTGGTAAATGTACTCGGTTGAGGAGAACAGTTTCCGAACCCTGTAGAACAACCACTGTTGCTTCATACCACCAGACGTCGCGAGCAGTCGGATTAGCGCAGAGGACTACTACCTTTAAAGGAACAAACTGAAAGAGGTCGCTACAGCAAATGCCGTGAAAAACAACACCACAGACGAAGGGGTCACACAATTCGTCAAATACGAAACCAGCGATCCTAATGTGTCGCCGCCTTACAACCAATTCATTCAACGGAAAGATTAAACAGCAAATTTCAAGGCCAACCTTCGCCATGTTGCACCGACCTTATTAAAATGGTCGACTGCCGCACAGCTCCACTGGGGACTGGGCGGGGTGTGGAGGTGTCTGAACATGCGAGTAGACCAGCCGGTTTCACCCTCTTCACCAAGGCAAGAAAATAGATATTGGAAAACGTTTTGGTGGGACACACGAATCTGAAAGTATCCGGACAGTTAGCGATACATATAAGCAAACAAAACATAAAAAAGATGTGTCTTTGATGGTCGTGCGTAATGATTTCTGCCCTCGTTATCTTTAGAGGACATGGCCGGAAAAAGTCTTCCGTTTTTCGTGGACTATTTTTCGTCGCATTTTTTGTAAAACCATAATAAGCATCGCTTTAGCACCTCAGTTGCGAACAAACGCGTCCTACCTTCTCTGTCTGCCGTCAGGGTCTTCGCTTCTCGTTTAGTCAACGCCAAATGAAACGATAAGACGACTGCGCGAGCTGATACAAAGGACGCTCCTCTCTCTCTCTCTCCATCACTCCATCTCTCCATATCTCTCTCCCCCCATCTCTCTTCTCTCTCTCTCTCCTCTCTCTCTCCTCTCTCTCTCTCTTCTCTCTCTCTCTCCATCTCTCCATATCACTCTCTCCTCTCTCCATCTCTCTCTCTCCACTCTCTCTATCTCTCCATATCTCTCTCTATCTCCCTCTCTCTATCTCTCCATATCTCTCTATCTCTCTCTCTCTCTTCTCTCTCTCTCTCTCTCTCTCTCTCTCTCCATATCTCTCTCTCTTCTCCATCTCTCTCCCCCCATCTCTCTCTCTCCATCTCTCTATCTCTCCATCTCTCTCTCTCTCTCTCTCTCTCTCTTCTCTCTCTCTCTCTCTCTCTCCTCTCCTCCATCTCTCTCCATCTCTCTATGTCTGAATCACCGGAATTTTCCGCTGATCTATGATGTATGAAATGGTAGAATGTCTTAAATCACCCCGGGCCATTGATGGAGTCGAAGGCGATTGTTTCGGATTCTTTAAACTCCGAAAATGCTAAATAACTTGCTGCGATACTCTAAATAAGAATAAATCTGTCTTCATTTTAAGGAGTGGCCTCTATGAGAGCTATCAGAATTGACTATTAGCCTCTTTTCCGTCCGCAATGGATTATTTTATGAAGTCAGCTGATCAGCCTATAAGTGGAAGATAAAAGTACCACATGAAAACTTTTAAAGAAAGAGAACTTTCTTACGTGTCTGGCCATAAAAAGGATGAAATATTGGAGATGTGCGTAAGTAGCCGTGTGCGGTGCATCCTGGAAAATGTATGCACCCAGTTGGATTGTTTCAAATCGAACGTTTCTTAATTAAAAAAAAAAAAATTCTGCCTTTTAGAAACTAAACAGAAATATTTAAGTTATTGTTACTGATTAGTTATTTTCCTCTGGCTTGAAACTAAAGGGAACATCACCGCTCGAGTAAATAAATAATGAGAATGTAAAAAAGCTGATAGTTCAACTGTACTTCATATCGACCTGGCAGGAAACTCTCCCATTCACCGCTTTTTCCGTATTGTGCGGTTTGTTTCGCCGATTTCTGTGGTGATTTTCTCTCTGCGTTATGTCGGGTTTTCTTCTTTTTGCCGATAATTTGTTTACTTTTGTTTCTCAAAGCCGTGAGCAGGCGCGGTACGGCGAGCCTCTGTCAGGATCGGGATGTGGGGTCCTTCCTGGGACCGTCTGAGCCCTTCCTTTAACTTACCACCCCTCCCCCCACAGCCGCTCCCGTGCCCTGCTAGCCACACAAGAGTCTGCTGGTCATTTATTGGTTACCGGACCCATTGTCTGGGCCACGCCATCCTAGAATTTCGTCGTCAAGGCCCCTGCCACGATTCGGCCTGCCGGCATTGCCTGGAAAGGTCTAAACAATCGCCTGGTTGCCGTATCTGGAAAAGATGTCACGTGCTTGTCCGTCCACCCAACGAATCCCGGTCTTGTTTGCCCGGGTGGCTCCGTCTATACACCCGACCGACAAGAGCTGGAGTTGTTGCAGCGACTGGGCTCGGTGTCGATCCCTCGACACCGGCTGCCTGACCATGGAACACGTACTCGGGCTTTTCTACTGATCCAGGGACTTTCCAAACAGCATTAACAAAATCAGTATTCACTTCGTACAGCGGTCGACATCATAATTTGACATCGTGTGCGGATCAAATTCACGTTCCATCCTCGCCCTCCTACGCAGTTTCTATGATCGGAAAGCTGGTTTGTTGACGACAGCAAATACCTGGCGGGCGAGGAATAAATTACCGTGATACAGATGGCTTTGGAATGGTATCAATCGAGCGAAACAAGTGAAAGTAAATCATTTTTTTTTAAAAAATACAACTTTAGAAGTTTAGAGGTGGAATCAGAACTGGTTCATTCAATCGTCGTGACCTCGGTATAATTTTGCAAGTAAAAGTAGTGAGCAATATTCTATATCCAGCAACTTAAAAAATGTTTGGCACATAAATAAAGTAAGAAAACCGATTTTTTTTTTTAAAAAGCAAATTAAAAAAAAAAATATATATATATATTAATATCAACACATTTTCTTTTTGTTTTTTGAATTTTAACAAAAGATCAAAATCATATTAATAAAAGTTCCTGGCCGTAATCTGGCATTAATAAAAACAATTACACAATTTAAAATAAATATTTTAAAGCATTTATTAAATATCTTTTTCTTCTTAAAACAATTTTTATATTGATTAGAAGTTTAAAGTTTAAAAATCCCCCCCCAAAATTATTTCAAAGTATAATATTTTGTCACCAGACTTATATTTGAATTATCGGGCATTGAAAAAGTTGGGTTTTTAAATAAAAATGCCAGCATACACGTAGATAAGAACTTTTTTTTAAAAAATCTTAATCTAGGAGGGGTCCTATATTTTTCCAACAATATATTATAATAAACAAATTTCGATTTAAAAAAATAGTAATTAAAGGCGCTTTGTGGTCTTTCAATATAAAGTATTTTGAATTTTATGGTTGAATCGTGGAATTTATAGAAATATGATCTCTTAAAGTTGTTTCTTTCTATAGTTCATTACTTTTGTAAACTGTACTATACAAAGAAAGACGACCTTTATGCAAAGAAATCAAATACAAAAGTCTTATTTAAGGACTTATACAAGGATTTATACTGTCCGTGTGTTAGCATAGTAGAAAGAAAGGCCTTTCAACATATATAATTGCACGAGTCTTATTTTTAGCTCATGATAACTTTCGGTGCACGAAGAAAGTGTCAACTTATTAGCATCAAAACGGTATGAATATGTACCAGACTTTCGTATTTAAAAGAAACACTCTGTGGCACCGCTTCGTCGGATATCAGATTATGGCACAACGCCAGGGGTAATATGAATTTCGAGCTCGTTTTCGTTCGGTGAATTAACGACAGCGGGACTACAAAACCGCTCACTGCGGGGCGCTGCTGTTGAGATCTAATCTCGCTGACAAGCTCCGCGGTCATGCGCGACGAGCCAGTTGACTGGTTCCTGACATTTACACGGGCAGTGCTTAAAAGGTCAAGAGGTCCGTATCCGCGTGGAAAACGACGAGTCGGTGAAACAAATTACTTTAATCGCAGCGAGTCTCCGTCGTTGTTCCGAAAGAAGGATGAAAGATAAACGGGTAGAGTTACACCGCGACAGCGTCGTCGTGACGGACTAAGGAATATTTGAAAACGAGACGAAAAGGGCAACCATACATTTCTTTCTGGTCTAAAGTAGACGCGAACTGGGAAAACCTTAAAAGACAGGTTTAGTTACCAGCGGAAAACCAGGTACATAAGCATCACTACTCGGGGAAAGTAAGTCACCTGGTAACACATGCGGAAAGCAGACCAACCGATCTCGATGTTCTATCTTGGATCTAGTCAGTTTTCAGTCCTCTCTCCCCCCCCCGCCCGCCAAAACCTTTTTTTTTTGTTTATTTAATGCATTTTTCGAAAAATATTTATTAAATTATACGGTCACAAAGAGATCAAACTTACTTTTAAGAAACATTTTATCCTTTTCAAATGATTAATTTATATAAAATAATAATTTTTAAAAGAACTGGCACAAGAAATAAGCACTTTTACAGCAGAAAAGAGCAAATCTCTCTGGGGGGGGATTGTAAGTTGCACTTTTTAAAATAGCACCAACTCCCCCAACAGAAAAAAACAAACTAAAAAGCAATTTCCAAAAAAACTGGTTCAGTAATAACTCATTTGCCAAAAAGATTCAATTAAAAAAAAAAATATATATATATATTAATATCAACACATTTTCTTTTTGTTTTTTGAATTTTAATAAAAGATCAAAATCATATTAATAAAAGTTCCTGGCCGTAATCTGGCATTAATAAAAACAATTACACAATTTAAAATAAATATTTTAAAGCATTTATTAAATATCTTTTTCTTCTTAAAACAATTTTTATATTGATTAGAAGTTTAAATTTAAAAATCCCCCCCAAAAATTATTTCAAAGTATAATATTTTGTCACCAGACTTATATTTGAATTATCGGGCATTGAAAAGTTGGGTTTTTAAAATAAAATGCCAGCATACACGTAGATAAGAACTTTTTTTTAAAAAAATCTTAATCTAGGAGGGGTCCTATATTTTTCCAACAATATATTATAATAAACAAATTTCGATTTAAAAAAATAGTAATTAAAGGCGCTTTTGTGTCTTTCAATATAAAGTATTTTGAATTTTATGATTGAATCGTGGAATTTATAGAAATATGATCTCTTAAAGTTGTTTCTTTCTATAGTTCATTACTTTTGTAAACTGTACTATACAAAGAAAGACGACCTTTATGCAAAGAAATCAAATACAAAAGTCTTATTTAAGGACTTATACAAGGATTTATACTGTCCGTGTGTTAGCATAGTAGAAAGAAAGGCCTTTCAACATATATAATTGCACGAGTCTTATTTTTAGCTCATGATAACTTTCGGTGGCACGAAGAAAGTGTCAACTTATTAGCATCAAAACGGTATGAATATGTACCAGACTTTCGTATTTAAAAGAAACACTCTGTGGCACCGCTTCGTCGGATATCAGATTATGGCACAACGCCAGGGGTAATATGAATTTCGAGCTCGTTTTCGTTCGGTGAATTAACGACAGCGGGACTACAAAACCGCTCACTGCGGGGCGCTGCTGTTGAGATCTAATCTCGCTGACAAGCTCCGCGGTCATGCGCGACGAGCCAGTTGACTGGTTCCTGACATTTACACGGGCAGTGCTTTAAAAGGTCAAGAGGTCCGTATCCGCGTGGAAAACGACGAGTCGGTGAAACAAATTACTTTAATCGCAGCGAGTCTCCGTCGTTGTTCCGAAAGAAGGATGAAAGATAAACGGGTAGAGTTACACCGCGACAGCGTCGTCGTGACGGACTAAGGAATATTTGAAAACGAGACGAAAAGGGCAACCATACATTTCTTTCTGGTCTAAAGTAGACGCGAACTGGGAAAAACCTTAAAAGACAGGTTTAGTTACCAGCGGAAAACCAGGTACAATAAGCATCACTACTCGGGGAAAGTAAGTCAACCTGGTAACACATGGCGGAAAAGCAGACCAACCGATCTCGATGTTCTATCTTGGATCTAGTCAGTTTTTCAGTCCTCTCTCCCTCCCCCCCCCCCGCCCGCCAAAACCTTTTTTTTTGTTTATTTAATGCATTTTTCGAAAAATATTTATTAAATTATACGGTCACAAAGAGATCAAACTTACTTTTAAGAAACATTTTATCCTTTTCAAATGATTATTTTATATAAATAAAATAATTAATTTAAAAGAACTGGCACAAGAAATAAGCACTTTTACAGCAGAAAAGAGCAAATCTCTCTGGGGGGGGGGATTGTAAGTTGCACTTTTTTAAAATAGCACCAACTCCCCCAACAGAAAAAAACAAAACTAAAAAGCAATTTCCAAAAAAACTGGTTCAGTAATAACTCATTTGCCAAAAAGATTCAATTAAAAAAAAAAACTACTTAACTTTGATCCTTTAAGACCATAAGTTTTCATTTTAAAAAAATTATCAATTTTTGATACTAATCGAAATTTAAATAAAATTTCTTTGAACCTAAAAAAAAAAAAGAATACAGGCTAATCTGCTTGTTATTTATTAAATATTTACAAAGCTTGCTGTTTTGTTTTTGTTATTACAAGTCTCCTTCCATATTAATTTGTTTTCTTCCTGCGGACAATTTCTAACGCCCAGTTAGTAGTGAAGCTGGGGCCCGCTATCTCCATGTGTTCATCTTTGCCTAGGTTCTGTTCGCCGACCGACCGATAAAACTCCGTCTTCATTATTGTCGCAAGGCGGTTGGTTCTCAACGTACGAGCAGAATGGAAGTAGCATTAAACGTGATTTGGTTAGCCGACTTAATCAACTTGCGTGGCGAGTTCGCAGAATTCCTTCGCACCCCATTTATCCAAAAAAACACACAAAAAACAAAATTTAAAATCTAGAAGAATACAAACCAACTGCCCGCCCAACTTAGTTGTTGTCTGGATTTCTCATTATTCGTATTTTGGAAATGAAAAT